>OZ005690.1:5643319-6243319 GCA_963930775.1 Cliona cf. orientalis
CAATGCTTCTGGAAGTGTGGAAGAGAGAAAGTATCCTCCAAACACTGGAACAGCAGTTTTAACAGAGATAGACAAAATCATTATTCTGGAAACTGTTGTTGAGAAGCCTGAGACATATCTACGTGAGATCCAGCAGACTCTCATTCAAGAGACTGGAACTGATGTAGACACCAGTACCATTTGGAGATTTCTGCAGACCTCCAACATCACAAGGCAGAAGATGGTAATGGTAGCCAAACAAAGGAGTGAAGTACAGAGAGCAGAGTATCTCCATGACATGCAAGTCTTCCATGGTCACCCTGAAATGCTGGTATTCGTGGATGAAACTGGTGCGGACAGAAGGAATTGTCTAAGGAGATTTGGATATAGTTTACGGGGTAGACCTGCTGTCTCAAAGAAGCTCCTTGTGCGTGGACAACGTGTTTCAGCTATAGCATCTATGTCCACTGGTGGAATTCTAGACTGTGTCACCTACACAGGTTCAGTGACAGGTGACAAGTTCAAGCACTTCATTCGCCATTCTCTCCTTCCTCAGTTGCAGCCATTTGATGGGGTGAATCCTCGGAGCATTGTAGTACTGGATAATGCAGCAATACATCATGCAGGTGGGGTGGTTGATCTTATAGAGTCCACAGGAGCACTTGTGCAATTCCTGCCTCCCTATAGTCCGGACCTCAATCCCATTGAAGAAGCGTTTTCAAAAGTGAAATCAGCCTTGAAAGCTAATGAATGCTTACTAGACATTATTGATATAGAATCTTTTGTATTGCATGCATTCACATCAATAACTGCCAACAATTGTAAAGAATGGGTACAACATTCTGGTTATGATTAACTATTTGCACATCAACAATTCAAATCAAAGTTGCTAGCTATGCATGTTATGTTGTACAATGTAATTCCTCACTGAAGCGACTTGAGGGTGCTCAAAATGCGCTCCTTTTCATCTGCAAATTCACTCTCAGAGATGACATTTTCTTCGTACAAGCTCTTGAGCGTCTTCAGGTCTTCCAAGCTGCTACGGCGCAACTGGGCATATTTCATTGGTGATAGCTTCGATGAAATCCCAGTGGAAGTGGTGGCTCTCTTTGGTGATTCACTGGTCACATGGGATGATCGACACGACTGTGCAAAAGCCACTGCTGCATCAACCAGTGCATCTGACAGATTGCTCTTTTTGTTCTTTTTACTACTTGAGGAGCCATCTTGCAAGAGAGGAATAGGAGGTACGTTATCATAGTCATCATATCGTCCCCTGCTGATGAGCTTGGCCCAAAATCTCAGCTTTGGATTAGCCATATCAGGATGCTTTGCCTTTAGTTTCTTATAGACTTCATCATCATCTGCTGTGACAGACAGCGATGGCACATCCTGGACATCTGTTTTCCTCTTCTTGGAAGCTGACTCACCCTCTGATCTGCCAGCATCAGCAATTTCACTACGACCATCACACCACAAAGTGATTTTTGATCCGTCATCAAATGAAGTGTACATAGCCCTCAAATCCCTCTCCTCTACAATCCAGCGTTTGGTATTTCCTTCGAGGTAGCCTATCTGAAATTCAGTAGTAGAGGGAATATCATGAGGAAAGGCTTCGCGAAGCTTTTCTCTCAAAATAGTGGGGGTTTTGAATGCTTCTGACACACCATGCCACATTCTCACGATGTAATCACTCTTCTTTTTCGGGTTAATAATTTTAACTAGGTAATTGTAGCTTCCAGAATCATCATCGCTGTCCGATCCGCTTCCACGTTCGTAGAGCGAGGTCTGTTGGGTACGATTACAGTTGCCCCCAACACCCGTAGTGTGTTGAGGTGGTGGAAAACGCGGGCAAATGTTTGTACCTTCAAAATGCTGTAAATTATGCACCTATCAATGTATTGCCCCAGGTACCACCCCACGGGCAGGGGTGGGGGATTTGACCTATATGAAATCAATTGCCTCTCCCCTGGGGCGAATGCTAGGATCAAATGCCCCCCTTAGGACTATATATTTCCCCCTACTACCCATAAATATTGATCAAATTCCCCTGATCTGGGGCACGTTTTATGGTCAAATGCGATCAAATCCCCACCTATTGCCAGTGGGGGGGTAGGTGGGGCAATACATTGATAGGTGCATTATGAAGATGATAGTGCGTAGGAGCTGCAGCAGACTGTTGGTAGAGTAGTGGAGATGGCCAGGGCATCCCAGGATTCCAAGCATTTTGCTCCATCTTTAGCACAAAACGAGAGCCACGAGGTAGCGCACACTGATCAGCTGACTGTACTGTACGCGCGCATATAAATTATGTGCATATTAGCATGTATGTGCGTGCATAGCACGTGCACATTCCAATAAGGCTGACAAGCGTGTACTTTGGTGTAGCTGTGTAAACTAACGGGTACTTCCCAGTTGCTACCTTATTTGGAAGTCAAACAAATGAGCTAAGCCTGACTGTTGCAAAGATTCTGCAAAACCCTGTACCCTCTGCCAGCCTTAGCCACCCATTTAGCCTGGGGACTAGGTAGCCACGTCCCCAGGCCACTCGTCCCCAGGCCACTCCCACGTTTTCAGTGCAATACTATTGTTTACCAGTAGTTGCCTCTCGAGAGGTCTATTAGGGACCTCTAAGTACAAGCTGTAAGTATACCTGTGCTTGTGTTTCTTGCATTTAGTTGACCATACCTGTCAATTTATCTAGAGCTCTCCATGTGTTTTATCTGCCTATGCACACAAATTTGGTTGGCCATAGTATGCATTGACAGATAAGAATGTGTATTGCTGCAGATCCATATTGGTATCAAAATATCGGGTATAGTGCAGCATGAACACATGGGGTACGTTTTCTTAAGAGCTCTAGAAGGCATCTGCATGAGGAGCCCAATTTTGAATCAGCTGGGAGGTATGCTCCATTATAGCAGCAATGTTCCCTTTCTTGCTCCCACAGATTTGGGGGGCAAGAGTTATATGTATTTGCCACAAATGTCATACCATCCCCCAGTTTTGTGTGGTCAAACTACTCAGCTATGGAGTACAGAGAAACAATTGACACTCTGTATACGCTTTTTTTACGTAGCTGGTGCATGTATGTGTTGGCGTTTTATGTGCATATACAGTTGCAACTCTTCAATCCCCAGTGGAATGTACTTATTACCCTGCGTGCATGCTCAAGGGGTAAAGTACATGCAATCGGTCGTGTCGTCATCATGAGCAAAAATATTGCCATATCTCAGGACATAGGCACCTGAGCGACTCGTAAGCACCAACAAATTGATCGAATTTGGCAAATGGCTTCAGTGTGTTTCTAATCGAGGTCACTGTAGAGCCTTTTTGTTGGCCACCGTAGCCACGGAGTGCCTACTGAATACATGGTACACTGTACATGTATGCCATATGTGCTTTCTGCTCACGTGCACAGGGCCCTATAGCTATGGGACCAAATCAGAAGGGAGAGAGAGGGAGAGAGGGGAGGAGAGAAAGGGAGAGGGAGAGGGAGGGGAAGAGAGGAGGGTGGGAGAGAGAGGGCAGAGAGATAGTAGTAGTATTTCAAATAAAAAAATAAGTAATTAGAGGCAAAATCCAACATCTACTATTGAGATGGCATGCAGTATCTCCCATTGCTGCACGATTTGACTAGGAGTGCACTACACTAGATTTCTAGTAAAGCAATCGGGTTTCTTATAAGTAATGTCAGTAGGTACCTGAATGTTTATATAATTACCTGTCCTCTCTCCTTCCCTCCCTCCTCCACTCCAAAGTACATGTAGATGTGCACTGTTTGCTGTATTATAGGTACACTCAAAATATAGTTGTAAGGAACACTGTGTACTGATTGGTCACTCAGAGGTCTCTATTTCTCATAGAGACGTACAAGTTCTCATAGAGACCTAGTCCTCAGATCAACTACCATGCTATAATTATTTTAAATAAGTTAGAGACCTTGTCCAGCGGCCCCTACGCTCCTTGGAGACCCTCGGTAGCGCCCTCGCTGCGCTCGGGACACTACAGCCTCAGGACATGGGGTCTCTAAATCACGTAGAGACCTTGGACTTGTACTATACAGTGGGCTTCACTATACATATACGTTTGATTTTTGTCTCTTTCACTAAGTCTTGTATGTTTCTATTGCAGTAGCTTACTGACTGCTCTTAATTGATCAATTCAACTACATTTGCGCCATGGACGCATAATGATTTTGGCCTTCATGGATATGCTTATATAACATTGACTACTTGAAATGCGGTACATAGGTGCCTACCTGCGAGTGGGTGCTTGCCAGGGACACTACGGTAGTTGATTTTGCTAAATAAATGAAATAAAAATTCTGAATGGTTTTTTATGCTCTAGTTTGTTTTTTTTTTTTTATTATCACGTCAGTAACATGTATTGGCCTGGGTATGCTGTACTGAAGACGGCTAAAAAGCCAGAAACATACTGACCTCTTAGGCAGGCGGTATATCTACAGCTCCCTACACTTGCTTACACACAAGGCAGGACAGATGATAGGAGACATTGATGTCTGGTGCTTGATCAAGAAAGATGGCTTATCAACATTTGATTTAAGCAAGTTCATTGCTGACTCTCTATGCCAGGTGCATAGTTCTTATGGATGTTTTGTCTCACTTGATTGTTGGACTAAATTATCGTATTCATATAATGTCGATGAATAACTCCAGTGCTCATATGCACACACAACACACACACACTCACACACACACACACACACACACACACACACACACACACACACACACACACACACACACACACACACACACACACACACACACACACACACACACACACACACACACACACACACACACACACACACACACAAACACACACACAGTTGCAAGTAACCTATAGTCTCATTCCAAGGGCGGTTGAGTAGGAAGTAATTGCATGTTAGGGGATAGGAAGTTTGTGTTGATTATATAGAATTATATGTCCACATGTATGTAACTTCCACAAATTCAGGTGCCATTAGTTTGTATGGATTGTTGTGTGAAAAATTTGGGGAACAAGGCTTAGTGATGTGCACTAGGCTTGCATTGCCACTAATTGTACAGGAACTGCCACAACTTTATGGTACTATTCAGCTCCAGCACATGCAGATAGGGCATAATATTTGCACATTCCTGATTTTCCATTTCACTTTCATTGTGGAATTGTCATTGACAGTGATGCTGTATATTGAAGTAGGATAGAACCACACATTGTAAAATGTATATACACCGGTCACAGAATATTTATGATCACTAGCTAGTGCTAATATAAATGTAGGCCGACACACTTATAATATTATAGTACTCAATGGACAGAGTCAATAGCTATTAGCTACTTACCCTATGCAACAAAAAATAAGCAATTTTTTTTATTTTTTATATTTTTTATTTTTTTATTCTTTCCAATTTTTTATTTTATTTTTTCTACAATTTGGTAACCAGCCCAGCCCGGAGCTAGGATGCATCCATGCCTGCCATTGCACGTTTGTGGCCTGAGGCCATAATTGGATATATATAGTGTGTTCTGATTGGTCATTTCAGCACGTGACTTCCTTGGACACGCCCCTATATATTTCCGAGCGAAGCGAGGTTCCCACTCGGGTCCTGGTGACACTTGCATGGCTTCCCGAATTTCGAAAATCTCGCTCTCGGCCTCTAGAACATCATAGGCCAGCCTTTGCAATTTATCAACTGTTGATGAGATTGCTAACCTGCTACCGAGTGTCACAAAGCCGTGCAATGCTTCGTCTTGCCTAAGTGTATGTACCCCATTTGAAAAATTGTGCGCCTCCCTTAAAGCTCGCACTCCACTGTCACAGTTGTGACCCCAACTTCATCACTACTCACGATTGGCTGACAATCGGCCCACTCTTTGAACATGTCAAACTGACAACCTAGCTAAAAATTGGACTTACTGTGTGGGCGTAATGTTGCGTCCGTGGACTTTTTTGCACATATCCTGTAGTCCCTTTGTCAGCTCCTTCACAAACATATGAGGTGTCTAAAGCCGGTACCTATCCAATACTAAACTTTCAGACTCCTAGTCTTAACTAGCGCCTCGCCAGAGACGGTCAAATAGATCTACAGAACGCAAGGATTTTAGCACCGTCTGGCTCGTATTGAGGTATATAACCTTGCCCCACCCTAGCCCTATAGGCGCCTCGTCTTGGCACGTGCCAAGCACGAGGCTAGCCCCACCCAGCGCTCGTCCTACCTTGCCTGGGGGTGTGGTGCAACGCTAAATCCGGTAAGCTCACCGCATCCTAACCAATTAATTATTGGCTTGTGCGCTGAGCGAGGAAATTCCTGCACTCACGTGTGTCCCTAGTATTATAGTGCGTTTCGGCTAATCCTCACTTGAGTTGTACGTATAAAGGTTAGTGCTTCAAACTAGAGAAAGCGCTTGTGTTCTGTGTCATTTGAGCGCTAATTATTTTTACTGCTTTTCTTTCTACAGTGGCACGGGTAGTCCTGCGTGCCAGCCCCAGCCGATCTACGCACGTACCAATTTATAGCGAGAGGGCGAAGAGCCCCGCAGGACTCGGACAACACATCACCGGAGCAAGGTACTGGCTATGATATAAGTATTACGCTGTACAGGTCTAGAGTACCGGCACCGGTACCCAAGATTTAGTTACCGGCAACTCTGTTATTGCTATAGACGGCTAGTAGCGGGAGGTTGGGTTTCGGTAGCGATTCCGGACGATCGACCTGTGGCCATAAAGGCATCCATAACTTGGCAATGGATTTAGCTATGAACAGGAAACACAAACGACGAGTTAGCTGAGTGAATGACCTCTCTCGCGAGCCTTGAATCGAGCAAATCGGTTAACCACACGCTTTGCTATTTTGATTTTTAGCTCTGGAAATTTGTATGCAAAAATCTTTTAGTGCGTAACTCGAACAAGCTTTATTATTTCAACAGGAAACACCCAGTGCTGAATTGGTCTCGTTGAGACGAAGCTATCAGCACCTTAACCGTACGAATTGCTATCGCCGCCACTTTGCGAAACCGAGCCAAAAAATTGGGCATCCGGAATCGCTAGTTTCGGTAGTAGGTTGTTGACGGCTTAGTTGCCGGTACTGCTGACTGGGTGGAATTTGTGGTGTGATAGAGTAAATGTGTTTAGCACCGTCGCTCAGGCTCGCCCCAAATTAGTGTAGTACCTAAAGGCAGATCACGTGTACCATGTAGGCATGCGTCGAGCGTTCGGGTAGGTATGTTATATAGTTAATGCACGATAGCCTGGGAATTACGGTGGATAACCACCCGAGACCCAAGGGCAGAATACGTGGTTATCCGCCATAATTCCTATGACTACCGTGCATTAACTAATTTATATCTCGCCGTTGATTGGTCAATGGCTCCTCTCCATGGAAATAAGGCTCTCCATACAAATTCATTTTTGACGGTGACAAGACAAAGAACCATCCAACTCGAATGGTCTATTACTGAACTCGCCGACTGAGCAAGATAGCTGTTTAGCTAGCTAGCTACGAGTGTTCAGAATAGCAGAATCTATCTAGTACCGTAGTGCTAGAAATTTATGCGTGTATAAAACATTGCGATTCTTTAAATTTTCAGTATTTTTCTTAGCAATGCGAATTTTAATAATGCGAGTTTCTCCTGAGTCCAGGTAACATTCTAGCATCACTGACAGTGACTCTGGCATGCACATGAAGCTTTCAGCCTGCCTTGCCAGTCTAGTGCTCCTAAGTTTGCCATGCATAGACATTTATGATAATTTTTCAGAATCTAAAGTCATCTGACTCACCGGCAAACTATTCTTCCTATTTAGATCCAGTTTTTTCTAAAGTACACTCGCCTTGTGTTGAATGCTCTTGCATACTATTGTGGGCGGGCACCAATTGGAATAAAATGCGTTGTTGAAATCATTGCGATATTAAATAATGCGATCACTCAGAAACTCGCATTTTTCGCATTAATTAATAGCGCGCATTTATTTCTAGCACTACGGTATTAGCCATGTCCAACTTGGCAAGACTCTTCAGCATCAGTTCGGCCAAAGCTGTTTGGCGTCCTTTTAGTTTCTCAATCGAGAGAAGCGTGGTATAACTAGCTAGCTAACTCTCGCACAATGCAAGTGTATCCAATGATTGCTAACAGTATCCTGTGTGGTATCCATTAGCGTGCCGTATGTTGTGCACTAGTATAATGAATATGTGTACCAGTCCATTCATTCTGTGTATAATACTTTTCAATGGTGTCACTTGAGGGGACAAATTATGGCACATACTTTCTTGTACTCCTGAAGGGACATGGCTCTATTGAGAAAGCATATGAGGCGGGGATATAAGAGTAAGACACCTGAGGTTGAGTTGATGAAGGGAGTAAGATTTGCTAACTACTAGGCGCTTTAGTGGCCTGGCAGATCACATTAAATTTTCCATGACTAGTGTTGTCACTGGGTAGGAATGGTTTCCAGGATCTTGTGTGTGAACATGTCATATTCTAAGGTGTGCATGTTGTGGGTGGGAGTATAATTCGGGGTGAGCCTGAGCGAGCCTCGAATACACGAGAGACAGGTTGTATGTTTGTGGGGTGATCATTTCAGTGAGGAGAGAGTTAAATTTACTACGCGTAGGTAATGGTCGTCAAGCACATGCCAGTACACAATGTCTGAATGACAACTTGGCAGATGATCTCTGTACCTGTAGGCAAAGGCATGAAACTGGAAAGGTGAGTGCTGGACCACACTGGCAAGGCTCAGGTCCATAATTAACATCACTGATACTTCCCTGAGCATGATGGTGACTGCATGGACGCTGGCTTGTCCCTGGCTCAGTAGTGACAGGTACTACATATAATATAGCTACTTGGACTTGTGATGTCCATGACATGTAGATTGGAGTTCACTATTTAAATATATGTGATCAACATCACAGGACTATGCTAGCAGTCTCACATACCTTCAATCTCGTGGTAGCTTCCTAGACAGGAACCAGGCCTATAGGCTATGCTATACTAAGGCCACTACTCTGGCGTGCAACTGAATCAACCTGAGACAAACTGACAAGCTGCTGTAGTCTGGGTTACCAGCCCCATGCCGCTGATGCATGTGATGGATGGTAGTCTATACCATGAGCATGATGAATCTTATCACTTTCGCGAAGGCTCGCCCCGCACAGATGATTTTCATCACCACTAGTATGAAAATGGTACCCATCCATTGGAGTTTCAGCTCAATCAGGGGCTTCCCATTATCTTGGGTATTTGTGGTAACCACTTGAATCATTATCTGATTACTACATACTAAGTACAGAAATTTCTCTGTAGTGTGCTTTGCAGTCAGTTGTCTAGGAAAGTTGGGGAAGAGCACCTGTCTCTGTCACTGTATAAACTGACAGCCTTTGTGATTTGTATTATAACTGAATTAAGCACTTGAGAGCCACTGCACAGGTACAAGGTGGAATGACGACAACATGCACACACCCAACCGCTGCTCACACACCATATCTGGCCATCAGAAGACGAGCCTTCACTCTCAGCATAGATTGTTGAGGTGGAGGGCTGGGTTTCTCTCTATGCTCATGCACACGATGGTTATGGTAGTCAATTTGTTTGTTTGTCTGTCTGTCTGTCTATCTGTCTGTCTGTCTATTACCACTCTACTGCCTGCGTAAGACATATATGCTAAGAAATGAACGTACCAGTCAATTTCTTTCCGAATTCCAAAGGTTTTCAACTAAGGGATTTTGCCAAAAAGCTTTCTTTCGTGAGTTGCAGCTAATTCTTCATTATTGCATTGGCAAAGTCGGCCATCTTTCAGCTTGCAGTATTGTGTAAACTAGGGTTGAATCCACTCCGTATACTACTTGTGGTAATGCATATAACCATATATATGGCTACAGGACACAGTACAGTACACAGGCTATAGGGCAAACTCATGAATGCAATCAGTGATCTGTAGCTGCAACGTGACAGTGTCGAAAAAAGCCCACCGATGTCAAGCCTTTGTATCCTACCATAGGTGTGGTTTTTATTTGTGAGTTGCATACGTGGTAGTTACCATCTTATTAATGCAAGATGCCAAGCTTGGTTATAAGCTTATATTATGTTCCTCACAAAAGGATAGGTAGCTAGCTGTCTAGTTTGTAGTCTAGAAACCCGGCCAGTATCACTTATAGTACCTCAATGGTTAGTATTTCAGAGCTACACACATCTCTCTGCACAATTGTTGTAGCCCTAAACGACACCCCAAAATGATACAGCACCTCTTCGTCACGAAACTTACAATCATGACTCACAACCTCAGCAAAAATATTGTCAACACTAATATTTAATATGCTGCATTTGCACCGAGCGTTTTGCACTTCAGTGCTCTAGTTGGTAGTAGGCAGCCAAATTTGATCATGCACGAGTTATTCGTTGTTCAGCTGATGGCACTATAGATTAACAGCACAATCTATCGTAGCTACAAGGCCAAGGGATGAGGTGTAAAAAATTATCTAGTAAGGATTTTAACAAGGGCTTATCTAGGTGGCCTACGATTTCAATACACTGGATCCGTATCAGTCCTGTTTTTTTGTTACACTTTCAGTGTTGACAAACTGCTGGCCCAAGTTGCTTTGGCTCGCAGTGCTGGTGTAGTTCTCCATCAGAGTGATGTGATATTGTCTTGGACCATGTCTAACCCGCAGGCCTCATACTAAGTCCCCCCCCCCCCCCCCCCCCCCCCCCCCCAAAAAAAACATCAAGCAAAACCCGTGGGGCATTCCCGGTAAGCATGTTGTGACGTCATGCAACTTCACGCCAAATATAGAGTAAGTTGTGGTGCCTACTGTATCGGATCACGAGACTAAACTGTAATGTGGCAACAGTTAAAGGTTATGGTACAAGTATTAGCGATTTATACGATATATACTACGAGTGTGAAACACCAGTAGTATAAACCGCTAATGCCATAATCCACAGCAGAACCTGCTAGAGAGATTCTTGGATAGTTTTCCAAGGGCCTTTAGAGTGGTACCTTCTGCAGATTCACCATTTCGAGCTGGGCGGAATACAGCCACGCAAACAATCGTGCGATCAATCGATTGGCCACGCCCCTTATGTCGCGTGTGCACGCATGTGTATATTCTATCTTGTGTGCAAGCATGTGCATATGTATGGTGCGAAATGTGATATTATATAAAATTTGTTGCTCCACAGCTTTTCAGCCATACAACGCTTCCCACCCTGGCCCTGGTCCTTCCTGCTCCTGCTCATTCTCCTGCTCAGTTTCCAAGTGTAAGTATGTTCAACCTACCATATTTTGTGTGTGCAGGGTTTTCCTTGGAAAGTATCATCAACCATTAGATGTGTGGTACAGGTACAAGCCTATAGCTAGTGGCAAGAGTAAATAATAAGGAAGGGAAGAGAGTATCGAATGCGCTATATGCCCCGTATAAGATGTTTTCGGAAAGTCACGCGCCAGGAATTCAAAAATTGACCAATGAGAGCGCTTGATTCAAATAGCTCGTTGTGGGCGTGGCCTCTAGTGCAAGCTAACACGAGCGCGATTTCGACTGAAAACGCTAGCAGATCGCAATACAGAACGAGTGTTTACGAAGAATCTTGCATAAAAGTTACGAAAAACGCCTCTAGTCTCCGCATACTTGAGAAAAATCGAGTGTTTAGCCCCTTGAGTTAGTCACGTGCGCAAGGCGGGAAGTCACGTTACTCTCCGAACACATACTACACGGGGTATATAGCGCGTTCGACACTCTCTTCCCTTCCTTATTATCTACTCTTGCTAGTGGTGATTGACTTGTAAAGTGGTTGCTATGAACAACTTGGCCTACTCTGGTGAACTGCCATCTTAAACAAACTTTTATGAGGATTTAATATTCGAGCAGCTGCCGCTGCACCAGTATCACATGCAATGCATGTGCATGGTCGTCTCCATGAAAATCCCATGAAATCTTTATTGATCATAGAACATAGGTTTAATGAAAACTTATGATTTTCATTTTCATGGATATTTCATGGCATTCATATGTTATATAATCCCATGAAATAAATTTTCATAACCTTTATACTATTTCATAGGTTTGTTGAACCTATAATTTTTACTTTCATAGGTTTTTGATAAAATCATAGGTATTTCATATCCCATGAAATGGATACAGAACTATTTCATGGCAATTTCATGTCCCATGAATATCCTAGGATTTAGCTATAACGCGAATTGCATGGTATCAGTTCATAGGTTTTTCAAAAGGCTGCAGCGCAGAGGGCTCACTTTATGTGGAATGAAATAAGTGTAGAAGTACCGTAGACTCGGGTTGTTAAGCGCACCTTTCTTATAAGCGCACATTTTTTCATAAGCGCATACTTTCTTCCTGGTTTATTACTCACTGTTAAGCGCATGCGCCAAAAAAGCACGACCGCGTGCTGCTAGTATAGCGACGGGTACTAACACACTACTTTATGATTGACGAGCTCAGTGCTACTGCTGATTCAGACTCTAGAACCTTCTTTGGGGACGCTATGGCCGAAGATCGTACCTGTCACTGGGCGGTGAGATGCAAGCTCGAGAATCGTAGCTTGTTCTGCTGGCCGCTCTCTCTACTCTTCCAGAATTTCTCGAATCCTTGGTCTACAGGTTTGCATGTACTTTTGGCAGATATCATGCCCTGAAATGATGTGGAAATAGCCACAATGACTGTATCTGCCTTGCATACTGATAGAAAAGTGGATGGTGCAATAGATCGCTCTTTTATATATATATAAGTGCACACTTTTCTATAAACGCATATTTCCTTACCGCTCAGACTTATAAACGCATGCGCTTAACAACCCGAGTCTACGGTAAGTGACCCAGTCACATACCGAGTATGCCAAGTACTATGAAGTAAGTAATATGGTAGGAGAGCTGCTGTTCCACTTGTCAGTGAAAGTTGACCATGTCTAGCTGTGACAGTTTCACTGTGTGCAATAGATTATCTGCCTCCGAAAGGAACCTGCCAGATGTGTATCCACTTTGCATGTGTATTTAAGGAGGCCGATAAGAGATTCGACTTTTTTTGGCAGTAGCAGGCCGTATCCATTGGTTAGTTCTCTATGTGCACATGCGCACATGGGGACATACATATCCTGGCTGATCTTGTGACTTTGTCAATCTGCTAGCTAGAGAAACTCGTTGGTAGTCTTGTAGCTTTGTTCGCAATATCTTCTGGGAGAAGACGCTCAGAATAGACTCACCTCCTGAAAGTGGATGTGGATAAAATTGACTCGAGATCGTTAGCTCTTTTGTGTTGACTAAGCCATTTATATAAGTGTACACTTTAATCTACTTCTGCCCCAGTGGCGGATCTAGGATTTCTGGAAGGGGGCTTCTATAGTCCACTTGCGCACGAAGCGCAGACGAAAAATTGAAGCCATGCCCGCTATTGTTATAGCCGGACGAAACGTAGCGTATTCACCTTGTGGTACTGCCCCCAGTGTCAGGTGGGCAGTGTTGTCCCCAGCAAAAAATTTGAAGAGCGGTACTGTGGTGAACATCAAAGTATATTGATTCTCCACGTAATTATATAAACCACATCAAAAAGAAGTTGGAGCTTCAAGAGCGGTGCGCGCCACTCTTCCCACTCTTCAGGGACATCACTGGGTGTGGCTGTGTCACACGGGAGAGCGAAGCACAGACTGCTACATGTTGTCGCACGCTCAACACGTCCCAGAGTTGTAGTAACAAGTTTTTTTTACGGCAGTTACTGCCCCTGTATGCGTTTGAAATACTAATATATAACTTCCTAGGGCAAAGAGCCTACCAACTGAATAAATATTCAAGCGATCAACATAACTTACACACTCGTACGGCCTTTAGCTATGCTATCTAACTTGACATGCAATACTTACCTGAACGGACTCGTAGCGATATCCTTTCCAGAGCTGCTATTCATGATCGAGCTTGGTATCAGTCAAAAGCCCCTCGATCGGTCTTGAGTCAGGTGTCTTCCTCCTAGCACAAACGTCGTCCCTTAGCCAGTTCTAACCGGTTTCAGTTGCGTGGTATCAAAAATTACGTTCATTATTTTGTTCTAACAGAATATCGCACGTGGTGCGATCTTCGAGTATAGTTGGTTAACAAGAGCCCCGTTTACACTAGGCCTTTAAACCGCTTTGGAAGCCAGCTTAGTTTAAGCTGGCTTAGTGTAAACGCGCTAAACCGCCTTACAAGTCGCCTTCTAAACCGGTTTGTAAACCACGTCTGGGAGGTGGTTTCAAACCGGTTTAGGATATGTTGCTATACAAACTGTCCACGTGTAAACGCTCTAAGCTGGCTTAAGGCGCTTACGTAAGCTGGCTTAAGGCCCTACGTGTAAACGCGATTAAAGGGGCTTAGCTTACAGGTAAGTTGGTGGTGCCTAGTATAGAATCTATGGTAGCGATCACAAATTTGGCCTATCCTAACCAGTTGGGAAACAGACCCCATAAGCTGGCTTGCTAGGGATGTTGCTATCTATATAGAGGAAATTAACTATGTGAAAATTAAACCCACCCCTTCTGTTGAAAACAGCTGTAGTAATCTATAATACTCGGTTCTACATCTAAGTATGATAGTCTACTATCAATTTCTGTGGTTCTAATTATGATGGGTAAATATTCATATTTAAAGGTGGAGTTATTTTAGAGTAAGTAGATCATCTATGTATCTGAATGTGTTGCTAGCCAATTATTTGTCCTGCTTGAGTTTTTCCTTTATAAATTTGGTATTCATGATAAAATAGAGGTTTGGTAATGGGGGGGGGGGGGGGGGGCACAGTCTGTTCCCATTGGTATGTCTATAGTTTATCTGAAAGTCCTATTGCCTACTTGGATGTAAATGTTGTCTACTAAGAATCTAATCGGTGTTATCAGTCAGGCCTCTGTGATGCTATGGTATTTAGTGGATGCTATAATTATTTGACCTATAAGCTGACCCATCCTCTTTCACTGTTGAATATGTAGCCCCCCTAATTCCATATGCCTCGCTAACAAGCTCTGTAGGAGCAAATCATGGGTTATGTTGGTGTAAAGAGTGGAACAATCAAAAGCTATCAAAACGCTTGGCCCTCCTGGTCCTATTCAAACTTCCATGGAGTTATCTATGATCCAGAAGCAGTTTACCCCCGTATTTCTAGCTATGCCGTCACAGTATTCTTTAAAATGCTGAGTGACTAGTTTAAAGCATGATGTAAGTAAATTGGATAAGGGTTTGGTGGTGCATGCACTAGATGCTGCTATAAATCTCTACTGCCTATTAATTTTGGTTTTTATGCATCTTAGGAAGCCAGTAAAAACTAGGGAGTTGTTTCATTTCCTCTGGTATTCTAAGCTTTTGTCCATCCATAATTCCGTATACTTTCCTACTAAATCTTCTATGGGTGTGCTACAGAGTATGTAGGTTTGCCGGCTAGTCCCATCGCTTGTGTCGAGCTCCTTTAGTACTACGTCTAGGTAATATTTTTACAGGATGTTATTGCTAGCCTTATTTGCAGGTACTAGAACTATGGGGTGCCATTTGTGTCAAAATTCATTTCTGGTGGGCATTTAGAAAATACTGACTCAGTGTGGGGATTTATGGAGGTAGTGGACATTTACATAAATCGCAGCAGAGACCTACACATGAGATTTAGAGATGCTGTGGGGATTTACGAAGTAGTGGACATTTATGTAAATCACAGTGGAGATTTATAAAAAAATATATCCTAAACCCAAAGGGATGAAGGCCAGACTACACACACACACCAACACCCTCCTGTGATACCGTATGTCGTGCTGGTATAGGTGTGGCCCCTCCCTTCCTATCTAGCTTCACTAGTAGGCAAAACCCATGAAATGCCTATGAATTGTATTACATGTATTTTTCACGGCCTAGTACCCCATGAGTCATTAACATTTAAGAGGTTGGGTTTCTTTGAAAATGCCATGATGTTGCCATTGTTGTGCTGTGAAAAGCAGACCAGTAAAAATCCTGTGATATTTGTGATCTATTAACATGCCATGAAATTGCTTTGAAATATTTACCCATGAAATTGTTGGTTGTTTGATGGCATATTCATAGCATAACATAGCATGATTATGCTGTGAAACTACCATATCTACTAGTCCCATAATCCTCTGAAATTACCATGATTTTCCATGATATTAGATTATGACACTGTACTGTAACCATGGTAACAAAAAAAGAAATTCTGCATAATAGAAGAGTACAGCTAGGACAGTCACTAACTGGCATACAAGTCCTTTAGCTCCTAAATAGTTATAGTGGGATAATCTGTTTGCTTCTAGACGTCGATCCTCGCCTCCCACACACTGCCATTATCTGTACACTATAGAAAGATATCATTATCTGTAACCATGCCTCCTTCATGATCCCCCTGGCTTAGAGTAAGGCCCCACCATCCACTCATACGTAGCATGCGTGCATGTACACCATTTAACTAATAGCCTAACCAGCATATCAAAACTGCTGTAACTACATACCTGGTCTGGCCAGTTAGACCTATACCCCCCTTACCTATTCATTATGCTAGCTGAGGTATAAAATTCAAAAAGTAGTATAACCTGGAGACTAACTGGCTAAACTACCACATATCAAAGTGCTTGAGTGATTAAAAAATAAAGCTAGCTACATAGCCCACAGGCCCTTACCTGAAATACATACTGCCTGGGCTTCAGTAGGATTTTCTTATTGTGAGCAGCTCAGCTGCACAGGCTTGGGTTGAGCTTAGTTCCAGACACAGCACTCGCACCTGATCCAGCTATAGGTCGATTTTCTTCCATCTTTTTTGATGCTCCAAAATTGGCTTAACACCTTAAATTGCTGTTCACTTATAGACACTGAATAGCCATCTTCAAAATTTAGCCTGGTTTAAAACTAACAGCAGCTGCTTTTTATCATACTGAATGCATCTGATTGGCTCCTTTCTTGCATGCATGTGAAATGCATGTGCTAGAGAATCCATGATATTCCCATGATTAAATCATAGGGAATTGCAAGGGAGCCTATGATTTGATTTCATGGGTATTTCATGGATGTTCACTTGCTAATAGGGTAAATCATAGGATTTTTACGGCATGTGAAATATAAATCATGGCATTTTCATACCTGCTTATAATCAAAGCCTATGAAATGCATACTACACTCATAGATATAGATCATGGCAACATCACGGCCTATGAAAATCCTTTTACTATCCCTTTACTATGCCATGATGCGAATTTCATGGCATAAATTTGAGATTTCACAACAATATCATAGGAATATCCCAGCAATTTAATAGGATTAATGTCTACTAGTGCTTCTGGACCATTGATTATTAACGCTTGGCGCATGCGCACGAGGGTTGACTCACGACCTCACCAATAATATTATCAACACTAATATTTAATGTGCTGCATTTGCGCCGAGCGTTTTGCACTTCAGTGCTCTAGTTAAACGAGCATTTCTGACATGAATAATTTCTGTGTCCTTGAGATTTGCATAAATGTCCACTACTGGCCATTACAGAATTTTGACACAATTAGCATAAATGCCTGCTGTGATTTACATAAATGTCCACTACTTTCATAAATTCCCACAGCATCTCTCAAGTATTTTATGTGCAATTTTCATTGTTACGTAAATGTCCACTATTTTCATAAATCCCCACAGCATCTCTATGTGATTTACTGCGATTTGCGTAAATATCCACTACTGTCATAAATCCTCTCTGTTTTCTAAATGTCTGCCGGAAATGAATTCTGACTCAAACAGCACCCCATATAGAACAAAATGCTTTTGGAAATCCTCCAACAGTGATTTGTAACACTAAGTACTCTGCTGCTGCTGCTTCCCCCTCTCTATTACATTTTATAACCAACAACTCATTTCATTTTGTTTCTACTGTTTCTACAGTATTGCTTGCTGAAAGTTTCCTTCAGAATGTCAAACCAGGTGAGCAGGTGATTTGTACAGTATAAGGCATTGACATCCTGTTAGACCTGGGATTTAATACCAATTTATCATTTGTGTGGAGAGTATACAGTAACAGTCAATAAATGTTCCATTTTTGCTTCTACGATGTCAAATTTGCATTGGTTAGCAAAAAATGATTGCAAAACGTTACGCTATTGAAGGCAACAATTGTTTTGGCGGTAGGTGCGAAGCGTTTTTTGTGAGGTCACTTATGGAAAAGGAGCATTCAGACATCGACAAAGCTCATAGGTACACTAGCTTGCTCTAGCCGTTCAGTAACTTGCTGCCATTTTTATCCTTTTTTTTGGACACGTGGCGATCGTTTAGACTCTTGGTTGGAAAAAGCAAGCGTTCAGGTTTTTAACTGTCATTTGTTATACTTACAATGACATTCAGCCGTTAGGCCAATAATCCAAATGTTGCAGATACAGGAACAGTGCCAGTTTCCTCTACTGAATGTGAAATAGGATTCAGTAAACAGAACTTGATAAAAACACAAAAATTCGAGCTAGATTGAAAACTGAGAATGTCTCGGCCCTAATGTCCATAGACACCCCTGAACTTGACAAGTTTGATTTTTCTGGTTCCTGGAATCCTGATAAGCCCCGCCTAACCACCTTTACCACTTGTAATCAATGCAACTGACATCGCTAGAACTCGTGTAGCTGCAAAGAGCCAAAAAGGGGCCTTTTGTGGAACTGGTGGCTCCAAACATACGGACTGGGCTTAAAATTGACCAGCCACGGAACTACCCTCAGAAAAACTCGGATTTCTCCCGGTAGGAACGATAGCTATATGCCAGAATCATGCTGTCTCACTCGCTTTAGAGGTTTTTTTTGAAGTTCCGTAGTCAGGAGTTATGGGCGAGTTTATGCACAACGGTACAGAAAGAAGCCGATCGTGCTGCTACTTCGACGACTCTTGAGAGGCATGGTTCAACCTTATCAGTAATTGTAGCCAATTACATCCAATTACAGAATAGTGAATCTCATTTGCATCTCATTCATGGCAAGTGCACGTGGCCTTTTTCCCTATACTTTGTGTACTAAAACCACATGGTATGAAGGCTCACCACTTAGATTGATGATGTGGATACGAAAAATCCTTCTGAAGTAAGGCTCTCAAGGCTCCCAAGGTTTGTTTATTAGTGATTGACATGAATTCGGTTGGAAACAATGTCCAAGCTAGAAACAAGACTGAAGGAGGATAAGGACGCATGAGTAAAGTATCTCACGGACAAGTCAGCCATAGCTGAACATGCATGGACGAATGACCACACGATCAACTGGGCCGGAGCAAAGATTCTACAGCGAGCAAACCGCACCATGGAGCTGGTCATGAAGGAAGCGCTTAGCATACGTACAATGCCTGAAGACACATGCTTCAACCGAGACAGCGGGTATGAGCTGCCTGATTGTTGGATCGCCATGTAAAAGAAGTTGAAGGGTAGGGCGAGCTTGAGCAGTGCCCACCGCACCAACACAAATGTGCGGGGCGCACGGTCAGGCAAGTGCACGAGCTAGGATCAATTAGCTTACTGGACTCTGACCCCTTAGAAAGCCTATAAAAATAGGGAGTCCCACCAGCCTAGCTTCATCTTGCCTTGAGGGGGATTGGAGCATCTAATCGAAACGTCAGCAAGATAAATTTTTTGTGATCAAGTTGTCTACAGAGAGAACTCTTCACCATTTTATGTCCACGTCTTACCTTATGCTTACGGTGAGCTGACGAATGCATAAACTACCTACCGGCAAAATGGATAAATCCATTGGTAATTCCCAAGTGCTTATTTCTGTGCATCGTTTTGAGATTTAGGTTTCTTTATGCAGTGTAGATCCCTTTAAAATCCTATTTGAAGGGATCTGCATGTATTTGACGGACGTCAAGGAAGGGGAGAACTCCAGTGGTCTCTACTTCAACAGTGAATTGGATGCTTTCCTCAATATCATTAAGATGTAGCAAGTGCTGGATCCTATGTTTGGGAACTGCAGAACAAACATCCGTCTCCATACCTCTTTCAGAAGGAGAGCTGGACATTGTAGGATGCCAGGGCTCACTGTTCCACATCTTCCATCACTAGGTTTGCAACAGCCACCGACACTGGAGACCCCATAGCTGTACTATATGTCTGCTGGAATACACACCCACCGAAGGACAGGTAAGTTGCGTTGAGGCAGAATTCCAGAACGTGATCCAATAACTCAATACTAAGGTCAGTACGTGACTAAGGGATAATCAGTCCGGACTCCGCAGCAGGTGATATCATGGCCTAGTTTTACTGGAATGTTTTTAAAGAGAGACACAACATCAAAGGACACGAGAACCTCATCCAGCTGGAGCATTTGGAACCTGATAAATGTCACAAATTCAGAGGAGTTCAGGACATGGGAGTCATGGTTCCCCGCAGTTGGAGACAAGAGTTTGGCAGGATGTTTTGATAACTGGTAGGAAAGGGAGTGAACAAAGGAGACTGGCACGTAATGGAATACCAGGTTTTTGTGCCTTGGGTAGACCATACAGAAGTGGAGTGATCCCATCAAATGAGCGTAGACGGTAGTAGAGATTTTCTGGGATAGATCCCCTCTTTTTGAGAGATTGAGGAGGAGAGCATTCATCTTCCTTTCCATCGACTGAGGTGGATCCCGATCCAATTTCTTGTATATCTTCTTGTCATTAAGCATCTCATTCATTTTGTTGTCATTCTCATCTCTGTTTAATACAACTGTGGCCCTTCCTTACCTGCTGGGAGGATGAGGATATTCTTCCTTTCCTTTAAGGACTTAATTACTCTGCAAAGCTCTGGGTCTAGGTTGAATGGAGGTAGTTTGGCTTGTAATAAGACACCTACTATCTGTTTTCTTGCTAAGTCTGCCACGTCTGCTGACAGTTTCGACAGACCTCTCCACTGTGAGGTGTAGGGATCCTGGATGGTGCCGGAGCGAAATTCAATCCCTGAGGACTTGAGTCTCAGCTTCAAGTAGGGGGGTGCTGGACATTTTCACGACCCATCGTCTGTCAATAGCTGTCAATAGTACAGGACGCTCCCTACAGGGATGATTTGGAGGGCTTAGAAGATTGTCGAACTTCCTCCTCTGTCTGGCCTTACAATTTGGCCATCTCAGAACTTTGAGCTTGTTCTCTCAGACAAAGCAATGAATCCATGTCCTCCCCAATACGATTTCTCAGGCGAGTTTTGATCACTATCGGAGTCCTCAGGCTCTGGCTCGGAATCATCTTTGCTACCACTTACTGCAGAACTCACACCAAAAACTGACAAAGAGTCATGATATCGTGATACTGTTAGATACTAGCAGATTGCCAGGGAAACATCACTTTTATAGGCTTAGTCTGCAACTATCTTTAGACTTTCTGGTGATGTAGTCTACTATGTTCACCTGTCCCATCTCTATAGGGAATACAAACCACAGCATTAGTAATGCTCTATTTTTAGATTTGCTGATGTTAGTCCCATTAAGAATTGTGCAAGCCCAGGAGTTGCTTTAAGAGGGTACTACACACAAATTAGCTGACCTAGACTGACAAACCACAAACACTACCTAATCACACTGACAACTTGACATTTTGGGGGGGGGGGGGGGGGGGGGGGGGGAGGGGGCGGGGGCTATGGAGCTGCCCCCCTTCTACTTCGTCAACCCTTCTTTTGCCCCCCCCCCCCCCCCCCTCCGGTAAACTCCTAAAAAAAAAAAAAAGCCCTGCTAGCTGCACTATTTTTGTCAACCAGTCAAGCTATTATTAAAAAGTAATTACAGATATTCCAGATAGAAGTACGGATGATATTGCCATAAAGTATTCAAACAAGGGTGGTAGAGGTATGATAATAAAATACAACAGGCATCCTTACATTACACACACACACGTCACACAACATAGCATCTCAATTCTTGTGGAGCTGCAGAGTGTGTGCGTGTGTGTGTGTGATGTAGAGATGCTTGTTGTATTATCATCCCTACCCCTCTTGTTTGAATACTTTTTGGCATTACCATCCCTACTTCTATCTGCAATACCTATAATTGCTTTCTTATACTTGTTACTTTGTAATCCTGGGTTCACGGTAGCAATCATGCACGACTCAATGGCATAGTTATATGCTTTTCTGTGACTTAAGCGGCACATAGCTCTGTGGTTGCAGCTACATGTATAAACCTACCTAAGATGAAATTCTAGCTATCAAACTTGGTAACGCTATATATAACTGTAAAACACATGCATCTGATGGAGACGGGTGAGAACTGCTGATATTGATACTAGTGATGAGGATGCTTGTGTGGATGAGTGCTTAGTACTAGACTATTGACCTGTAGGTGGAGTTCCTGGACTCAAGGTTAAAGCTAAAGGTGATATCTTCTGGGCACGAATCGCTCATTGAACTCGTACTCGTGCATGATTAAAGTCTTCTGCCATTCCCCTACTGCACCGGTGTAGTTTTCAATCATAATAGTAATAATCATAGGGTCTACTGACTCTATAAGTACAGATGGCCCGGACACGCCCATAATAGGTAATACAATACAAAAACCGTGGCATAAAGATTCAGCCTAGATAAACTTTTAAGCCTTCAAATCTACATAGCCATCATCTTCATCTGATTTCCTATCCAATGCATTGAGGCTTAGGCATTTCCACTATTAGGTGAGTACATACCGCACTGCATCGAAGGTTTAGCACTTTAGTGCCTTGTTTTCTTATGCATTTCCTTTCCATATCCAATGTTTCAACACCAAAGCCTGAGGAGAGAAAGCAAGACACTGCACCTGATCTGAGTAACGAAATCATGGGGCCTATCGCTGATACTTCCCATCATGAGAAAGACCAGAGTCGGTGTGCACAGGAAAACACCAAACATACTACGAATAGACCTGTGTGGCTAGGCAGATGCATAAAGATACGGACGTTTTTGATGGCTATGCAGCTATCATCATCAGTGCACAATATGACAAAACTGAAACAAGTAAGGGTTTACAAGCAAAATTCGAGTTGGAAACATCTGTATCTTATACAAGATTATATTCTGGTTTAAGTACTCAGTTCAAAGTATCGCCATGTGTCTGCCTTAGCAACATAGGTGTATTCACAGTTATCCGAGAGAAGTATAAGATCACCTTGCTTATCACTCAAGACTTCGAAGAGAGTCTTTAGGCAGCATCAACACCTTGGCTTCAATACCAGACGTAAACGTTACTTATCCCAGCATAACTATGAGTGCAGCCACTGGGAGGCGTCCCAGGCTTGCCGACCATTTCAACCAACAGTCTCTCTTCACAGATATGCATCAACCAGGCAGTTATCGCTAGGTTAAAACTGAACAACCAGTTGCAGTACCACCAATTGACAGAACGCCTGTCATGAGACAAGTCTCTCTCACTTAATGAAAATAGCCATAGAATCACCACAAAAACTTTCTGAAAGAAACCCTGGCCAGGCTGCACACGTCATCGAGAATTGCACATGCACTGCAATTTCATGCACTATGTATCGTACTGTGCTGTGCTGCACTGAAAATTAGCTTCCCTAAACATGACAGACATACATATGTGTACATACAGACGCAAAGCGAGATGTAATGCAGGACTAGTTGCCTCACAGTAAGGTGCTTGGTGATTGATTAATGAGCCTTGAATATTTATTGGGGCAAGCCGAAGCGAGCCCCACACTAATCAGTACTACGAAAAAACCGCTGTACTTATGTATCTATGTATCTATGTGTCTATGTATGTAGCGATACATCGTCCATGTGTTCATCACGCACGCGCACGCGCACTCGATGCACTCCAATTACTGCGGTAAAGATTGCAATATCGGCAACGTTGGCCGCGTGTTCACTCTAGATGTAGCTTACCAAAAGATGCATTCAGCTCGAGCAGACGGCTACAAAACAAGAACAGGTAAAGCATCAGTACACAAGAAAAGTATCTAGACTACAGCAACAAGGCTATGGTCTGGGTGCTAGCATTACATTATGATCTAATTTCAGTGATGCTACAAGGGTTCAGGCTAGCTCAGTATGGTGTTTGCCCAGACAAATATTCTGTCTGAGCCACAGTAGGCTCCCGACAATCTTCTATACTGGGAATGAAGCATGCATAGTAGTTGACCATCGATTTAGCCTCATCCCTTCACCTTTATAGCGACAGTGAATTGTGCCATCAACTAAACGACAAATGTACTTGTATATGTACTTTGAATCGATTTTTGCTAGCTACTACGTACCAAGCTACAATTTCACTGAGCATAGATAGTAGAGGGGGCATCCCAATCCTCTATCTATGCTGTGAGCGAAGCCTCGCCCCCTCAATGGTTTACATCACCCTATAGTTATGGTACATTAAATTTTAAGGGTACCAGTTTAAGTCACAGTATGGAACCATAGTATCAATTCAAAATGTTAGTGCTGCTTGGTTTGCTGGTCCTGTGTAATGTTTCATTTTTCCTGTTTCTCAGAGTTCCGGTATTGTGGAGGAAGTGACAAAGTTGATTGAGGAGCTATTCTCCTCTGAGGCGAGAGAGTTTTGGATGACAGTCTACCCCACGAAGGTCAATGCAGCTGTTTTACCACCATCATCAAGTGGAGATGAAATAGAGGTTAAAAATTCGACAATCGTTGATTTGCCACAATTAAAATTAAAGAGTCAGCTTCTGACACCGTACAACGATTATATTAGCAAGACATTCTGGTCAAGTATGTCATCACATGTCATCCAGTCAATTGCAGGACCTCTATTTTCGTACACGGAAACTGAGACTGCAGTGAGGGAGAAAAATGTGAGGGCTTATTTAGTAGAGCCTATAATAAGGGAGTTGACAAAGCACTTGTCAAGATTGACGTCTCAGTCACCACCACCACATGGATGTGCTCAATTCACTACCACACTCAATATGGAACAAAAAGTACGATTACACGGAGGCAGTGGTAAACCAGCTACGGTTGACTTTCTTATCATAGTGAGAACCATTGACGGTAGAGTTTTGAATATGATACCTGGAGAGGCAAAGGTTGACATGCAAGAAGACTTACATAAGTACTGTAAACAGCTTTCCAAGTATATGTGGAAAGTGGGAACGTGCCAAGACAATCCCAGGAAAACTACTACAGGACTGATAATTGACCACCATCAATTTCGAATCGGCTTCTGCCCTTTGATGGACAAGGATGGGTACATTATGCCCATCACTTTTATTACTCCCCCAGTCACCTGGAGAAACCTCCATATATCACAATTAGCCGTCAGTTCCAAAGCTCTCTTATTTCTGTCAACATGCTTGACAGGCATTCTGGATGCACAAGTACTTACTGAGCATCTTCCGTTGGACATGAACATGGTGAATCAGGTTTCCTCACGACTACATGCAGAACCGTTTCAGTTGCCGCATCAGGGTGACACTAGTGATGTGCTAAAGGTAATGAAGGAATTGGAAGTGGTGAAGGAGGGAATGAGACTACTGGTGAAGAAGGATGAGGAGCTCGAAAGAAAACTGGCAGAGAAGGATAAAGAGATAGAAAGAAAACTGGCAGAGAAGGATACAGAGATAGCCTGTCTAAAAGTAGCAAACGAGGCACAGAACACGAAAATAGATCGGTTAACCACTCCAACTGCAGGTACACCTGGCTCAAGGAAGAGACAGCGACTTTCGTCTGAACCCCCACCTATCTTTGATATCCATTAGTTTATTATGCCATACCACTTCTGCTGTACAAATATGACCCATTAAGAACTTTACTGTATACAAATACTTTGCTCCCAGGGGCTTGTGTGGTAGTTCAATTGGTGGAACAGGGTACTTTGCTCCCAAAGTCAGCCATAGTGCCAGGGGATTGCATGGTGGTTCATACAGATGTTACTAATTATATTGTGGTTCTAGAAACTGTAAAATATATAACCTGCATGTGTTCACATTCTGAGGGCAAGTCTATCTGAATGAGCCTGAAATGGCTTGCTTCAATCACAGAAATCATGTGTTATACTCAGAGCGTACACTTGTGTGTGTTTAGAATAGACAGCAGGATGTGGGGGTTGAACAACATAATTCTATCAGTCCATCTGTCGGTCCAGCTCTCAGCTACTCCTACAGGAACTCCACTCTTGATAGCATCCAGTTCAACCTGCTTGATAGTCCTATTATTAGTGAAGTACTACCTTCTTTTTGCATGCAGGGCTGGTGGTGGGACACGGTGGATGGGGAAAAAAAGTTTTAGCTACGCAAACATCTCATTTTGTAATATGATGGAAAAACAAAACTACATGTACTCAGAGAAGTCTGATGGATGTATGAATAGTTGCATAGTGGACAATAGCCTGGTTTGTGGCATGTTATAAGTCAGCTGTACTATTGTTTTCTAATATATACTGGCCATTATACACACTCGCTCCTTGTACCTGTAACCAGGAGCAGCTGTAGTGTCACTACTTGAAGCATTAACATCAAGGGTGTATCAAGCCGCTGATTTTTTAGCAATGTGCTACCTTTTTTGCATGCAGGGTGGGTGGTGGATGAAGTTTTGAGACAAGAGTATACATACTCTTACTAGACTTTCTAGGAATTTTTTCAAAGGAGAGGGATTATATACCACTGCCATAACATCACATACCACGATACAAATGTCAGTAGTAGATCTACCAGGGTCCATTACGTACCTCCAGAGCAATTGGCTTTCCCTACCTTCATTATGGGGTTGGCCCCTCCCTTGAATGTTGGCAATAGGCATTTGTCCCCTCTTGAAATTATCATCATGATGCACTGAATGCAGGAAGTATTTTTTAGTTGAGGTTTAATGAAAACAAAAACGAAATTTTGGTAATTAAGTTACAAAGTGAGACTGAATATTGCATAGCCTAGATGTAAGACAAGTTTAGCTGTACACTGATGACATACTGAATCCTTGCACTCTGATTTGGTCAATTTGCTTCTCGGATAATCTCATCTGACCAGTCTCCTGTGCCAAGAAATTGCATAAATCATGGGGCCCAAGGGATATATTATGGCATTGATTAAACTGAAGCATGAGGGCAAAAAGCGTTTGAGGGATGAGATCAAGAAATACTGTGCGACCCGAGGGTTTTGCAAAATACTACATATAAATTTACTTCACTCTGTAGATTAGCTCACCTGATCAAGGATAGATGCTTTACTGTCGAGGAATACATGTAGCTAAATACCCACAAGTCAAATACGTTAGCTGGTGGAGTTTATACCTAAAGTCGTGTTTTGTCAGCACTGCCACGGTCTGGTAGTGCCGAGCCCTATTCAAGACTGAGATGGCAACATCCAAGTTTCCTAGACCTTCATAGCCATCAAAGGAAAATCTATAATATTATCATACATGTATACATTAAAACAAGCATGGAACGTCATTATGATCCATAAATTGAAAACAGGGTATAGTTAGTCCATATCACATCGTGACAGTACCATTTATAGTAGTTGCATACAGGGCTTTTTTACTGAGCTCAAGCAAAATTGCTATAGCGGTGTGTATGTCAACTCCACCCACAAATGCTGCATGCTGTTTTTTTGCACCTGGTAAACACCCAGTGGACAAGGTATGCGCCCAGTACTGTGCTAACAGTGAAAGATGGGAATTATGGCAGAGCACCCATGCCAGGTGCTTGCTTACTTGGGACACTACGGTAATTATATAGCGTACATACTTGATGACTGAGATGCAGTAAGGCTGGTGGAAGGGGAGGAAGAACCTCAGGCCAGCTTTGGTCACATGCTCCACCATCGCAGGAGTCATGAAGCAGCGAGGTACTACATGTCGCAATGTATACGAGGAAGATGAAGATGGTCAGCAAAATTGCAATGTTGTACACAAATTGCTAAACTCTGAATTTTAGAGCTGACTCACCCATTATAGTGTTGTCAAAGTGGAATGGGGGGTCTGGAGTGACAGTCGAACAACTGCAAAATTTAATGGTACAATTCTCATACCCTCTGGTCTGGACAAAGCGGAGGTACCTGGAGGGAGATGGAAAAGGGAGAAAGAGGGAGAGGAAAGGAGAAAGAAGAGGGGGAGGGGGAGAGAGAAGTTAGTTGAAATGACCAAGAACGCATCTTTTTGCACCCTGAAGAGCAAGTAGCATATCAAAAATTGTCGACAAATACAATGCATACATGTACCACATACTTTCTGATATAGGCGCCGCTAACAAAATACATACATGTACTGTATAGTTTCTGAAGTAGGCCCGCTAAAAAATAATTATAGCAAAGCTGCCTCCAATTAGAACCAAAAATTTCTGAGCACTGCATTTCTGGAGCTAGAGACAACCATTCTGATGGCTACAGTACCAACAACTCCAGCATGATTCAGTGATCAGAGTGAAACTTCCAAAAAGAATTGAAACTAGAACCATATTTATGTTGCTTTAGCCAGTGACATATTCACTGTCACTAACTTGTACCAGGGATCAATTTCACGATGAAAGTTCCATGTTTCATGAGTGATTGTGACTTTAAATAGATTTCCTCCTGTCGTGTGTACAATATGCATACGCATACATGAAGTGGGCGGGACTAGTCAATTCTTATACGCAGTGGGCACTCACATGCAAATTCAAAGAAAACAGACGAGACTACTTTTTGATGCCTTAATTGGAGATGTTTACCCATAGAGATCCGATCAATAATCCCTGCTTACACCTTAATCAATGTGACACTACGTATACATGACTGTAGTCTGCTCAGCACAATACCACTGCTTTAAGGTGACAATTATTTGCAGGTACAGTTCTCTGTGATTTTGCCTTAAACCACATTTTGTGAGTAGCTTCTAAATTTTTTGATTTGAACAAGGTACATATTCTAATATTCTATAGTGCATGTAGCTAATACTAATGGGTACAAAATTTTGTGTTCTTGGGTCAATGCAAAATAGTACCTGCAAGAAGTCACGCTAAGGTAACTGAAATACTTTCCTACCAGTAGCCTTCCCCCTAGTGGTGATGCTCCGCAGCCCCACCGCCCGTTGTGTCTCGACGGCATGGCCTATAGAGAGGGAGTCATATAGGCCACTTGATTTAACCGTGGAAAGCAGCTCCTCCTGTGGGATCTCCGGCAGCCTCACACACCACAGCAGATCGTGAACGTCCCTCCTCTCGATGCGATTATATCCCATTCAGCGCTGAATGGCACGAAACACGTCTAGCTCTTCCACGACAAATGTGTCCCTGGAGATCAAGTCGTTCAGGCAGTCCTGGGGGAGCTCCAATATGGCATTGCTATTGATGATCAATTTAGCATTATTGTCGATGCAGTTGGCACAGTGCTGATGAAGACTGGTGGCGCTCTAAAGGTCGGCATAGAAGTAGAACTGTAGGGCATTTGTTAAGTCTGTGATGGACTTAAGTTTGTCCTCTAGGAGACCTTTGAGCTCCGGAAAGTCATACTTGTCCGATAGTCCGAGAAGTTCTAGTGCAGTCTGGAGGGAAAAAGCAAGTTGATATCTTGTTGCTATGCATGGCTGTGTAGAAATAACAATAAACTGCACTGGCATATTATTTTGTGTCCCAATGGCAAATAATAGTGATCCATATCACGTACATCACCATTAGCATTAGCTCAGCGTATACTGATGATTTCATCACACCCAGGAGTATCCTGATCTATGGTACACACCTGCAAATCCACCTTGCCGACCTTTCCCGAGTACATGTATTCCAGAATGATGCCAAAAGCCTTAGGAGGCGTATCTCCTAGGGGGATCTCACTACTAGACGACTCCAGCATGTCACCATACAACAGCCTGTGGTGTGGAAACATAATTATTTTGCAGAATGCATATTTTGAACTATCTAGTCCAGCTGCATGTAATAATCGTAGGACATTGAGAACAAAAAAATATATGTGCATGGTTACCTGCACTCTGGTCAAATTGCCCCCCCCCCCCCCCCCCCCCCCAAGTTATTGATTGCTAGGCAATAAGACCATCTGAACAGAGCGTATCAGTGAAGTATGAAGTAATCTCGGGTCATATTTTGCAAGCAGCAAGCATGAGCTGAGATATCATTGAGGTGCATGTACATGTATGTTCGCAAGGTAATAGTTAAATACATGCTAGAGGCATTTTCCTCACCCAAAACAAACTACCGTAATATTGCTGGGCAACTTTTGGCATGGATTAGGTGAAACGGCTCTCACTCGGCATTGGAGGGAAAAATTTATATTCAGCAGCATAATATAGGCACCCAATTAATTCGCCAACACCTATAATGTTTAAATACTCACATTCTTTTGCATCATTAAACTTGATAATACTATTATACGTACCATAATCCTGAATCAAACTTGCCTGTCAAAAAACGGTGACTGAGAAGCAATGATGACCCTGTGAGCCCTGAAGGTCTGGCCCTCCACATAGAAGGTGACGTCTGCATATCTGGGGAGAGCAGGCCCCTGCACGGCACCACGTCACCAGTGCAGATACCCAAGTCAACCAGGGTTCTATCTAGAAATTTTTATTTGGGGTGGAAGGGGGTGTGGCATTTTCACGCACAGTCCCCCCTCCCACAAGCCATTAATACATTTTGTGGTTTTTAAATTTTACAGTATCATGTACTAGCATAACTCCCACGTATAGCTACATTCCCTGATCTCCTCTCCCTCCCTCCCTCTCCCCCTCTCCCTCTCTTTCTCTCTCTCTTTTCTTTGGGGGGGGGGGGGGGGGGGGGGGAAGCTGGGTGCTTTGGGGGAGAAGCTTCTCCCCCCCCCCCCCCCCCCCATGTAAAATAGAACCCTGTCAACACTCTCTATACAGTAGCCATGCACAGGTGAGGTTAATTTAATTAAGCTACTTCACCGTAACCCAACACCAAGTAGCTGACATTGTGTGTTGTTGGGGAAATTATTGCACACTTATGATGATAACTTTTAGCAGAAGCACTAATCTGCTTCGAATTGTCCCCCACATGAAACAATAGACTTCGGCAATGATAATCAAATGCCACCTACCCAAAGAGAGATCTGAGATGAGGCCGCCATTGCAGTCTTCAGCATCAGACGACAATAAACGTCCATTGCAAAGAGAGACGGTGCCCTCCTCCATCCTACCTGATTATGAACGACTACTGACCTAGCAGCTGCAGGTTTCCAAGTATAAATTTATGTGACCTCGATCCACGTGCACAGTTCTAAAACAGCTAGCACTAGCTACAGATCAATCGAGAGTCAATTGCAGACTTGAATCGATGAAGATTTTAGTACTTTCACAGATCAAGCAATTGAATCCACATGGTAGGACTGTAAAATGACTCCACCACTGGACCATCAGAGAGCACTGCCGTCCTATCAGATCAGCTGAGTAATTAAATTGCAACAAAAATCTCTGCACAATACATACGATCACACACGCCCCTTTTCCGTTTACACACACTGTAGCGGGATCAAAATTGCCATTACAGATTGATGTCTGGGGCGTATGGCGGTGACTCCCTTGTTCAGCACATAATTTACTGAGTTGGGCAAAGCGTAAACAATGTTCATCGCATTGTCAAGCACAAAAAGTAGTACATTATCACGCAAATTTTTATCATTTCTTGCTCACATGCAGGCACAATGTATAGCTAGTTATAGCTCTAGTTTTAGTCTCTGCAGATTTTATCACTTGTTGCCGTTTGAGTTACCACTGTAGCAGCTAGATCTCTTTATCGTGCAGACAGGCTAGTTAGCATTGGTCTCTTGATTACAGTCGCAGATCTATGCAAGTACAGGCCACATTCAGTAGTCTCGTTCCCAGACTCTTTGTTGCATGCAAAATGGGTATGGTGAAATGCACATTCAATTTTGATTCCATGCAGTCACTGGACTACTCGTTGGACAGACAGTGTCATTCAGCAAGCCATTGCTGAAGCTGCCTGGCGTTTGGATTATGCTATAGCGTCCGTGAAGTTCAGGAGAAGGCGAAGAGCTCTATTGTAGCCAGCGAGGATGTGGATAATCATAATTACCTCTCTACCAACTGGGACAGGAAAATTTCCCGTTTTGTCCTTATACTGCTGGTGTCTGACCATCTCTTTGGCTACGAATCAGGCACTGAGACAAGCAGAGCACTCGGACTCCATAATTTTCTTAGATTGTGTTTTCGAGGCAGTAAGGATGCGCAAGTTATGCATAAGCAAACAAGCGTGATCTCGCTATAATACGTCGTGTACGTCTGGAACCAAAGTTGAATATGCGTTTCATCACACTCTTTTTCCGATCCGCATGTGGACACGAGATTATGTGCCAGCAAGAGTAAATAATAAGGAAGGGAAGAGATTATCAAACACGCTATATACCCCGTGTAGTAAGTGTTTGGTGAGTTACCGCCTTGCGCACGTGACTAACTCAAGGGGCTAAATACTCGATTTTTGTCAGGACTGTGAAGAATAGAGGCATTTTTCGGGAAGTTTATGTTAGAATCTTCACTTCTACTGAGCATACAGTGTGTTCGATACTCTCTTCCCTTCCTTATTGTTTGGTACTTCACAAATTGGGGGAGGGGGGAGGAGGAAGGGCCTGGTGTCATGCCTATCATGTGACCTAGGGTGAGTTTACGAAGCTAGCGTAGCTAGCTCCATAAAATTGGTGATGACTCAGATTGCTGGCTGCAGCAGGCATAGGCACGACACCGGATACTTCCTCCTTCCCAGTCGTAACAATAAAAACCTGGCGATTCAAGTCCAGTAAATCACGTGACACAGTTTGATAGTCCGGCCGGAAAGATGAGAAGTACGAGTACCTTATATGGAAATTTCATAGAGATCAGCTCACAACTATTACTCGCGAATTTATCACTACGATAATGGCACGCGTAGCTCGCGAATAGTATCTCACACACACACACACACACACACACACACACACACACACACACACACACACACACACACACACACACACACACACACGTACAGAACACAGGACTTACTTTATCTCGCAGACTGCGTTCTCACGAGGTCGATAGACAATATGTGCATGCGCAGAAGGACAGGGGAGGGGCTGATTAAACTCGTCAGTGCTTTCACGGAACTATCCCGCAGCTGTTTTCAAACCCTTCCATACAAAACCCTATACCAAAACCAAACCCCGCCCCTTCACGTGACCAATTTTAGCCGGTTTGACCAATCAGAAGCGACCTTTGAAATGAGCTGCGGTATTATACCTTTCACGTGGTCCACGGACGATATGCGCATGCGCAAAGGGACAGGGGCGGGGCTGAGTCATGCGCATTTGGCAGGGGTGGGGCTGGCAGCATGACCTTTGACCTTCAAACTGAATGGGGCTTTTCATGTCCTCTAGAGCGCTAAAAATGCTCGGCGAAGGGTTATCGGCTCAAATAGAATTATATGAGTGCTTTTGGGGCAATTTGGTGACATATACTCCCACGCAATTAGTGGGGACCAAAGAGTGACCGGTGCTTTAGTGACACAATCCAAAATATCCAGAATGTAGTCAAGCCCAAAGAACTGTTTGAGCATAGCATCGATCTTCCTGTGGCTGCATGATGCCTTCATGTATTTCAACCAGAATCAGGGTTCAAACTTACTCCCACACTAAACAATGCATAAGAGTTACTGGTAATGCAGAGGAAAGTGGATTCTAAGTTCACCATAGTTGTATCAATGCAGTACATATTTTCACAATGCAATAAGACAACATACACACAGCACACAGAATACTGTAAAGCAGATTACTAGCACTAGAGTTACACTGGGTGTAGGGAGTCCTCGCTCAGCGAGTCACTAGACTCTGGATGGAGATTTGGCCTCCGCATGCGCATACGATCATTTTTGGACGTGCAAATATTGATTTACCCAGCGAGCAAAGTCCAGCCAAACCATAGAGTTTATAGGCCTTGCATGATCACCTTGAGGGAGGGCACGATTTTTGATGCCTTTGCACCAGGCAACGTGGCCTGAGTCGCCATGCAGGATGAAAATTTAGAAGCACGCAAGATATACACCCAGAAGCCATACAATGATACTCTGAGCCCAAGTAGGAACCTCGCTTCACTCGGAATGACTGTGATGATGAGCCAAAGCAAAACATTCAAATGTTCTATTGAAATGTTGTTAAAAATTGTGTCCGCTGGATCACAAACATTTCACGGAGACTATACACAACATACACATGGAGAAAGTTGTCCAACTAAACTCAGTAACCAGCACCTATCCTGTAATAACTATTCAGTCTCCTCCCTGTATTACACATAAAAATTGAAACAAACGAGGTCATACTATATCAGACTATGGTAAGAGGGAGGAATAGAGAATTAGTACATGTGGCCACACCAAGAGGACACATTCACGACCCTCATCATCAATGACATTGTCAGGAGTTTCCATGCAGTGCTGGTGGTACCAAGTCTTACACACGTCACCTTTTTCCTGGCAGAAGATCCACCGATTGACACAAACAGTCCTGTGCTCACCAATCATGATCTGGAAAGTGGTCTATCACGAGAGCCACTGAGTTCATTCCTTGGCATGTGACTTCGGCAGTCACCTCTTCTTCATCTTTACCTTTCTGACAGATCGAGATCTGCATGTGACATAACTGGTTGATGGCAATGATCCCGCTGCTGTAGCTAGTGAAGAGTCCATCCTGGCAGCCATGGGTACACAGGTGTACAGGTAGCGAGCCACCTGCACCCCATGCACTCACAACTAAACAGGGGAGGGACAGACCAGTGGGTGGGGAGACCACACCTCCTCTTCTCTCTCTTCACAGTAGCCATGAGCTGCAAGGTGGGTTCAACGTCATCCAGTAACCTAGAGGCCATCAGTGCAGGGAGAGTGTGTGACAGCTTTGCATAGTTTGCATAGTACTGGGACACAAGACACACGATATCTCCTGGACACTCAGGATGCATGATACTTCGTATTGCACTCAACCCTCAGGCTGCTTTGTGCCAGAAATGCCATACATCCCTCACGCTGGTACTATTAGTCACACACACATAGTAGTTATAATAATTGGGGGTGCGTGCGTAAGTTTTGTGTATGTGTGTGTGTTGAGTGTGCACTTGTGTGTGTGTGTTTAGAATAGACAGCAGGATATGGGGGTTGAAGTAATTACTGTGTGTGTGTACTTACATTTTGCACCCTCTCTCTCTATCTCTCTCTCTACCACGTATCTTCCCAATTTGTCCCGCGCCTTCTTCAGGTTGAACAGCATAGTCCTATCAGTCCGTTTGTCAGTCCGGCCCTCAGCTTCTCCTACAGGCTTAGTAAAGTAACGTAGTTAGTGAAGTGCTACCTTCTTTTTGCATGCAGGGCTGGTGGTGGGACACGGTGGATGAGAATAAGAAACATGATGCATTGTACTTTCACTTTTACCCCCACTTGGTCTGGTTTCTGGATTGAATTGCTACTACTGTCATTGCTTAGTTGACCTCTCTCATTCAAGCATGCCCTGGCTCAACTTTAAGGGAGAGAATAAAGGAATGGCTGGTAACAGCAGCATTGCATGCTCTGTATACAGGGGCATACAAAATGTACCTCATTTCTACTAAGTGTAATTTGGATGATTGTATGCTCAAGATAATACAAGCAACACCACAAAACCACTAAATTATCCTACATGGAATTGCACAATTACATGCCCAGTCAGCAAACATCTCATTTTGTACTATGATGGAAAACAAACAACATGTACTCAGAAAACATATGAAAAGCTGCATGGTGGATAATAGTCTGGTTTGTGGCATCATGGAGCTGTACTACGGCATTCTAAAATATACTGGCCACTATATTATACACACTACCTGGAGTAGCTGTAGTGTCACTACTTGAAGCATTAACATCAAGGGCGGTTTTTTAGCAATGTGATACCTTATTTTGCATGCAGGGTGGGTGGTGGATGAAGTTTTGAGACAAAAGTATGCATACTCTTATTACAAGACTTTCTAGGAATTTTTTCAAAGGAGAGGGAGGAAGATGGAAAACAACTACAAGTACATGAGGACCTAATAATTATTGAGAAGGTGAAGACAACTCTGTATGTGTGGGGAGGGGGGATTGCTGAATAAAAAAATGTCGTCTTGTTAAAGCAGAAATGTAGCTAAAGGAGGAGTGGGGCCACACTGTACATGTGCGCAGTGACATACACAACACACACACACACACACACATGTACACACACATGGATACATACACATCACACACATACGTATGGACAAGAGAGAGAGAAAGAAATTTGTAGAAGATGCATCCTAGTGGTGCATATTTAGGTCATGTTGCTTTACCTGCTTTGCAATGGAGTACAGGCTCTATAGATTAGTATACAACTGCGTACACATAAAACCAACTATGGTTGCTAGACAACAGCCAAGCCACATGACTGTATATTACAGTTTATGTGTGTATATGTGTATGTGTATTTTAATGATCAACTCACAAACAGAAATATGTCTACGTAGCTCCTTGCTACTGGTAATGAACTGCTACTCCTCGGAGACAAGCTCCAGAGCCATTGTGGAGTATTTTTTATTGTACATCGGTTGCAATACCTGCAGTAGTGGGAACCACCGACAGAACGTGTTCTGTTTCGCTGTTATTGCAGCTCTTCAGGGTGGCGTACCCGAAATTCAAGTATCAAAATTAATCACATACCAATAACACAACAGGGACAACCACAGAAAAATAAATTGCTACTGGGGATATAATATTTAAATCTGAATACAATGTCATGTATGTAAGCTATGAAGATGGGACACAGAAAAGATGTTAGGGAATTCAACAACAGAGTGAGAGAGAGAGAGGGGGTGGGTGTCTAACGAACAAAATATTCCTCTCTCGAAAAGAGACAGCGATGGTGTGCATCCTTTGGCTTCAGAGTTACATGTATATACAACAGAACCACAGACTATGATGAAGGCCAGGTAGCTACTAGGATCTGATTATGGAGACATTTCTATGCACATGTAACTCCTATCCCAGGTCACGCCACGCGGAGGCAGATGCACAGGTGACCCTCGAGGCATTATGTCTACTACACAATGCCCCGACTCAAATTCAAGGGAGAGAAAGAAGAAATGGTTGATTCCTGGATCGAACTGTAAGCGCACAAATAGAATACCTCCTCACCCTACTCTGATTACAATTCAGAGGTGTACTCATAGCTGTGATCCAAAGCTGACCAGCCAAGAATCAGCCATTACATACATACATACACAACAAGCCTTCACATTCGTCCCGACTGAGCTCTAAGAAGAGAGGAAAGATATAGCACAATACAGACCATTCACTAACACAACAACGCCACAGAAAACCCTCCACTGACAGGAGCAACAAGTGCTCTATCATGGACGGCTCAATCATGCTGTAACTGGAGGAGCTCGACATAAACACACAAGATACAAAGAGCCCAGGCCACACTGCCTCGGTTTATGGAGGAAGCTGAATGTGCACATACAAGTTGATGTAAAAGGTAACGGCCTAAACATAACAGCAGCTGACACTAGTATGAGCTTCCTTGATCCTTACACCTAGACAGTGTGACTACAAGCACCATGTTACATTGAGCACATCAAGATGACTGCCAGTTTTTGAGAAAGAGAGAAAGGTATATCCTTGAAATCATTACCTTCAAACTCGTACTGTACATTCATCATTCTCAGTGTTGATGTAACAAAAACGAGCGTACTCGCTATGACTAAATCTACTACCCACCCAAGAACCTCAACATATAAAATAGAAACTCATAAACAGTGTTCATAGCGGTATACTATAGTTATATATATATTTTCTCCGAGTTTTTTTGCTTGTTCAATAATTATAACCCTGTTCAAGTGCACAGGAGCAGATTTCAAGGATATACGGATGTAGCTATACTTATAATAGCTAATATAACTAGAGCTACAATAATTCTGAGAGAGAAATATAACTCCAATGTGAAAACCAGAAGCCATCAACGACTCATCACGCCACCCGAGGGTGGGAGCTTCAGGCAACTGACTTCAACAAGGAGAAAGAGGGAAAAATACCAAACCACCCGATTACTTTACTATGCACACTATGGCTTATAGAGTACTGTAGAGCAGAGCAACATGAGATACAACTTGATATTAAGTTTTCACTCATAAAAATTTCACTCGGAAACCTATACCTGTACCTACTGCCCTGTAATATAATCAGCTTTGAACAGGGCAACAAACAACTGTACCAAGTGCCCAATACAAATGAAGACCATTGGTGCTAAACCCTCGGCGCTGTAAAGCAGGCACTGTAAAGCAGGCGCTGTAAAGCAGGTTGCATATCTACTATTACTGTACTGAGCAAGAAGTAACCGCAAGAATGTGCGCATGTGCATATTGCACGCGACTGCAGTATCCACGTGTGCCATACAGCAGTACAGTGCATAGTCGAGTGCCGTGTCAGCAGAAAGCCAAGAAGCTTATCTGCCAGTGTGCTACGATTAGAGATGAGCCAGTCGTCTTCCCAAACTATCTCTTGCCATACATATCCTTCGAGTTGAAAAGAAGCCATTACTATCTCTTCTGTTGATCAAAAGCTCATCAGAAAGCGAGGAAGGCGGCGGTGACCTGCAAATGACGCGAAAACTCTTGAACGGAGTGTTTTCAGTTAAATCCACACAATACATATAATCGCAACACGGTAAGGAACCTTACAACACTGTGTTTGAGACATAGAAATGACGTCTGTAGCAGGTAGCGTGGTAACAGACACACACACTCACACACAGAACGACTACAGTAACCCTTGTGCATGTGCCGAGGGTTAATAAGTATTGAAGTATTGAGATGATACAGAGAAAGAGAGAGAGAGAGTGATGCAGCCACATAATATAAATATACATGTACATGTAGTATAGACAGGGATAGAGAACACAAGAGAGAAATATAACTGCAATGTGAAAAGCAGAAGCCATCAACGACTTGTCACGCCACCCGAGGGTGGGAGCTTCAGGCAACTGACTTAGTATGGCAGAGCAGATGTTTGCATTTGTGCACTTCCTTATAGAATAGTGAAAAAAAATCAGTCAGCTATTTGTTGTGAGCAAAGGCCACACTGCTTTGGCTTAAGGAGGAAGCTGAATGTGTGCACATAGCTATAGTTGCACGTGATGACAAAAAACTTAATAGCAGCTGAGACCTTTACCAAGGCAGCATCACTACAAGCACCCAGCTACATCAGATAACCAGTACCTGTACCCTATGACCAGGAACTATGCTGTACAGTGTTACACAAACAAAACTCAAGAAACGACACAGGTATAGCCTATAACTGCATAAACCTATCCCTGCATCAGGCTTATTGAGTTGACGTGCCTTTAACACTCAGGAGAACACTGAAAGAGAAATAATACTGAGAAGAAATATGATATTAGACATGTACACATACATGTACTAGCATTGAGATGAGCAAGAGAGAGAGAGAGAAGAGAGAGAGAGAGAGAGAAAGAGAGAGAGAGAGAGAGAGAGAGAGAGAGAGAGAGAGAAAGAGAGAGAGTGAGAGAGAGAGAGAGAGAGAGATGCACACCATATTAACATATTTGGAAGTATTAAGGCAATAATTTAACAGAGAGGAGAGATAGAGAGCAACATTGAGGCATACACATACAAATACTCAGGCAAGGGAGGCAATAGAGATAAGGAGAGAGAGAGAGAGAGAGAGAGAGAGAGAGAGAGAGAGAGAGAGAGAGAGAGAGAGAGAGAGAGAGAGAGAGAGAGAGAGAGAGAGAGAGAGAGAGAGAGAGAGAGAGAGAGAGAGAGAGAGAGAGAGAGAGAGAGAGAGAGAGAGAGAGAGAGAGAGAGAGAGAGAGAGAGAGAGAGAGAGAGAGAGAGAGAAGGGAGGGGGGAGGGAGAGAGAAGACAGAGATGTGATATCATTTCCAAAAGAAGGAAACATAAGAGAGAGAGAATGGACTGGTAATCAATACATGTGGCCACACCTGGAAATTACAATAAAATACTAAGCGGAGTTTCACACTGCCGCACATGATTTACACTTCCAGGGGACCTCTGCTTTATCTTCAAAAACATTGTTAGGAATGTCCATTCAGTGTTGGTGGTACCAGGTTTTACATACATCACACTCGGCCATTATATCGCCTTCTTCCTCGGGCAAGCGGCAGGAGCAGTGAAGGTCCACTGACTGGGTGTGCCTGATACCAGCAGTCCTGCGCTCACCAACCACTGGGAAGCGAGAGAGGCGACATTTCTCCAAGCACTCTGCCAAGTGCTGCCTCATAGTCCTGTGATCGTACTTAATCTTGCATGGGTCATTACCACTGCAAATGTCGTAGGCAAATGCCAAGGCAAGGACTCCACAATCTGAACCATTTGACTGCCTTCCAACGTCCATCATTCTCACTACGAGCTATTTAGCAGGACTGAACACAAGGCTGGCAATCAACTTCACCGTTGTTCCACTGGAAACACTGGGGTACATGCTGTCGTACACATTGACCACTCCATCGTCACATCCAACGTTGGAAACAGTACACCAGTGACAGCCTCCAACAAAGATGATCTGCACAAATTCTCCTCTGAGGATTTGGAACGACAGACTCCTGTGAACTGCCGGATCTTGCAGGCCGGCTATGTTTGGGAATTCCTGCAAGACGAGCAACTGACCAGCCCTAATGACTGTGTCTGAGAGCCAACCATCAGACGAAACTATTTCCCGTTTCTTATCTATGTGCAAGGTGTACAGTGGAGTGGACACCCAGGTGTTGTTTGCAACTGCAGAACCATCGGCTGAAGATACGACTGTGGGATCCTCAGTCAGGTCAATAACGTGCTCAACAGTGGTCTTGGCTAGGCCACAGTTACACACTTCGAGACTTGCAGAATCATTTGCTACATCTCGAAGTGAGGTCCTTCCTGCAGTTCGCCAGTTGTCCACAGAAATGGACAGATCACTGCTGATAGCCGTCAACTGCCCCTTTGCATAGCCAGTAGTGAGAACTCCCTTGCGACAACACAGTAGGCATCTATCACCAAACACTTGCACAATACAGCAAGGAAGGTGACATTTGCCCAGTTTGCTATCATGCAAATTCACGCAGTCACCTACCTTGAAGCTGGGCCGTGGCTTTTTCGCCGGGGGAGGCTTCTCACCACCTGGCTTTTCTCTCTTTCCTACACGAGTGGACTTACTTCCTTTAGGAGGTTTGGATTTTGCACAATTGTCATTCTTGGCATTCTTGCCAGAGTCAGCAGAAGAGGCCTTGGGAAATAATGTGCACCCAACGTAACGATTTCGTGAGTTCTAGGGGCAATCCCTCTTGTGTGCTCGTCCGAGCGCTCCACACACGCAGATACCACTTATTATGTCATCTTCGAAACACCAGCTAGTGTCACCAGTTGGGGTAGGAGCACCTTCTTTGGTTTCTGCATCTGACGGGGAATCTTCAGAATAATAAATGACATCATTACTGTCAAATGCTCTGTCATCCACAGAAACACCACTTCTCTGATTCTTCACGTTCAAAGGACAGTCACTATGGTTGGTACGTTGGTGAGTGGTGGACCCACACTTGCACATCCCTCCAGTTGCACGCTTCTTCCGTCCTATTCGCTTGAGTTCGTCTTCGTCTATGTCGCTGTCATCACTGCCATAGGTATCATGGCCATGCTTCTTTGACCACAGCTTGCGACGCTGTGCATCCACTGTTCGCTCACATTTTAACTGTATTCGCCTCCGCTTGGAGGAATCGGTCTTTTCCTGATCTAAGTTCATCTTTCTCTGTCGATTGAATGCCTCCAAAGCAGCCTGAACACCATCAAACACAGGTAGCTTCAAACGCTCAAATAGCTCAACCACCCAATGATATTGTGGCCCACGCTTCTCATACATGTACGTCATGTTGGACTGCAGTAGAGCCAGCTCGGTGGAAACCACATAGTGTAGCCTCTCCAGGAAGATGTGCTTTGGTCTGAAGCGAATGAACACATTGTGGGAGGCCTCCAACCAATTGGAATGCCCCCTCTTAAGAATGGGGTGAACTAGCTGTTCAGCCATTTCTGCTCTCTCGTGCAATTCAATTTCGTAAGCCAGAGAGTGGAAAGGACAGGTCAGTGCATGCCTACACTGTAAAAAATGACTAGTGACGGTCACTACATGAGGTAGTGACCGTCACTATTTTGCCCTTCACTGCCATGTAGTGAAATTATATTTGTAGTGACGGTCGCTACTGAGAGGTGGTTCACTACAATTATTCTTAGTGAAATGTATGGGTAGTGAGCTTCACTACAAATAATCACCAGTGTTCACTACATACTGTAATGACGTCATAACCACGCATGCGCATATTAATAAGCGAGTGGCAGCTGCAGCTGAAATTTGAAAATGGAGAAGACATGAAGAGTGCTTATTCTGTGTGAAAGAAGGCAGAGAACTCCGAAGTCATTAAAAATAACAAAGGTAAATGGTATGGAACCCATTGACTCGTTAGCTAAACTTGGTGTTGACTGTTCTGAGTAGCTATGCTAGCCAGGTAGCTGTAGTTTGAACATCTTTTAGAGTAGATAGCTAATACATGAACCCTAAGCTGAACCTATATATTTGTAAGCCTTTTAGTTCATATTTTTTACCTCTCTTATGTTTTGTATGAATATCTGTAGGTCTAAAACACAACTAGAAGATCAAATGGCTGTAGAGAAGTGCTACACTAGTAGCTACAAGGTGAGGATATTGTCATAGTCACAGTACCACTTCTATTCTATACCTGCATAGTCTTAACATAGCTCAATTTACTAAGTTGGAGGAAACTGGTTACAAACTCCATTGGTATCCCAGGTAGCTATTAACAAGTTTGATACTTTTGGTTCGAAGTATACCCCTCCCATATCACATTTAGATTTAAAGGCTGTTCTGCTAAGCTTTTGAGAGTGATAAATACTAGCTACTTATCTTCTCCTTGCTACATGTTTTATTTCATTTTTGTCTTTTTCCCTGATTTTCCCCCCTCTCTTTCTTTATCCACTCTCTCCCTCCCCTCCCCTCCCCTCCCCTCTCTCTCCCTTTCTCTCTTCTCCTCCTCCCTCTCTCCTTTGATCTGCTTCCCCAAAGTTTATCTCTGCAGCTCAGCCTTCAAATTTAAACTGCTACGATGATACAGCTGTTGACAGCATGTATGTATGTAAGTTTCTCCTCTTACCTCATCTCATCTCTCTCTCTCTCGTCTGTTTCTATTTCTGTCCCCTTCACCTCCTGCTTATTTTCTCTTGTCTTATCTCTCTCGTTCATCTCGTTTAGCTCTCTCTAATGCCTCTTCCTCCTCCCTCTCTTTTAAATTGATTTTATGATTGTATCCCCATTTTATCTCTTCAGCTCAGTTGTCAAATTTTTAAGCTGATGCGATGGTGGGATCTGTTGATGGCATGCAGGTATGTCAGTTTCTACCTCTCCTCTCTATCTCTCTCATCTTTCTTTTATCTCTCTCTCTCTCCCTTCCCCTTCTGTCGTACAGACTTGTCTGTTTCACTAATTCTCTTCCCTCATCTCTCTGTTCCTGCTCCCCTCTCTTCTTTATCTTTTGTCCTATATCTCTCTTCCTATTCCTCTCTCTCTCTTTTGATTTGCTTCCCCATTTTTTTTCTGCAGCTCGGCCTTCAAATTTATGTTGATATGATGATGAAGCCATTGACAACATGTAGGTATGTCAGTTTTTCCTCTTACTTCATCTCATCTCTCTCTCTCTCTCTCTGTCTCTCCACCTTCCCCCCCCCCCCCCCCCCGACCTCATTCTCTCTGATTTGTATCACCATCTTTATTTCTGCAGCTCAATTGTCAAATTTTTAAGCTGATATGATTGTGGTCCTGTTGACAGTATGCAGGTATGTCAGTTTCTACCTCTCGTCTCCTCTCTCTCTCTGTCTTTTCCCTCTTTCTCTCCTTCCCTTCCTCTCCTCTCCTCTCATTCTTGTCTGTCTTTAGTCTGGCGGGCCAGCCCCTTCGCAAGAGGGAGGAAGGGTCTGATATCATGCCTATACGCGACTTGTACCGCTGTAGCCAGGAGTGCAGCCCAATCAGATCGCTCCACGTCACCACTAATATTGTGTGGCTACTGGTATGCAGGCCGACCAATCAGAGGCCCACTCTTCTTGTTCAATAAACGGTTGGGGTAGTCCCTACCACAGGTTAAATCGTGTATAGGTGTGACACCAGACCCTTCGGAAGTCCTCCCTCTTGCGAATGGGCTGGCCCGCCAGACTAGTCTGTCTTACCACCTCTCCTCCCTCGTTTTTCTCCGTTCTGCACCCCCTCTTTTTTCCCTCTTGTCTCCTCTCTCTCTCTCCCTCTCCTTCTCTCATTCTTGTCTGTCTCACCGCCCCTCTTCCCTTGTCTCTGCTCCCTCTCTTTTTACTCTTATCTCCCTCCCCTTTCTCTTTCTCTTCTCCCTTTTTCTCTGCAAAAGATTAAATTTTTTATCCGCTTTTATCCCTACAGCTCGGGTGACAAGAATTCAGGTTAACAAAACTGTTGAAAACAATGTTAATAAAGCAATAAAATATAACAAACACTACTTTCTGCTTTCTAGAAAATGCTATTTGTCTATACTTGCTTAACTGTTGCTGACTTCTTTTTTGTCATTAATTTTATTGAGTTGGATTGTCAAAACAAACGTATGTAGTGAAAATCATATTATCTAGTAGTGAACCTCACAACATTAATTTGGTAGTGAACGTCACCTAATTTTTATGTAGTGAGAGCCTGTGTAGTGAACGTCACCACACGAAAAGTGGTGTTATCTGTGGCAAACATTTCACTACATATTTGTAGTGACGGTCACTAGTCATTTTTTACAGTGTAGTGTGATACTCCGTTCCTTTGCACTTCAGATCCTCTCCATCCTCACACTCATCACAGCTGCATACTCGAAGTTGGTGAAAGTCACACCTACCATCCGCCCACTCGTGCTCGTCGCGGGCGTGTCTGGCCAATCCCTTTATCCTGGTTGCAAACTCTTCGGCAGATTCACTCATCGACAAAATTAGCGAAAAGTAGTTTCTAGCCTTTTCGATGAATGCCTTGGAGAAGCAACCACATCCCTGTTTGTGCCTCGAGCAATGACAGACCACATCACCAACAGATGGAAAAGTCTTTTCATACTTGCTTATTAAACCAACAGTGAAGGATTTAATTTTCTGCAGCTTTTCCAGCTGCTTCTTGTGGGCCCTACTGGCATGTCCACCACAGATCATGATCTTGGCATCGGGAAAGTGGTCTGTCACTGCCTTAGAGGACGACGAGTCAGCATCTTGCCACTGAATGGCAATGTTCATTCCTTCGTCCTTGGCTCTTTTGAACGTAAGGCGTGCAGCATAGCCTTCGGCACCCTTGGAGGTCCCCTGGTAGAGCTCTTCTTTAATTATGTCATCTCTGCCTTTCTGACAGAGATGCTTGCGGTAAAGAAGAGCTCCATTATAATAATTACGAATGCTGAAAGTAGCATTCTTGCTGTGAAAGCCACGTGTCATCCACGTGCCATCAGCGGACGTGACAGCACGATTCCATGAACCCAGTTCATTTTGGTCCATGCGTCGCATGTCGTCCTTTGCATCATCGCACATCTTATCGACCATCTCTTTGACAATGGGGTACATTCTCTTGATGGTCGAATCAAACATTGGCAAACTGACTGCTTCAATCCCAAGTGCATGCTTCAGCACCTTATAATACGTCATATGCGTGCAACCAGCTATGATAAAAGCCACCTGTGCAGCAACACTAATTTCGGTAGCACAATCTAGCTCATATTTAGATGATGTTTCAAACAATGCCCACTGATTAGCACAACCGTTACAAGCATAGGTGATAGAAAGAGCACCACCCAGCCCAAGGCTTTTCACATGAATGGGACACAATGCACCTTTACAACCAGGTGTGGCACAACCACGTATTTGGTTCACTCGCTTGATGAACTTGTCCAATTGTTTCAAGTCCATGAAGCAAATATTTGATGGAATAATTGACGCATTTGCTATCCTCTCTCTAACCTTTCTTTGAGGGGTTGGAATATACAGGGAGCCATCATTACTCTCCACTGTCACATTGAGACTATCAGTCTCTTCATCACTCTCCACTGTCACACTGAGACTATCAGTCTCTTTGTCAGTTGTTGGGGTATCCTAAATGGATAAATATGCTTACGGTGATGTGCATGTATACATACAAAGAATCATAGACCCTTGTAAAGACACCTATAATTTTCATAGCTCGGAGGATGAGGCCGAATTGGTTGTAGCTATCCAAAAAATGGAGACAAAAACATACTGCAGTATAGTAGCTCTAATAAGGAGCCTAGCTGAAGCTGTGGTTCAGTACACACAACCACAAATATGCAACCCGTTCCAACATTGAGCGTGTGCGATTGTGATGCAATAATTACAGTGTAGTAGGTGGAGTCCGTTTGGAATTCGCTGACTTAGCAAGAAGCGAACGGCAACTTGCCCGTGTTCTCAAGTCCAAGCGACGACGGTTCTGCCATCGTAACTAGATTCACTTTGTTACTGGGCCGTATGTTATTATGGCAACTCTTCTTGATCGAGAGGCGCTGCCGCCGTGCACTCAGTTCCTATGATCTAAATTTGTTAGACACTGTTTTAGTCGGTTTCTATGTGATTTAGAAGTCCTCAGGCTCCGTAAAACTCTCGCTGCCCTAGGGATACTATATAGAGCCTTCGGTTTTCTAAATTACGTAGAAACCTCCAAAGCAGTGTCCAACTATTATATGTACAGCGTCATGTAAGTACCATACAGTAAAATATTTACATGTACCTCCCTGTTTAGTGTACACACACCAGCCCCCCAAGCTATATTCAAACAAAATGGTAAAGCATCATCACTTCTTGGTTATACTATTTACATATAGTTTGTAAAGATTGTCCCTTGAAGCCGCCCTCCCCCCTCCATCCCTTGAGAGTGATTACCATTCATATTTACAAGACACGTACAACATGCCAAAAGTTTTCTCTAATCAATAAACTTATCTTCCCTCGGAACACTAATGCAATGTTTTTCGTCATGTCATGTCATGTCATGTCATATTTGATAGATTGTCTAATGAGTCACCTGAGTGCCTATAGCTAGGTCCCCTGACATTATGAGTTTTTATGGAGACATAAAAAAGTACTTTTGGTAAGGCCAACAAGCATCACAAACAGCCAGAGTTTCCTCCCACACTAGCCGAGTTAGCCATTTGCTACTGTTCCTCCATTCTAGTCTTGGTGAGTCGACAGTTTTAAATTTAGAGGTGGGGCCCAAAATCTTTATTGCAACAATATTGGTGGATCTAAATTTGGCATTGGCTCAGTACAGGATCGCTGTACATAGTAGGTGGCAGAGATGAGGGACAAAAAAACACAACTTTATTTTTGTGTGGCCCCCAGAAACAATAGTAATTTTGTGCGTATAAATCACAACTGCAAAGCTTCAAAGTTGATGCCAATTTGCCCAGATCCCATAGGGATGGTGCCTTTCTTCTGTACATACAACGTACATGTAAATGTACTCCCCCCACCACTCCCCAAACACAATCAAACTCATATAACATACATTTACCACCTCACCTTGATAAGACCGTCCATCACCTGCCTTTCTGGTGTATCACTAGACACCATGTCCATATCCTGTGTAAAATGATAATAAAGTAAATCGCTCAGGTCCAAGGCTAATAAAACTTCATATTAACTCTCGGCGCATGCACCGCAGGGTTACTGTGCTTGCTTTGTGTCTGTGTGTGTACGTCTGTTATCACCAGGCCATTCATTTCCAAGCACAAAATAAGTTATCACGGGCTTCTTTGTGGTGTTTTCTATAACAGGGATTATGCCAAAAAGGCTTCGTTCAGGAGATAACGTTTTATTAGAACAGAGTTTTGCCCCAACGGCATGCACATATCACTTTGCCCATAGTTTTGCACTACAATAGTGCTTCACATGACTATTCTACTACTGTACACTTAATCACAGTATGTCATCTTGTGCACACCACCCCCATACTTAAGGTTTGCCAACTTAATTGCAAAGCCAATTTGCTACCAAATTCCATTCGTACAAATATTTCAGCCTTTCAATATGTCGCTATCATTTCTTGTTAGCTATAAACAAATCTCACCGCGCCGAGGGTTTAGCACCATTGGTGTTCATTTTTTTAAGTACTCACCTTTTGTGCATCAGCACTCTCAATCGAATCCATGTCACTGCAGAAGAGGAATAGATACAGTATCACCATGCAAGCACTAAATTTACGATCAGTTTGGTCATGGTCATAATTCCTTTAGTACGTACATACACTGTAGAATCCCGCGATTACGCCGCCCCCACCCCCCCCCCCCCACCCCATCTGCATGATAGCATTGGTCAAAAACTGGGGAGGGGGCTTATATGCGAGATTGTGACATTCCTGCCTAACAAATGCCACATGGGTGTGAGATCTCTGCATTTTTGTGGTTATTTGATGGGCAAACACGACAAAGTAAGGCATATACAGTGTATACCACAAATGGCTAGTTTTATAGCTGTACATATGTAGCTGCTGTTGGCTTAAGGACTCTAATATCTACATTCTACAGTCAGGGAAGAGGGGGCTTATATGCAAGACACAACTACCTATGTAGGAACTTGAGCCAAAAGTGGAGGGGGTGGGGGGTTTATGCACGAGGGGAAGCATAATTGCGGGATTCTACGGTACTCACGTATTATGTTCAATAATAAACCTTGGATGAACTGTTCAGAATTAAAAATCCCCGCAGAAAGCACATAATCAAGAAAATTATAGCAATAATATGGATACTCCTGGCCACTTTTGATAGGCCTAGCATAACAAACGTTCGCTCTGCAGACAAAACAGCAAGACCAAATGCTGAGCAAGGATTTCATCTAATTAACCCTTTCTTCCTCATTTTTCATTGTTTATCGGCCGATAGACCTAAACTTCTAGTATCCGCTGATTTGGTGGCTTCACACAGCAAACAGTGCACATGATTGTCAGTAAATATCAGTTCCGTAGGACTATCTCCAGTCTCTCTCTGCCCCAGATTAAGCAAGAGACTGCCACCAATAATCTATTTCGCTAACCCATCTGGTTGCACAGAGCTCCACAATTCCGTTAGCAGGGGAGGGACTAGTTTGCTACGCATGTGCAACTGATAAGGGTGGGGCTAGGAGAGGAGGCTAGCAAAGGTGCAATTCGATCACATGCCACCCATGCAATTACTGCCCATAAATGAACACCGTTAGTGCTAAACCCTCGGCGCTGTGAGTAATAAGAAATGAAGCAGCAAGTGCACTGAGCAGATAGACTACTATTACTACTCATACGCAATACACGCACGAGCACATTGCATGCAATCGCAGCGGTATCATGTGTGCCATAATACTACGTAGCTAGCTAGCTAGTGCCGTGTCAGCAGTTTGCATAAGCCAAGAAGCTTATCTGCCAGTGTGCTAAAATAAGTGACGAGCCAGTCGTCTTGTTGGATCTATCTCTAGCCATACAGACCATTCGAGTTGAAAAGGAGCCATCACTGTCTGATTTGTCTATCGAAAGCTCGTCAGGGAGCGAGGAACGTGGCGGTGACCAGTAAATGACGCCAGAACTCTTGAACGGAGCGTTTTCAGCTGAATATACACCATGCATACAATTAAAACGCCGTGAGGAACCTTACAACACCGCATTTGAGACATAGAAACGAGGTACGTAGCAGGTAGCACGGTAACAGACACACACACTCACTCACTCACTCACACATAGAACGACTACCGTAACCCTCGCGCATGCGCCGAGGGTTAATAAGTTTCAGTTTCATGCTACACACTCAGTATCTGCTGACTGTTGAAGTTTAGAGCTCAGGCCTGGCATGAGGACAGGAAATTAACACTGTTCATCAGAAAGTTTGTGGAATTTGAGAGAGCCTGGATGCCAAGATGAAACTACTTCATGCTCAAGGCATAGGAACACAGGTATTGGATATGCTGTGGGCAAGTCATGTGATCACAGTATATTTTGTTTGCTGATTTTATTACCCTGCACACATGCACAAGGGGTAAAGAAATCTGTTTGCCAGATCTGGACATCTAGACATCTGAGTGACTAGTAAATACAACAAATCCATCAACGTCGTCGAAAAACTGGCTTCATTATGCTTCAAATTGTTTGGCAAGGCCCACAAGCATCGCAAACACTGCGTCTTTATTGGCCATGCCTATCAACTCTACCCACTGCATGCCAATGTGCTTCAGCTCATGCGCACAACCTAGCACAATACATTGGGAAGGATCGTCAGCTACATATGCATGCTGCTGCTGCAGCTCTCATCTCTATGCAAATAGATGTGGATGCAGATGCAACCTGCGACTGACGTCTATAGAGCTCTAGTTGTTTCTCTATCCCTATTTGTCATGAATATGAAGCCAGTTATGCCTGACAGTTACCTCATGCATGAGGCAATATGGCACTGGGTATGGGCAAGATTATTCCTGCCTTGGATTTGAAAGGCTGCCATGGTTCAAGCTGGTATTATCACTCTAAATCACTTATCAATGTGGGATACAGGTCAGCAGATCTGATTATTGATAAATTTCACTGATGTTTCTTTTGGGGGGGGGGGGGGGGGGGGGGGGGTTGCACAACATGCAGAAGTATCATCATGGAATGACTGTAAGATATTTCACTGATCTAGTGCAGCTCTGAGACTAAGATTATAGGCCTTGAAGTTGCTGGTCCAAAGGAAGCTATTCACAACCCAATGCATCAGTCAGCCGTTAAATTTTGGGCTGCTGGATTTATACGAGTATGGTACAATTCACCAACTAATTAGCAAGAGCTTTACTACCGTAATTCCGGAAAGTAATGCGTGTTTAAAAAAATGCGAATTGGACAAAAATGATGATATTTTTTAATAATGCTAATTTAATAAATGCGAATGCATGGCTGGTGGTCTGATGGAATTGGACTGTTTTGAGTCAAGATGTTAAAAATGATCTGCCCCAGACCTAGAAAGCTCCTACTATTACCTGCACTTAGTTCAGGCATACTTATAGACGGGTTGCCTTAATGTGATTCATAACATGAAAGTTCAAGCCACATGAACATGCGGCCATGATTAGGAAATCAATACCGTCAAGGCTTGTTGCTATGGCAATGAATGTTTTTTAAGGTAATGCTATTGACCCATGTAATCATCACACCAACTTTGAGACTTGTCTGATCTATTGCTGATTTTATAAAAATCCTAGAAGTGAGCAATTTTTCCATATGTTTGTATGGCAGTAGGGCAAAATGTGCCCTACCGCAATACAAACATATGGGAAAATTGCTCACTTCTAAGATTTTTATAAAATCAGCAATAGATCAGACAAGTCTCAAACTTCAGTGTGATGATTACATGGGTCAATAGCATTATCTAAAAAAAAATCATTGCCATAACGACATGTCTTGAGGGTACTGATATTTCTAATTTATGACCTTGCCATGCTAATCATATTAAGGCAACCCGTCTATATGTTATAGCTGTAACTTACCTTCACATTTGGTCCTATAAAACTTCACCTTTCATGTAGCAGCTAACAGGCACACGGTAAGTAGCATGCAATCAGCATTATTTAGAACGTTTTGACGATCTTTACCAGTATCGATTACAATAATTATTGCGTTCACAAAAATAATATTTTCTTATTAATGCGAACGGTAGCTGACTCGCAAAGTTCGCATTAATAAGATTGTCGCATTATTTTCCGGAATTACGGTATGTAAAAAAATGGAGCACTTTCAGTTTGTAGCTCAAGGCCTTGATCGCTTGAGTCTGATCAAAGAGCCTTGATTTTTTTTGCAGTATACGATCACACACGCCCCTTTTTCGTTTACATACACTGTAGTGGGATCAAAAATCGCCATCGTCTGGGGCGTATGACCTTATAATTTTGGCTTCATGCTGGTATTAGGCAATATTATTAGGCCCTGTCAGCTTAGGTACCTATATGGTGAGCAAGATTATTCCTGCCTTTGACTTGAAAGGCTTCATGCTGGTATTAGGCAATATTATCAGGCCATGTCAGCAGATCTGATTATAGACAAATTTCACTGATGCAATGGGCAAAGCAGGGGCACCTGCCACAATATGCAGGAGTGTCATCATGGAATGAATGATGTTGCACAGCTCTGAGACTAAGATTAAAGTTGCTGGTCCAAAGGAAGCTCATTGCTATTCATAATCCAGTCAGCCGTTCACTTCTGGGCTACAAGTGTGTATAGGCTCTGCGGGTAAGTGGTGCTGTACGTATAATTCCCCATAGCCTTGCCAACTACATGTAACTAGCAAGTAGCGGAAACGTTTGCTGTGTAAAACAATAGAGCACTCGAGTTTGTAGCTCAAGGTATAGACCAATGCTAGCTAGCTTGTCTGCATGATGAAGAGATCTAGCTGCTCCGGGGGCGTATGGCAGCGACTCCCTTGTTGAGCACATAATTTACTCAGTTGGGCAAAGCGTAAACAATGTTCATCACATTGTCAAGCGCAAACAGTAGGTATTGTCAGGTACATTGTCATCAGTTCTTGTTCATACACGGGCACAATGTATGGCTAGTTATAGCCTAGTTTTAGTTCTACAGAGACTTTTTTCAACACTGTGTCTACTGTACTGGCACCGGTACCCAAGATTTAGTGCTTGGAGTACCGGCAGCTCTAATATTAGCTATAGCTAATAGCCACTAATACTGAGTGATAGACGGCTAGTGAGGCTAGTAGTGGGGGGGGGGGGGGGGGGGGGGTTGGGTTTCGCTAATCGGTTAGTGATGAGAGGTTATGGGTTTAGGCTATGGTTGTTGACAAAGGGTTAGTATTATAGTGACAATGTGTATAAAGGTGGCAAAAAACGACATCCAGCAGCAGCGAGCTGGGTTGGCAGAGCGGACTAGGGCTAGGGCTAGGGCTGGTGGAGCAGTGGGCGTGGGTTCAAATCCCGCTTGATCTTGAGTTTTTTTTTTTATTCCACTTTCGAAAAATTTTCTAAGTTTTTTGGTGGGCTAGTTTGCCAGTACTCGAAGCGCTAAATTTTCAGTACCGGTGCCGGTACGGTAGACACAGCCTTTTTTCAATTGTTGCTGTTTGAGTTAGCACTGTACATCAATCTGTGATGGCAATTTTGATCTCGCTACAATGCATGGTGCAAGTACAAGCCACATTGAGACTACTATCCCCGTAATCAGTAGTCTTGTGCACAGCCTCTATGTTGCATGCAGAAAATAAAAGTATGGTGAAATGCGCATGGTTCCGGCAATATCTCATTCCGTCCTTTCAGAATAGTGTCCGTAAAGTTCAGACGAGGGCGATAAGCTCAAATGTAGCTGGCGAGGATGTGGATGATCCATGCCTACCTACTGGGACAGGAAAATCTCATTTATACAGCTGCCATTTGATCGTCTGGTTGAGAATCAGGCACTGAGACACTCGGACTCCATAATTTGCCAAGATTGTGCTTTCAAGGCGTCGGTTGGGTGTAAGGCTGCGTGAATTGTGCATATAAGCAAAACATCGTGATAACGCTATCACTGATAATACAGTGGAACCCTGCATGATGGACACCCCTCAACGGCGGACACCTGCGATATAACGGAAAATTCTGAATGTCCGGATTGTCTTTCCATAGACTTCAATACATTCAAACCCCCTCAACAGCGGACACCACGCTATTCCGTATAACGGACACTTATTTTGGTCCCACAGTGATGCTTTATCATAGCTGGCCTCGATTGTAGGAGGGGCATGGTCAACCACTACCCCTGAGCTAAGGACACTTCGCTATAGCAGACTAAAATTTTGGTCCCAATGGTGTCCGCTTTAGAGGGTTTCCACTGTATTTGTTTGCGTGTCATAATATTACGTCGTGTACATCTGGAACCAAAGTTGAAAAAAATTTTCACCACACTCTTTTTTCCGATCTGCGTATGGGTACGAGAATATGCAATCAGGTACTTTGGGAAAACTTCCGTTCCGTTTGTACTGGAGTTGTACAAGTGCTTAGCTGCTATGCCTGTGGGCAAAACCTCACTCATGAGATGTAGTCTAGTAGCCTAGCAAGCCCTGTAAAAATTGGTGATGACATGGAGCAATCTGATTGAGCTCCACTCCTGGCTGCAGCAGGTACTAGTCTCGTATACATAGGCATAACACCAGAGCCTTCCTCCTCCCCAGTCATAACAATACAAACCTAGCGTTCCAAGCCCAGTAAAATCAGGCGACATGCATCATACAGTTCCATAGTCAGGAAAGGCTAGAAAACTATCAGTACGCCATATTATTATATTATGCTCACACAAATAGGGATCATCTCACAACTATGAGAATCGAATCGTGTCACACACGACAGACACAGATACACACACAAAACTTACCTATAATCTCGGTAGTCACAGTGCAGTGCGCAGACGAAGTTCACGTATAGTCTCGTCCCCAGACGAAAGTTCACGTGGCACGATGGCCGATATGCGCACGCGCAGTTTGACAGGGGAGGGGCTGATGCAGATATGCGCGTGCGCAGTTGGACAGGGGAGGGGCTGATGCATGTGCATTTGGAAGGGGTGGGGCTGAAAGCACGACCTTTGACCTTAAAATTGACGACCGACAGCGGATACCAAACGGAGTCATTCATGTCTCCTACAACGCTAAAAATGCTCAGCAAAGGGTAAGCGGCTAAAATAGACTTATATCAGCGCTTCTGGGGCAATTTGGGGATATATCCACCCACGCAATTAAATGGTACCTTAACGACGAAGTGACGAATACGATAAACGGAGATTTACGGACATGTACGGGTTTAATTATCCGCAACCCGTTTGCACGGGCGTATACAGAGTTCGATACTCTCCCTTCCTTCCTTATTATTGACTCTTGAAGGTATTGTAGGGTATTTTACGTCAGGAATCTGATTGGTCAGTTGGAGGTTCACTATTTCACATTGCTCACAGCCTCGGGCTTCTGAGTGACCAATCGGATCACAGTATGTGTTACAACTTAATATTCTAATGTAGGTCATTGTAGGTATTGTAAAGTATTGTAGGGTAATATGTAGGTGAAGAATCTGATTGGTCAGTTGGAGGTTCACTATTTCACTTTGCTTTGCTCGGGATGCAAAAAAAGTCGATTGCTCAGCAGCTATAATAATATGTATGCTCCCTCTCAATTGCAGATACATGCAGTTGCCTCATGTGCAAACTCTCAGCCAAGAATTCGCTCAAAAACGTATGAAGAACATAGGGAAGCATAATGAAATAATAGTTAGACACTGTTTAGGAGGTTTCTACGTGATTTAGAAGACCGAAGGGCTCTGTGTAGAATCCCGAGCGAAGCGAGGGTTCTACTGAGCCCTGAGGTCTTCTAAATCACGTAGAAACCGACTAAACAGTGTCTAACTACTTTAGATCCTAGCAACAATGCCCAACAGCTTTGTATATAAACAACTGCCTAGCAACAAACTAGCCATAGGCAAACAAAATTTACCAGGTTTTTTATGGAGCTTACAAGGTTTTTTATGGGGCTTACAAGGTTTTTTATGAAGGATAGATACTGCAATTCAACCAATCAGATCACTGTATTTGTTACAAGTAGGATCTAATCATGGTGAGTGTATACGTGTCAAACTTTAATGGTCCCATTCCCAGATCCAGTACCAAATACCTTGGTAGAGGGATGGATATTAGGTCATCTGTATTATTAACTTCCTCAGGGGCAAAATCGTTGTGACATACAAGATACTGGATGACAAAACACCATCCGATTCAGGCACTAAGGATTCTAAGGGTTCTAACCAGGCAAGCATTATAGGTGAGCTCTCTCCTACTCCTCTCTCCTCCTCCCTCCCTCCCTCCCTCTCCCTCTCCTCTCATACAACTAATCACTGTATACATGTAATTATCTTCAGTGACAGCTGAAGCCACACCCTCTGCTCCACCTCTTTCCATCATTGCCGAAAGTACCTCTGTTTCCGCAATATCTGAACTAGGCTCAAATTCTCAGCAATTAGCTGAAGCTACACTCTCTGCCCCACCGCAAGCCTCTGGTCATTCCAATGTTCCTTCAGCTTCTGTTTTAGCAGCTGCTGACTCTGATAGTGATTTTGAGGAGCTGCCAGAAGGATGGGAGGAGAGACTGGTATCACTACTGGAGAAGGGAGTCTCAAAATGCCATGAGAAGAGTCTTAATAATTTGTCCGGGAAAGGATAGGACCACAGAACATGAAAAGTCCTTGAAAAGGGTCAAAAAAGGGTTTTAAAACGACCAAAAAACGGTCGGAAAATGGTCTTAAAATTGGACACCTTAAGGATCTTAAAGAAGCAGAAAAGGGTCTGAGTGGGGTATGAAAAAATAATGTGTAGAAACCAGTAGAGATCTTAAAAGTGTCTTACAATGAACTTAATTGTATCTGAAACAAGTCTTAAAATGTGTGTTCATGAGCATGCGTCTGTCTCACTATTATATGAAAACAATCTTAATCTACAGTCTTAAACTTGTTGTTATCTCAAAATGAACTTAATATTGTTTGAAGAATACATTAAAATCAATCTGAAATCAGCCAAAAAAGAGCATTAAGCAGCAGTACAAATCTTAAAAGAGTTTTAATGGTAACTTAATTTTGGAAAGTCGTAATATTAATGAAATGTTGGCACATGTACATCTTACGTACAGTCATGATCACTAGAATTGTGTCTTTACTTCTTTCCTCTTTTGATCTGAGGTTCGTTCTCTTTGCCAACTTTTCACTCTTCCACCAAAAAAGTCGTCTTCCTGTGAATATACAAGTACCAGAGCATCATAATTACATGTATCTTTGCTCAATATAATATATAGACGCTAGTTAATTTGTTTTAGCTTATAAGGAGTGGGGCTCGCTTCGCTCGCCCACTCCCTGGTTTATTAGCTTTGTAGTGTGTACGGGAGAAAGTGAACTGATGCTTGTAGATGACTCTAATCTAATCGTACATGTTGCTTCTGAGAGCAAAGGTTATCAGCATTGCTAGCAAGGACTGGCCAAGTTAACTCTCAAACATTCTGTTGTACATGCACATTTGATACCCACTTGGAGCACATGGCCAAATTACTAAAACGTTCCATAAGCATGCACATTTTGACATCCTGTATTCTAATTATTAATCAATTGGCAAAGAAACTTGTTAGCTTGCTTGCCGTCTCCCTCTTCAGACACCTGAACACAAGAAGCCAATCACGGTATCAGCTACCTCCATGACGATGACTCCACCACATGAATCCAGCTGCCTAGCTAACTGCAGGCTGCTACATGTAAGTGCCCAGTATTGCTTAATCTTTGAACGGTCCGTTCAGTAGCTATCATTCCCACCTGTAGCCAGTGCCACAATTTCCATTCATAGAGAACGCCGAGTTCTCACTTAAAACACTCAGTAGCCCGAGATCCAGCATGGTGTGCCTCGAGGTCAAATTGCTTCTGCTGGCCCTCTGTTACTGACGGACAGACCGACAGACAAATATAATTTGATAGTTTTAACCTATTTAGGACCGAATGCATTTACGGGAATTCAAACTAAGGTTTCCAATCATAAGCTACCTGATAATATTATGTTTACTCCAGCTGTTCAAAAATGCATACAAAGGCACGTTATCATAATTGTTTACCTCCAGCTCTTTAAATTCAGTCTTCTGCCCCCGTCCTGTGCTCCCACCACTGTTGTAGAGACTCAGCCCTTCACAATTGTCATTAGCATGTGCATCTTGAATGATAATTCAGCATAGATACCTACATACATGTAAATGATAGCACAGTAAGCACTTATGTATGCAGCCATAAACGACCGCTGGTTTAGTATAATGTATTATGTGGGCTCCACATAATATTCTATTGAATAGGGTTCTGCCCAGGATGATTTGAGTGATGTTGGTCAATAGCCAAACTACACTTTTAGTCTGTGCGTTGGCTTTAGTGGCAACAAAAAATGCCGAGTAGTTGGGAACGACCACTTCCAACTAGTGTGGGCAGAACTCGGATAAAGCATACGGAGTAATTTATATCAAATGGACACAGAAAAGTAAATTTTGAAATGAATGAAAGCTACATGTGTAGCTTTCTAATAAAATTTCAAATACGGAATAAAACCAGGGTGAAATGAGTAGCGTGTGGTACAAATTTGAAACGAACTCGGCAAACTCAAGCACTTGGGTCTGCGAGGTTTAATAACAGCCCGAATCGTACGCAGATTGAATTTACCTGAGCTCGTTTGGCCCTTGCTGTGCTTGCTTTATAAAAATGCACTGTACTTTAGGTCGTCATTAGCACTCTTTGCCTGATGCTGGATCTATCGAGGCGTTTAACGAAGGCCTATACCACTTGCAGGTCCCAGCTGCAGGAAAATACCATAAGGACAAACGGCAGTCCATCTACAGAAAAGGTGCTTGATTCTTTCTTTTTTTTGGCCTCAGGACCTCGGGCAACTCGGCTAGCTACAATGCACAAAATCTTTCTTGAGGGCAACAAATGCTGTCTTTGTGGTATAGCAAAATTGTGCAATTCGCTTTTGATAGAGTCGCGTGACCGTGACAAGCATCTTCTGCATACATGTACAAGTGTTCCAATCCCTCCTCCCTCTATAATTTATCTATATTTCCATCACAAGAATTAAAGACAAGGAAAGCGGCTGGGGGAGAGAGAGAGAGAGAGAGAGAGAGAGAGAGAGAGAGAGAGAGAGAGAGAGAGAGGAGGGAGGGGCACTAATTAGAAATATAGAGGACAAACTAACAAATTCAGAGCCAACTGAGGATTGATAGCGTCTTTACATAACCTACTTACTTATTGGCTTGTGACTGATGATCTCAACGTTGATTTCGTTCCAGAGCTGAGCCTTCTAATCAATCAACCTCCTAGACAGTGACATCGGCGGCGCTTTATCCGTATCAGCTGGACAGTTAAATGAAAATCTTGAGGCTCTCGTCGCTTATTAGCCTTCTCTATTTATCATTTCTTCACAGCCTTCTTCAAACAGAGCTAGTTCCACCTGCACCTGTACCTACGGCGTTCAAATTCCCTCCTCACGTGATACAGGCGCCGCGCCGCGCACACTCGCACTCAGATACTTTTCAGATGCTTGCCATTCAGACTTCTTCAGATTGCACCAATGCTAAGACTCTTTTAAGACTATATCTTAAATTAACATTAATTTTTAACAACTTCAGGCTTTTTTCAGATTGCTATGATTTTCTACCCTTTTCAAATTCAAGCTTTTTTCAGATTGCTAAGACTCTTTTAATAAAGAATAAGGGACAAAATACTCAAAGGGAGCCTTACCCTGGATCAGCGGCTAGTGACGTTGTTAACATAGATGAAATTCATACTATTTGTGGTGCATTGACAAAATTATATATGTTATTTATGCAATAGTAATGTGTCTAATTGTTATGTATGCACTGTGATATAACCATCTTCTTATTGATGTCCATCAATGGTGTCTACATGTAGGCCTACATGTGACTTCAATGTACTGTAGAGGTTGTCTTATGCATGTGGTTATGGAGATCCATCACTGCTGCACGCATCAATCATGATATGATGTAGTAGTACAGGAGCAGTTTCACCAGTGAGAATGTGGATTGGGTATGTTTCACACAAGTCGAGTTTCTCTCACATCATTTGGCAAGAATATCGTCCCTCCTTATTCTTTCAATCTGCATACCCTTTGGCGTACATGTAAGTTGCGTTACTTTTGCCCCTGGACTTGGTAGTCCCTCTCCTAATCTGTGGAGAGCAAGTGGAGGATCATCAAGTATATGTTCTTGACACAGAAAATGAACAACTTACCCTGCCACACAGGTACAATGAGCAGCAATGACACGTCCATCGTGTTGAACACAAGCCCAAGCTTGGTGTGCTTTAATAGGGGAATTATGGCTGGGGGTTGACTCTAGATAGAAAACGCCTTACTGACAACCCATACTCTCACTCCACGCGCATATCCACTCTTAAAACATAATTATTAGCTTCCATAATGGAATTTGTAGTAGCTGCTGATGTGTGTATCTGAATATTAAGGTAGCATTAAAGTGCGTGGGCGTGAGGTGGGGGATATGACACCTAAACCACATCAAAGTCATTAGTGAGGTGCATGTTGTGTAACCACGCCCTTTTAATGATGTGACCAAGGAGGAGGTCATTGAGGTCACACTGACGCCAGTGTTTGAGCCAGTGTTTGAGCTTATCGAGCATGACGCTCTTCGTGTGATGATGCAAGCACTGCTTCGTTGTCATCAACAAGGTTCTAAAGGTACGCAAGTATAGCGTTTAAACTTCGTCGAGTTACACGAACAGAAAGCGAACATAAAAACTTACTGCTCAGCTGCCATGTGACTCGCTTAAGGTAGCATTAAAGTGCGTGGGCGTGAGGTGGGGGATATGACACCTAAACCACATCAAAGTCATCAGTGAGGTGCATGTTGTGTAACCACGCCCTTTTAATTGCACAGGTCTCAGGGGTGTGGCTGCTAGAGCCGGAAGTGTTCATTTAATATCCTCTATGGACCGGAAGCCGAGCCGGAAGGGAGGGGCCAGGCCACGCCCAAAACAGCCCCACCCTGTTCCCCAAGGACCACCATTCTCAATCAAGTGCCTACTAACCACCGGATGTCCACCGGAAGCCCACAATCAATCCCAATTAAAACACACAGCTTCCTCAAGGCCAAAACACGCACAAACACTTGGAGGCCGTTCTGCCACACCGCCCACGCAAGAGCTCACCTCATTTCCTGTGTGGGCGGAGTAACAACACATCATCGCAACCACATCCGCTTCAAACCATCGTCAGCTTCCGTCCAGCCGTACGGTCCCCTCCATCGCACCGGCGTACAGTGCCTCATTAACAGACATGGCCTCACCTTTGACCTCCTGCCACGCCCCCAAAGCCTCCTCGCGGGGTTCAAAGGTCACCACCGCTTCCGGGACACGCCCACCTATCGCCGAGGCCAAGTCCCAGGCGCCGATATCCAAGCACTGGCCCGTGAAGCCACGCCCAATCGGAAGCAATAAAACCTGCATTAACGCACACGCACACACTCCACACAGTGCCAGGAACACGCCCACATGCTTAATTAGGCCTAATAAGGCTTTTTTTTTTTTTTTTTTTTTTTCAAGGCGACCAGAACACTAAGCAGAAAAAAAAATTGTCCAAAACCACCATATAATCGAGCTGGATGCATAGCAGAACTATACAATGCAAGCAGGCAGCCTAAATTTCAATTTTGTCAAAAAGTTGGTAAAGGTCGTCACGTTTATGTGCGCGCGTGGCCCCGCCCCTCACGTAGCGCGTGGGCGGAAACATTGCAAACGCATGGCTTCCCTGTACAAACATATGGGAAACTTCAAAGGGCCGTAACTTCATTTCTAAGGCGTGAATCAAAATTCTTTCAGGTCAAATCTCTAGTTTCGACCCATTCTGCGTGCCCATGTAAAAATTATGTCCCCAGATGCTCCCAAATCCCCCATGAATTACATTATTTAAGTTTTGTTTTTTTTTCTACTTAGTGTTTAATTTAAGTCGTTGCGGTTAATAGTTAAGAAAGAATGCTTTGATCTTGCTTTGAAGTGGGCAATTACCGGTGTTTTCTTCAGGGGCCACTTCCGGTCGCTAATTACACGCGCATAATCATCCCTGGCCGATTCTAGACACGCCCACCTTCGACCAAAAGCACTCGTATGGGCTCTTCGGCCACGCCCCTTCACGATTCGCTAATTAAATTAGCCAATCCTGACGCTCACGCCCACGCACTTTGATGCTACCTTAAAAATAGCCATAATAGATATGGCCGCGGGTATTCAACAGGAGGCTACGAGAGCATATCATCAATGAATCTAGAGTAAGGGTCAGCTAGGTCCATCATGGCCAGCTTGGCTACGTAGCGTTCTCTGTTAACAAGCGATAGAGAGCGTACGTACCGGTACTCCATGGCTAGTCCAAGTTGCCCACCAGGGGGAGGAGACTTCCGGTTCCGCCGTTTACGTGCAATTAACATTCCTCAATACGCGCGGCTGAAAAGGTCTATACAAAGACTAGTACCGGAGAGAAATTTTGAGCTCATCGTTGAGATATATAGCTACATGACATGTGTAAATAGTAACATGGGAAACACAATGCTATGTTCACATAAAGACTACCTAGGAAGAGGTGTTGACTGTAGAACACAAATCAATAGCTACTTGGCCCAACAGTGGTGATGAACTAATATCTCACAACAAGATGGAAATCGAAGTGACTCCTATCGCAACCACACATCAGGAAGTTTTTCACGAGAAAGTCCAGTCCACATGCAACAGGTGGAGAGTGTGGTATGGGCATCAAGCCACATGAATGTGCAAACCTGTTCGGAGAGGTTACCGCCAAGCGTTACACCTGCACTAAGACAGAGCATCAAGAAACACTAAAGACCACCAAAACGATGAAAATAAAGAGAAAGAGCATAAAATGCAAAAAATATATATTATGACAATGATCTGTGCAAATTCATCGTGGAGTACAACGAAGAGAACCAGGAGGAGCAGATAGATCAGGGGAAGCGATTTACCAACCGCAACCCGAAAGACAGGCTTAAGGATGCCTGGAATACCTATTACCTGCTGATAAATCCAAAGAAGTGCCCTTGCAGATGTGGCAAATGGTAGCTACTGCTTGCTCCCTGTTCTTCGACAAAACAATGTTCACTCACTATGTGAGCGGCATAAAACTAGGAGCCCGGCACCAAGAATCTACGAATTCGAAGGAATGTGGTACCAAAGTAGAATGTGGAGCGGGGGTAAACGGCCAGCTTTTCTGCCCAGGGCCAATATCAAATAGAGAGCGAGAGAAACGTCTCCACGAAAGAGGAAATAGGAGTGATTGATGAGCACAGCAATGATGTGACCAAGGAGGAGGTCATTGAGGTCACACTGACGCCAGTGTTTGAGCTTATCGAGCATGACGCTCTTCGTGTGATGATGCAAGCACTGCTTCGTTGTCATCAACAAGGTTCTAAAGGTACGCAAGTTAAAATCTCAATGCATGAATTCCATAATTATTATCATTCCTCACCACTATTTCTATGATAATTATTTATCATGTGTACCAAGGATGGCATAGGTGGTCCGGCTGGTCTGGCAAATGTCAGAGCACTTCCAGCAGCTCTGTGCAATGCCGGACCACACTTGCCTCTGTGATGAGCTTGATCCCACCCATTTGTTGAGTGGGAATGGCAACTCAGATGTTGAGCACGTGCATTATTATAGCTCGCTGCATAGCGCTATAGAATGCAGGTGTTTGGAAAACTACAACAGAAGTAACACTAAAGTATAATTTTTATGTATCTGTTGTGTACTACAGCAATGTATAATATTAGTAGCTACTTGCAATTACATGTGCACAAGTCATAAACTAGTGCTTGCCGAATCACTTTAAATTTATAACTTCTGTGCCACCCCTGTGTACATATATTCAGATAATCAGTATGGGCCTTTCAAGATATACTGCAGAGAATCAGCAAGTGAGCAGGATATCTACTGGCTGGTGATCAACAAGGAAATATGTGGCACAACTAGAGTGGAAGAAGCATCCATCTTCTACACCAAGCATTCGTGTGCAGGAAAGCTATTTCAAATCATACACAAGATAGAGACAAAGCAAACAGAAATATATGTGCTGCCCGAACCTCAGCCGCCACTGAAGCTGGTTCCAGCAACAGAAAATCAGCAGAAAATCTCCTTCAAATTGAAGGACAAAAAACACGAGCCAACTGTTCCCCCCAAAAGCACAGCCTCTTGGGAGAGAGAATCACCCTACTTCATTCAGCGACCAAGCACAAACAAGGGTGTTAGATCAGCACTCCCAAAGAATAAGTGCTACCTCTGTGTTGAGAAGATTAAGGAACACCAATGCGATGATGATGAACAGCTGAAATACACAATTGCTACAGCAAAAAAGCGAGAGATGGATAGCGGCCTGATGCAGTTCTATTTCATACCGGTGACAAAGCTTCGTGATCCATCGGTATCTGTTCAACTATGCACAAACATTGAGAGCGACTGCAGTGAAGTGGAAGATGATCTTTCCGGGCAATCAGCACTCGGCGGTCCTCCCCCTCCCCCTCCCCCGGCTGCACTATCGATTCAGCAGCAGCCCAAATGTGGTTCTGCCACAAGCAGTGACTCGCCAAATGAACTCAAAGACTTCTTTGAACTTGTTGGAGAGGACTATATTTTCCCCATACGAGTGAATGCAGAGGGATCTGAGACCCAAAATCAGCGTATAACCCTGTAGCTATACCACTGTTTAAATTTTGTGCTTTATTAATTATCATGTTGTGAAGTGGTGAATATTTTTGCATGTTTGATTGACATACAAAAACATGATCCATTGTCAACCATGATCCATTGTCAATAATTACTATAATGTGATTATCAGTCTCATTCCCAGATCATTATAGCATACCAGGCGAATATTAAAATTTTAATAGCTTTTTCAGGAACATTAGTTAATGCAGAAGAGTCGAAGAAGGTGCTTTTATACTTACCTTGGAACAGGATATTTTCGCCATTAAAATACTTCGCTTGTAAATTTTTTGCGTAGTCTAAATTTTGGCGAACAAAATATATAGGTATAGGTTGACGTATGTTACACAAAATATTTCGAGTGTTTAATAAGGTCATCGACAAAAATTTTTTAACGGCAAAACTTTCGCAATCTATACGGTATTTCCTTTGTGGTACAGGCTGTTAAGAAACATTCACTATGGCTACTGGAACGGATCATTAATTTAAACAGCAGCCAGCGAGGCTCCAAGATAAATACTGTATATTTTCAAAAATGAATAATGCTCAGATAGTGATAGTGTATAGTAGCTGCATTTCAATGATTTTTTCATGATCTGCCAAATTATCCACAGATTCCGGAACACTTATGATTGATATAGTTGAAGTGGCTAGTATTGTTATGTTAGCCTACAGTCTGGGTGCCCGCCGCCTACATTGAATCAACATAACAATTCAGGCTCTACGAGTGTTGGTGCTATAAACTTCTCGCAAGTGTGCACTGGCATAGGAAGGTCTACACACAGTGTAGGTACAAGCATAGACTATGGTACAAGGCAAACCATGAGATCAGATATATAGATGTGTATAAATTTGGCGAGGCCGTTTGTACCTGCAATTATGCATAAGCTTACGTGACCCGATTGATCATCACAAGATAATTAAACCCTCTTTTCTTTCCTGCTGCTCAATCAGAGGTACCAACTTAAATTTATGTAGTCAAGGTCGAAGTTTATGCTGCAGGCGCACTTGCTTCAGCAAAGGGTTAAACTCACCCACTGTGACCTTTAACCCTGGAATCTGCGAAAGTCTAAGTCGAAAGTGGGCCCAAAAAAAAATTCGCGCGAGCTGGGATAGTTCGGGATACTTCAAAACCTTGACTGTGGACTCATGGACTGGACCGTGGACTGGATTATGGACCGGATGTTTGACGACCATTACCCATTCTAAGTGTAAAATCTATTGCCGAGTTTCAATACAGGTCCTGAGCCCAGGCTCCTATTCAACTAGTCAGTGGTGACTCAGGGTCATAACTCTGCCTCTGTGCTGCTGGTGAGCACACAGTGACAAATAGAAAGAACATCACTTGAAAAGACTGCATGCACAACTCTTATCATCATACATGGCATGAGGCACCTAGCTGCAGGCTACAAAAGTTTAATAATACTGACTTTGACATGTCACTCAGTGATCATGAGAATAGTGGACTCTGACAAGAGTATAGCTAAATAACTCAGGAGATTGTCCTGACACGCAATAGTCACTCCAGGCTTTTACCTGCATGTGTGCATGCTGGATGGATATACAATCATACATATCGGCTATAATTGCATACAAAACAGCTATAAAATTGTTCTCCCAAAGTGTATTACCGTACTTTATCTAATACTATGTATCAATTTTGAAAAACGCGCGTTTTTCTGGTAAAGGTCGTCAATCGCTCCATATATATACATTATGAGAATTGGTAAAAATCGAATTTCTTACGTTAGATTGGATCATACGTTGTATTCGATTAACTACGGTAGTATATTATTCCTGGGGTTTGGCTGTCCTTGGCCCAGTGATTCAACTTCATGATAGTCGGTGAAGTTTGTCTCTCTTACTGAAAATGTGACCTCTAGCTAGCTATTACTGTGAGTGATCATACATGCCATTAGGGCCACTCAAGCTAAGCATGGCTTTTGTGGCTACTCAGTGAAGTTCACTGGAGTGCATACAGCATATAGATGGCTGGTTCAAGGCTTGGCATTGCGATGACACATGCTGACATATCTTCTAAATCACGTAGAAACCTCCTAAACAGTTGTCGGAGTGAATATTGTCCCCCCGTGAATAATGTCCCCCCGGACATTATTCACTAGTGAATAACGTCCCCCCGGACAGTATTCACTAGTGAATAATGTCTCCCCTTGCCCCGCCTACCTTATCGACGAATATAATATAGCGCGCATGCCCTGGCTCTAGCGCGCGAGCACTTCGAGGTGTCCATCTGCCAGAACGATTCACCGAGAGAGTTTTGAGAAGAAAGACTAGTGTCAAGAGCGTTTGTTTTTCGCAGTGTCTAGAGTACCGGCAAATTTATGCACAATTTTATATTGCCATATGTAGGAGGGGGCGGGGACTAGGGCTACGTAAGAGTACAGTAACTTACCGGCACTATAACGCTAAAAATTGCGGTGCGGGTACCGGTACTGTAGGTAGACACAGCGTTTTTTTTTGTTTGTACCAGGAGTGGGCTTCTCTATTATGCTACTTGCTAGTCTCGTACCCAGACTCGTGCGAAAAGAGTCTGCATGGGTACGAGACTACTATTATGCGGGCGAGGATCAGAGGTGGAGACAAGTTGCCAGATCTGTCGAAGATAGAAATTGTGCGGTCACCTGATCCTGAGAAACATTGTCCTTGAACTTGTAGCTACTACTGTACATATAGACTAGTCCATGACTGTACCTTGAAAGTTCGTAGTGGGATGGCCTGGGGGACAATCAGGCTACCCATGATTGTCAGACAGTAGCTATAAAGTCATCCAAAACTAGAGCTCTGTCGTGGTCGACACACTAACTATAGCTATGAGTCACTTTGGAAAGAAACGAGGCATGGCCCTAACACTACACGGCACAATGCAAGCTAGATTGATCTCATCATTTAATATAGAAAGGGGGACAAAATTCACCGAGGGGGGACATTATTCACCAGTGAACAATGTCCTAGGGGGACAAAATCCCCTAGTGAATAATGTCCGGGAGGACAATATTCCCTAGTGATTATTGCCCGGGGGGGGGGGGGGGGGGGGGGGGACACATCAAGGGGGGACGTCCCACACTAGGATACAGTATCTAACTAATATGTAGATCCCATCCTGCACCAATCGATTGGTAATGGTCGTCACAAACTGAGTCCACAGTCCAGTCCACGGTCCAGATTTTGAAGTATCCCGGATAGTTCAGATGGTCGTAATTGAACTGAGCATCACGGTCCAAAATCGAGTCCAAATCTCAGTCCACAGTCCAGTCCATGTGTCCAGTCCAGAGTCCAGAGTCCAGGTTTTACACTTACCTCCCGTTAAAAGAGGCTGGGCACGAGACTAATCGGTGGTCACATCACTATCGCATGCTGATCATGGGACTTATGCGCATGCACAAAATTGTGGATGTGTCAGCATGCGTAGGAGGGGCTGGCCCGGCCCGTATGCACGAAGTGCTGACTCAGACGAATCCTCGATGGCCAAAGGAGCTGCTTTTGTGAGTCTAGATGCCTACAAACTAACCGGTGTACAAGTAACTGATCGTGAGCTAGGAGTAGGCTCTGCTGCAGTTGTTATTGAACTTGATTACATGGGACACAAATGTGCTGGTAAAAGAATCCACGATGTACTGTTCAAACGCGGTGGTGAGGATTACCGTATTGCAACACGTAGTTTTAGCAAAGAATGCCATTTTTTGAGTAGAATCCAACATCCTAATATTGTCCAGTTTCTTGGTGTCTACTTCCAAGAACCAGCAGGTGAAATACCCATTTTAGTAATGGAATTTCTACCTTGTAATCTTACATCTTGTATACAAAAGCATGGTGTTCTCCCTAGACAAATCTGTTACTCCATCCTGCTTGACATAGCTCAAGGTTTGCTTTATCTCCATGACCGAACCTCCCCTCTGATTCACCGGGACCTCTCTTCAAACAACATCCTTCTTTCTCCTGTACTGACGGCTAAGATAGCAGATCTGGGTGTGGCTAGAATAGTAAACATGAGCCCCCTACAAGTTAGTGCCTTGACACAAAATCCTGGCACACTTATCTACATGCCTCCAGAAGTCATGGTAGATAATCCTCACTATAACACTGGTATTGATGTATTTTCCTACGGCATTTTAATGATCCAGATTTTTTGTGGTAAGTCACCGAGGCCTCATGTTCCTGCAACTCAAACGAGTGAGTCTGGTACATTGATTGCTGTGTCAGAGGCTGAACGACGAAAGAATTACCTCCAGATAATGGGGTACGATCACCCTCTTATGAATCTTATCCATAATTGCATTGATAATAATCCAAAGTTAAGACCTTCGGCTAAAGGAATTGTACAGCAGCTGAAAGAAAATGTAGAGAATGCTACCCCTTCTTTCAAGGAGAAAGTAGAAATTATGAAATTTGTGGCCGACGAGGAAGCTGAGAATAGGAATGACAAGCCTAAATCACCAATCCGACAGTGGGGAGGTATTAGGGCTTATTCTGCCGGCACTATTGTTGTGGCAATGTTAACAATTTTCATTGCTGCTATTCTTCAGATTGGTTTTAATGATCAAACAGAACCAAGGTTTGGAAATCAGGCACAATACTTTGTAAATTCTACTATTGCAGAGTGTACTATGCAAGAGAAAATTAGCTGCGATAAGCTGATTCCATCCATGATCCACAACCTTATAGGAAACATTTCTTGGAAGAGTGGCAAAGCTCTGCAGACTACCTTATACAAGGGACAGTCGGTGGCGATTAATGATAAAGTATATTATGGAGGTGGTTTAGCAGATGATGATGTACATAAATACCGTGTCTACTGTTATCACCCACAGCTGAATGACTGGACCAGTTTAGTGAGTTTACCCGTCAAATCTTTTGGACTAGGTAAATTTGATGGTAAGCTGGTGGCAGTTGGAGGAATTACGATGGGTGGAGAAGGGAGTAAAAAAGTGTTCACATACAATGAAACAACTGATACTTGGATACCAGGAGAAATCCCAGATATGCCAATTTCAAGGATTTTCCCCGCAGTGTTGAGCCTTTCATCGGCATTGGTAATTGCTGGAGGTGAACAGTCTATTGCAATTTACACTCAAGATATTGGGTGGTATTGGAGTAATCAACCTTTGTCTGTCCCATGTACTGATGTGACACTGGTAGTAGCTGGAGATATTGGGTATGTATTGGCAGGAAACTACACAAAAGAACTTCTTGTATCCGATTGGTTTCCACTCTCAATGTACATATCCATTGATGACCTTCTCTATAATAGAAATAAAGTTGTACCGGGAAGAGCATTTGAAGATCGTAATGAACTGATTTATCCTAGTTACAGATGGCGCAATTTACCAGGTGGCTTTAGTACTCAAGCAAATAGTTTGGTAGGAACAACATTCGCCAGAAACCTTATGACTTTAGGTGTACGTGGCCAACAATGGAACAGGGCGGTTAGGATGTATTCACTTACAGAAATGTCTTGGATTCAAGTTGGTGAACTACCTTCTGAACTAAATATTGCTAGTGCAACAATAGCTTCACTTTCTTCAACTACTGATTTTTTTGTTACTGGAAAGGAACAAGATACTAAAAGTTTGTCCGTTTACATTGGCTCTGTACAGTTACTTTGACAGTAGGATGTGTGATGTATAATCATCATTTAATAATTTTGTGGTCAAATTCAATACAATCGAACTTAGCAGTATGATCGACAAAATTCAATCATGCATCATCAGTAGACAAAAGTTAATGTTTAAGTTTCATGCATGGTGCTGGCAGATCTCCCACTAACAGTGCGCAAATAAATCTATCTAACCAGACTAACTATCTATATGACATGACATTGTATATCTACTTACTTAATTTTAAGTATTAATTTTAATTTTGCTTTATTGAGTCTTATAATAATTGTGTTTTATAATAATATGTGGCGTAACTGTTAATGTTAATGTTTCATTTCCTGTCAGTTTGTTTCCTGTTTATGTGTGTCTACGTACGTATGTATTGTCTGATGTATAATATAAAGTGTATACATGCTGCTGCATGTAAAATTCGGTTGTATATCAATCATACTAACTCATATTAAGCTAACTCTACGCAGCCATGGGCTCCAAATACTCCATTCTATGCATGACATTGTACAACGGTCTCAAAGCACTCATATAAGAGCATAGTATCATGATTTCTTTTACATTAATTTTGTTGGACTACTACGTAACTTGTAGTACGTCACCTGAGCTGCCTGCACAAGAGGTATATATAGTGATCATGCTTATCATCAGATTCTGAGATATACGTAATATAGTCTTGGGAAAGTTGAATGATTATTGATATGCTTCAACATCTGACCTGATTATATAGTTGAACTTGAAAAGCATCAATAAATACCTTCATTGAGTTGAAATATCGCTAGGAACAAAAGGTTCATTTTCTCCTGTTGGTTGATGATGGAAACACCAGAAAGTACTTGGTAGTCTATAGGGAAAAGTATGACTATAGGATAATTTTGGTACATTTATAACACGTCGACTGACCTGGACTTCTGAGATTTCCATCTGAGACTTCCAGCTCTTGTTCATGGGTCTGTTCTCTGGCATCTTCGCAGTTACTGTAGAGATGACAGAGACGATTCAGTGAGCTTTTTGACACCAGCAAGCAACACTAGTCCCTTCTGTCTCAAGGCTGCAATCTAAATCTGTGTCTGGATAGATAATATACCTTTGTCAATAGCATGGTCCAGTAGGTATATTATATCATGCTGAAACTATGTTCAGTTGGAAAATAATGAGTTTATTCAGCCACCCCAACCTTCACTATCTTCCTACGCCTATGGAAACTATACACTATTAGCTATATAAAAATCTGAAGATACCGTTGTTTATCATTATCATATGCATATCAATGCAGATATATCATTCACTTATCTTAGGATTCTGTTGAAGCATAGATAATAGAAGGGGGAGGAGGGATTGGAAACGCGTGTACAAAGTATGGGGATGCGACGGCGCATGCTCGCCACGGCACGCCCCCTTCGCGATGATAATACAGACAGTACACTACAATACAACTAGGGCCTTATATGGCATCATGTGGCCTTATAGCTAGACTAAACCTAGATCTATGGCTAAACCAAGTGTGGGGAGAAATTGAAACGCGATTTTGAACCGTCTTTTTTATGTTTTACCTCGTATAAAACTTGGAGGAATTTTCTTTCGCTATCGGCGAGAGAACTCGAAGTGAGAGCGATTGGGCAGTGTCTATGGATGTCTACCATGTGCTTTAGAAGCATCCGTGAGCTTTCTGGGGGTAGCACTCGGGTATGCTAGCTTTATTAATAGCACGAGTCATGCTCAGATTGAACTTACCTGAGCTTGTTTGGCCCTTGTTGCGCTTGCTTTATAAAGAAGCACTACACTTCAGGTCATCGTTAGCACTCGTTGGCTGACGCTGGATCCATCGAGGCGTTTAACGAAGGCCTACACCTCTCGCAGGTCCCAGGAAAATTCCACAAGGCCGAACGGCAGCCCACCTATAAGTCTATTTAGGAAAGTCGCCTGATTCTTGCTTCTTTTGACTTCAGGACCTCGGGCGACTCGGCTACAGTGCACAAAGACTCTCTCTCAGGCAAAAAAAATACAGCCTTTGCGGTGTAACGAAATTGTGCGACTCGCGAACTTTTGATAGAGTCACGTGACGGTGTCAAGCATGCGCCCATAGTACTGTACAACGTTTCCAATCCCTCCTCCCCCTCTATTATCTATGGTTGAAGGTAGCATTAAAGTGCGTGGGCGTGAGGTGGGGGATATGACACCTAAACCACATCAAAGTCATTAGTGAGGTGCATGTTGTGTAACCACGCCCTTTTAATTGCACAGGTCTCAGGGGTGTGGCTGCTAGAGCCGGAAGTGTTCATTTAATATCCTCCATGGACCGGAAGCCGAGTCGGAAGGGAGGGGCCAGGCCACGCCCAAAACAGCCCCACCCTGTTCCCCAAGGACCACCATTCTCAATCAAGTGCCTACTAACCACCGGATGTCCACCGGAAGCCCACAATCAATCCCAATTAAAACACACAGCTTCCTCAAGGCCAAAACACGCACAAACACTTGGAGGCCGTTCTGCCACACCGCCCACGCAAGAGCTCACCTCATTTCCTGTGTGGGCGGAGTAACAACACGTCATCGCAACCACATCCGCTTCAAACCATCGTCAGCTTCCGTCCAGCCGTACGGTCCCCTCCAGAGGAGGTAGGACACGCTTGACCTTTGGCTAATAGTTCACTAATTAAATCGCTGGTAGAGGCTTTCGTGAAGATTTTTAGAGAATATCGTTGCGATTTTCGAACTCAGCGCTATTGATTTAGTGGGGGAGCCCCTCTTAGTTAGCACTACAGAGCAATTTTTAGGTCTTTGGAATGTCAATTAGCCGCTTTGATTAACATTCCAAGGACCTAAAAATTGCTCTACAGTGCTAACAAAGAGGGGCTCCCCCACTAAATCAATAGCGCTGAGTTCGAAAATCACGACGATATTCTCTAAAAACCTTCACAAAAGTCTATACCAGCGATTTAATTAGTGAACTATTAGCCAAAGGTCAAGCGTGTCCTACCTCCTCTGGGTCCCCTCCATCGCACCGGCGTACAGTGCCTCATTAACAGACATGGCCTCACCTTTGACCTCCTGCCACGCCCCCAAAGCCTCCTCGCGGGGTTCAAAGGTCACCACCGCTTCCGGGACACGCCCACCTATCGCCGAGGCCAAGTCCCAGGCGCCGATATCCAAGCACTGGCGCGTGAAGCCACGCCCAATCGGAAGCAATAAAACCTGCATTAACGCACACGCACACACTCCACACAGTGCCAGGAACACGCCCACATGCTTAATTAGGCCTAATAAGGCTTTTTTTTAAGTCGTTGCGGTTAATAGTTAAGAAAGAATGCTTTGATCTTGCTTTGAAGTGGGCAATTACCGGTGTTTTCTTCAGGGGCCACTTCCGGTCGCTAATTACACGCGCATAATCATCCCTGGCCGATTCTAGACACGCCCACCTTCGACCAAAAGCACTCGTATGGCCTCTTCGGCCACGCCCCTTCACGATTCGCTAATTGAATTAGCCAATCCTGACGCTCACGCCCACGCACTTTAATGCTACCTGAACATCGGTGGAGTAACAGTTCAACTCATAGCTACTGTACCTCATTCAAAAGAAGAGATTCCGGAAGAAATAAATTTGTTATCTTTATGGAGCACTCCCATCTCCTCTGCCAAGTTCCGACTACTCATCTCAAGAAATATCCCGGATCTCCAACTCGAAGCCTCTACCGTCAGCTGATGAACAGACTATCGAACAAGGGACAGTACGGACCACCACCTGGTACACACCAGACCCACAGATCCAGACTGGCTAAACCTAGAACTGCCAATGATAGTCAGTCAAGACCACTCTTGTCCCCAGACAGTTCACTGAACGCCCATGGTAGCTAACACTAGGTACTATGGTACTTAGAACAGTAGTAGTTCTTCATGCTGATCACATTATTTCGTTAATGAATTATTAATCTTGTTCATTGAAGTATAATAATAATAATAATGATGATAATGATGATAATAATGAAAAACTTGACCACATCCCCAGTAGCTACATAGTTCTAATGGTGCATGTGGTAAAAGGTCGTCAATATACACATCGATGCCGGGGCCTCAATCGCAGAGATGGAGTCTAAGACCGACTCTCGACTTTGAGTTTCGATGCTTCAATCAAAGGAGATGAACTCGATAGCACGGTACAGCTTCCGAACTTCAGATCGGTCGTGGCATGACGCGTGCTATAAATAGCGCAAGGCTAGCTTTATTTATCCACAGGATTACGTCAGCCAAGAGAACGCGTGAAGTTCGGCCAGCATTACTTGTCGGAGAAAGTAGCACTCAGCTTTTAATGTATTCGCTGGGTATGTATGTAAGTTAATATATGATTCTATCGATTTTCAAGTCTCAGAAGTGTTCTGTAAAGGCTCTGAATTTTAGCACTATGACGACATAGGTTACATCATAATTACAACATAATTACCTTATAACCGCAAAAAAGTAAATTTATACTGGGGATGTAATGAACAACTTGGAGACTACTGTAGCGTGCCACAATGGCTCCGTGCTGGAATGGCCATAGGGAGGCGCGCGCAACATCGGCGCAAAACGCGCGAATAACGGGTTAACAATTGCACGATCGCAATATTTAACGTTATGATCGCAATAATTATTACTAAACATAATATTGCGCACGCAGAAAAAGAGACGCTATTAGATCTAGCGATGTTAGCTCATCAATTGAAGGGCCGAGAACCATAGTGGGCTAACCCCAAATTAAATGTGGGGAATTGTCTAAAAAGCCCAAAAATGGACTAAAAACCATATATTGTACTCTACCAAGTTACTAAAATTTTCAGAAATGTGAATTTTCTGTAGCTCATGAAACACATTTTAAACATATTTTCAAGATTTGGGGGGGGGCTAATTCAACATTTGTGGGTTAGCCCACTATGGCTCTCAGCCCTTCAATTATTGATATTGCAACTTCTCTTCAATTAATGGACAAAATTTAAATCTCCATGTGGTGATATTGCAACTTCTCTTCAATCAATCATTATTATATATGTACCAAGTGTATAAATCTCCATGTGGTGATATTAACAATCTGCTTTAATATAAATATAAAAATTATTATAGCTACATTAAATAGTATAGTGATTACAGTCCCGATACATTACTACCATAGGCAAGAGTACGGATTACAGCTGTAGCTATTTGTACTCTTACTCTATAATTGCAGGGGCGTAGCCAGGATTTTCTGAGGGTTTCCTAACAGTTGCGCGCGAAGCGCGCGCGAAAAATTTTACGACCACGCCCATTTTTCGGCCACGCCCTCTAATTGACGATCGCCATTTCAGCTAGGGTTTGCTCGCTTCTCGAGATTTTGGCAGAGAAAAGCACAAAAGGAAGAGATCTAGGCTAAGTTTTAGGAGACTTTAGTGCCTGCATATTGAATCTGGAAACCAAGGGGGATTCCTGATAGCCAAATCATACTAAGATAATGCTGAATCTGACTGCCAGGGGGGGTTTCCGGGCAACAAGGAAACAACTAAGCTACGCCCCTGAATTGGTATGCTCTTGCTAAAGCCTAGGGCAAATTCCATAGCATACTATTAGCTATAATATGAGTTAGACACTGCATGTTTAGGTTTGGGAGGTTTCTATGTGATTTAGAAGACCGAAGAACTCAAGAATCCCAAGCAAAGAGAGGGTTCTATGAGAGCCCTGAGGTGAGAGCCCTGCTATGAGAGCCCTGCTTTCCCACAGACATTTTACCAATTGCTTTAATTCCTTCCCTCCTCTCAAGGAGTTGACTCCACTTGACCCAAATAATTGTCCTACACCCATTCTGTGTACAGAAGAACAAGTAATAGAATTGTTGCAGAATCTAAATCCAGCCAAATCAACTGGTTTGGATGGAGTAGCTATCAGCCAAAATGTTGAAATCTACAGCTCTTGCTATTGCTCCAAGTCTCACCAAACTGTTTAATATATCAATTTCTACTGGCTGCTTTCCCACAGACTGGAAATGTGCCAGGATTACCCCAATATTCAAAAGTTCTGATCCATCCCTGCCAAAAAATTATCGCCCAATCTCCATTTTACCAATTGTCAGTAAACTGTTGGAACGGCATATCCACTCCCTTATATTCGAGCACCTCTTGCAAAACTGTCCAATCTCCCCATTTCAGTGGGGCTTCATGCCTAGGAGGTCCACCACATCTGCACTGTGTACACTGGTCCATGACTGGCTTAGTCAACTTGACAACGGTAATGAAATTTGCTCCATCTTCTTTGATGTTCGAAAAGCCTTTGACAGTGTACCTCACAGCCTCCTAATGAGTAAGCTCTCCACCTTACAGCTATGCCCTTACCTCCATCACTGGATCCACAGCTATCTGGCTGAAAGATCTCAGGTTGTGGCCGTTGGTGGCGAACAGTCTTCAACCATTGATGTTACTTCGGGGGTCCCTCAAGGGTCAGTCTTGGGGCCACTGCTTTTCATCATCTATATTGACAATGTTACATCCAAAATCTCACCATCTAGTATTATCTCTCTAGCTATTTGCTGATGATATAGCCCTGTACCGACACATCAAGTCACCAGCCGACTATGCAGTGCTCCAGTCAGATATTACTACGGTGGCCCTGGAGGTCGCGTAACGTTCCAGTGTTATCGCGTATCGCGCAACATGGCTTCGCGTAACGTTCCAGTGTTATCGCGTATCGCGCAACATGGCGTCGCGTAGCGTTTGTCGCGTATTGCGTAACATGGCGTTACGTAGCTTTGTTGTGTCTTCGTCTATCGCGTAACTTCCCAGTGGCGCATGGCTTAGCGTATCGCGTACGTAACTGGTAAAGCGCACGCGGCACAGAGGCCGTTATCTGGTGCGCATGCGCACTGGTACCAACGCCAACGCTATCGTGCCACGTGACTTCACGTCTCTCACGTGCATCTGGATATTTTGTACTGCTGTATATTATATATATAGCCGTTTGAGGCAAGCCGTTTCTTGATTAAAATTTTCATTTCACGGCTTACAGTGGTATGTATGTGATACTTTCAGATTTTTGTCAAAAAATGTGCCAGTGTTGCTGGTTCCTGTGCACTCTGGTGGTTCTTCTTGCTGTAACCGTGTCAGGTGTGGAGGCCCTTTCCCGAAATGATCCAGAAGTTGATAGTATGTGTATGCCAGGGCTACAGTATCTCATAATAAGGCCACTATTGGTTAAAAATTAGTTTCTCATCCCCCGCCCGCATGGAATTTTGCCCCCGCTTCAATCTCGTCATTATGCCATTATATGCTACTACGCACGTGCAGATCTGCCTCGGGTGCTATCTGACCACTAGAGTATTGCTTCTTTGTGTGTGCATTTCGTTATTTTAAGGATCAAAAAGTGTTTACATAACACATTTCCTGGAATGCACTAATGTAATTAAATAATGGCATAATGGTAATGTACCGCCCGCCCGCATACAATTCTGGGAAAGTCCCTGATGAGAAACTACTATTCAACAAATAGTGGCCTAATATTGACATCATTTGAAGAAATGTCATCAGTAATGCCCTGAAGTGCTGTAGATAGCTTTATAAAATGAAAATAAAGCAGCTACCAGCATATTGACCACCAAAATCCCAAACCTATCCCTTGTAGTTTATCACACATTCTGTTTGCCCAGGCCAACTAACTTTATTTATCCACGGCATTACGTAAGCCAAGAAAATGCGTAAAGTTCAACCAGTGGTTCTTAGTGAAAGTAGCACTCAGCTTATAATATATTTGCTGGATACATGCATAATTATATAAATTAAAGATACTTTACATATTGACTAATCAGAAAGGCTCCAGCGAGGCCCTGGATCTTCTCATAATTACCTCATAAGTTGCATCATAGATTGCACCATAATTACTTGAAAACCTGGTGATATAATTTATAGTGCATGTTGTGTTTTGATCATTCCAGACCTAATAACATCATACTGGAGAAGGCATAAAAAGTATGCTGTAATTCTGGCCTATCTTAGGCTTGTGCACCATGTAGGGTGAGTCACTTGCATGTATTATTATTGTCAAGATTATCATCATCTGTTGCGCATGCATTTTTTTGTTGTTATCACTAACAAACAATAATTCACGGTATGGCATTATGAGTTAAGCTTAAATTTGTGGTTGTACCATTTCCGTCACTGCTGAAACATGCAATGATGGCCACTGCTTAACATCATTGCATCATTCTATTCCTTAGGGTTCTATCTATGGGGGGGCAGGGGGGCAGGGGGGAAGCTTCCCCCCCCCCCCCGAAAAAGCACCCAGCTTCTCCCCCAAAAGAAGAGTAGCAAGGAGGAAGGGAGAGAGAGGAAGGAGGTGGGGAACGTATACTATTTAGGTGCTATGATAATACATGCAAATAGCATTCCTCCAAATTCAACGTCAAAGAGTATATTAAAACCCATAAATACCTATTAATGGTTTGGAGGAGGGGCCTGTGCGTGAAAGTGCCACACCCCTTCCACTCCAAACCAAAATTTCTAGATAGAACCCTGTACCTGTTGGGACTTCTTTCCAAAGAGAAGTTTTTCCAAGTTGCTTCCAGGAACATAATTAGTGACTAGCACAATATCATCATCAGAAACCGCATAGGCTAACAAGCTGACTATATTGGGATGGCTCAATTTCCTGAAGGTAAAATTAGTAGTAATTAATACGTACTACAATGGAACCAGCATGATCTGTAACGATCACCCATAAAGACGTGCCTGCGCTTATACCCCTTATAATATTATGGAGCATGGGCATTCATGTTTAATTAAATTTTACGAGTACTAATTTTCAATAATATTATACAGGACCCGACAGAATATTAAGATAATTACCTTAGGATTGATACTTCCTTAGGCACAGTAGCAATATTACCACAAGGTACTCGAATTTGCTTTAAGGCAACATCCTTTCCCTGCCAGCATCCACGATAAACGACAGCAAAACTGCCTCTTCCAATTATATTGCCGAATTCCAATTCCTTCATATCCACACAGAGCTCTATGAAAAGTATAAAATTTAATAATAGTAATGATGAAGCAGTATGTTCGCAGCATGTTATAAATTCGTATTGAATACACCAAGTCTTGAGAATACCATTTTGGGTAATGGTCGTCAAAACCAAAAGGCGCAACTACCAAGTACTGTGTGAAGGTATGATAGAAAATGACATTGTGCTAAATTCAATAACGATTAATGATATCGACCACCCACCCGCATCCCTCAGGCGATAGTGAGGATGAGAACAATGAATCTGATTTGAGTGGCCTAATAGCAATACAAGCTACAGACAATGACACTTACCATCACCTTCACTTTCAGCATTCTTATTCCCTGTATATACATGTAGTAGACATGAATGCAGCAGACACTAATTTATTTTACTATATTGTATAATTATGCACAGAAATTTACAAAGGTTACTGGCCTTGGTGAAACAAACTATTATTAACACAATGTCATACCTTTCCACAACACAATAAAGTAATAGATTTCCTCGCACACTATACACCTATAATCTCCTGGATCATCAACAAAGAGCAAACAGGTGTATACAGGAACTTGGATAGGCTCCCACATAGCAGATTCAGCATTCCGTCTTTCCCACTTATAAGATACATCTTTCCCATGGTTTGGTGACAGCACCAGCAATTTTCCATACGGAGTAGAACTATCAAGCACTTGACATTTGGATGTCCTGGTTAGGATGGTCACTACAGTGTATATATGCACATGTACAAACACCAATACTTCTTTTTTGTGAAAATTCAGAGGATTATGCCCATCAGAAAAAAAATATTGGCCCATTAGCTGATTTTGGATACATGTAATATTATTTAAACAGAAAGGTTAAAGTATTGAGGCCCATATAGCTTCGTCCCTGTGCAATGTAAGGAGGGAGCATGGTAAGATTTATTAAATGCATGACACAGGGTATAGAACAATTACACATGGCACACACTATATTCATGAGAGTATATTGCATACCTGATATCAGGCATATATCCACATAATATTAATTAAATGTTCACACACAATTTAGCCAATTTATTATAACATTCACATACCATTTGTAGTGAAGTCTAGCTTATCTTTGTGAATAATACTTTCACCTGCACCTGTCCTTGGGATATCGACACTAAACAAGGTATCCACTCCTAACAAGATACAATTAATCATATTCACAGATTTACATAAAGTTGATACTTACCATGAGAGAGCTCTATGAGAAAGTAACCATGTAACTCAGGCTGGAACATTTCTGATTCTAGCACAAAGTCTGAGAGTATGTCTCTATCACGCTTGGAATATTCAACATTAACAAGTCGCCAGACCCCCATTACACCATGAGCAAGAACGCTGGTACACACATATCCCAATTTAATTGGACAATATGTAACTAAAAAAAATTAATTAAGAATAATTAAAATTAACATTTACGGTGTGAATGTTATTACCTTTCAAATTTTCTGATTTCACTTCAGATTCAGACCCACTGTTTGATAAAGTGAGGGGGAAATCTTTACTTGTACCAAGGGCTCCTGAATGCACTTTCTTTTGTTTTTCTACCAAAAATAATTTGCACGCATTGATGGAATTACAGAGCATTATATAACATTACAACACACTTGCAGATGCCAGAGACCACGTAGAACTAGCTCGCTTCCTACTCACACCCTAAAATAATTTACAGATGTAACCAATTAAAATTAAACTGATACAGAAGCTCTTTTATACCGAATCAGCTGTGGATGTATACTCCTTGTCATAAATCGGTTCTTCATCATCACTAGGTACAAGGACTCCCCAAGTTTTTTTACTCCTATTTTGAGTACCTCCATGTAAGTGAATGTACTCACCGAGAGTCCAGGGATGGCCACATATTTCAGCATCAGGCACTATACCACTAGAGCACACAAGTGCGAGAAGTTTGACATCGCACTTCACCCCTAAGCCCTTAGCTCCCTTAGCTAGAACTTCACCATGAGTATCGGTATCTGTAAAGCCAACAACTTGGACGTTTGCGGTCGTCTTCCTCAGACCTTTCAGCTGCTGCCGATATTTAGCAAAATTAAGCTGCAAGTGTTAATCCAATTACAGCTCAAACAAGTTCTTTTATGGGACAGTGATAACATACAGAGAAATAATGGTGACTGGACGTTCCCCTGTGCATGCCACTGGGTGTTGCTTTGTTGATGCTGCTCTTGCTAATTGTTTTCTTGGATGCAACCTGACTCTGATGGTACTTTTCGATCAGATCTTTATAGTTAATAGGCTCATCCAAATCTTCTCCTGCATATAATATGGATTTTTTGTCGATTTTTTGCCATCAATAATTTTCATAAATAACATGTGTGACTTGACATAAATCTAACTCATTGGTAGCTAGATAGCTACTAACCATTAAAAATTTTAGCTGATACCGCTGCTCAGATAACAGGTATATGTATTCTAGTTTAATATGGCTATCAGACAAATTTTACCTTGATTGGCACATTTTTCAAGTGCATCTGCTACTTGGGCCAGATTTACGGGCTTCTTTGCTAGAGCTCGCAGGGTATTAGCAAGATTGTCCATGATACACAATTATTATTGTTTCAAGAGCTAATGTCAAGTTGAACAAATGTAAAATTATATACACATGTACCCATTAACTTACCAGGATTAGCATGGTACACGTACACGTGGCTGAGCATGCAGCTGTTAGCTCCGCGATCCGCCGTCCCCAAGCCACACCCACAATAATTATAATAATCTTGGACTGCGCCGCGCCGCCTTCCACGCCGCGCGTGCGCTTTACCTGTACGTACGTGTGGGCGCGGCAGCGCAGGGCCAGGAAAAACTCACGTGACAATACGTTACGCGCGCGATCGACGATGCCATGTTACGCGATACGCGACAACACTGGAACGCTACGCGACGCCATGTTGCGCGATACGCGATAACACTGGAACGTTACGCGAAGCCATGTTGCGCGATACGCGATAACACTGGAACGTTACGCGACCTCCAGGGCCACCGTATATTACAGCCATTACTCTGTCAATAGAATCAGATGGACATCTGAAACTCCATGCTGATAAATGTTGCTGTATGTTTATATCACGCAAACGTACTCACTCTGTCCCCCCACCTCCACTGTATATCAGAGCAAACTCCCAACTACAACAAGTGGATTCTGTGAAGTATCTGGGTGTAATCCTGACATCTGACCTCACCTGGACTGAGCATATCACTAGAATTTGTACTAAAGTGCATAAACTAACCGGTATGTTGTACAGGCGTTTCCACCACTGTGATCCCCAACTGATGCTCCGACTGTACAAGGCATTTATCCGTCCGCACTTTGAATATGCTCCACAGGTTTGGGACCCTCACTATATTAAAGACATTAAGCTACTGGAAAAATCTCAGAAATTTGCTCTAAGAGTATGTACTAGGAACTGGTCAGCTACTTATGCAGAACTATTGAATTCCACCCAACTTCCATCACTCGCTGACAGACGCAAAACTGCTAAACTATGCCATCTCTACAAACTAGTCTATGAACTTACCGACTGTCAGAATGCTCCAGTAGTTCAAAGACCTCCCAGCTATAGCAGACGTAGGAACCCTATTCAACTGCAAACCATGACAACTCGTTCGTCGCAGTTTCAATCCTCATTCTACCCCCAAACAATATCCCTCTGGAATAACTTAACTATTAGTAATGACTCTTTAACTAGTATTCGTTCTTTTAAATCCTCTATTACATAGCTAGTTGTACACTAATTTATACCTAACTTAACTGGTTACGTGCTTGTATTAGCTTAGTGCTATTCACGTTAACCTCTTGTTGCAATTTGGCATCAGAAATTATTATAGACATTCTATAACTCACATATAGAAACCGACTATGAGATATAGATGCCTGTCAGTAGTCAATCAAAATTAATTGCTGTATTTGTCACAGCTATCTAATCACATGTTTTAATCCTTGTACAATCATTAGGGCAGCAACAGTATAATCGTATGCTTGTACTTGTACAGTCAAATTAAATAGCACTCGCTGTCACTCGTGCTTTTATATACTGGCCGTAACTCGTACATGTAAGAGTTCAGTACTATTTACTGCCTTAATTGTATTCAGAAGTGTGTGATTAATTATACCAATCAAAGCAAAAATCATATTATAATAATTATATACTAGCTAGGCCTATACAGTACATCTTCGATCATTATACATGATTGGTCTGCATGCATGCATATTAAACATTAGATGAGATATCTATACACAGTACAGAGATCACCTCCATGCCCAAATGGCTCTATACAGAGTACACATGCTAAGAGATCACCTCCATGCCCAAATGGCTCTATACAAAGTACACATGCTAAGATATCACTTCCATGCCCAAATGGCTCTATACACAGTACACATGCTAAGAGATCACCTCCATGCCCAAATGGCTCTATACAAAGTAGCTACACATGCTAAGAGATCACCTCCATGCCCAAATGGCTCTATACAAAGTACACATGCTAAGATATCACTTCCATGCCCAAATGGCTCTATACACAGTACACATGCTAAGAGATCACCTCCATGCCCAAATGGCTCTATACAAAGTACACTGGCATGCTAAGAGATCACCTCCATGCCCAAATGGCTCTATACAAAGAACAGATGCAAAGAGATCACCTCCATGCCCAAATGGCTCTATATATACAAAGTACACATGCTAAGAGATCACCTCCATGCCCAAATGGCTCTATACACAGTACACATGCTAAGAGATCACCTCCATGCCCAAATGGCTCTATACAAAGTACACATGCTAAGAGATCACCTCCATGCCCAAATGGCTCTATACAAAGTACACTGGCATGCTAAGAGATCACCTCCATGCCCAAATGGCTCTATACAAAGAACAGATGCAAAGAGATCACCTCCATGCCCAAATGGCTCTATACAAAGTACACATGCTAAGATATCACTTCCATGCCCAAATGGCTCTATACACAGTACACATGCTAAGAGATCACCTCCATGCCCAAATGGCTCTATACAAAGAACAGATGCAAAGAGATCACCAGTGACCTCCATGCCCAAATGGCTCTATATATACAAAGTACACATGCTAAGAGATCACCTCCATGCCCAAATGGCTCTATACAAAGTACACATGCTAAGATATCACTTCCATGCCCAAATGGCTCTATACACAGTACACATGCTAAGAGATCACCTCCATGCCCAAATGGCTCTATACAAAGTACACATGCTAAGAGATCACCTCCATGCCCAAATGGCTCTATACAAAGTACACTGGCATGCTAAGAGATCACCTCCATGCCCAAATGGCTCTATACAAAGAACAGATGCAAAGAGATCACCTCCATGCCCAAATGGCTCTATATATACAAAGTACACATGCTAAGAGATCACCTCCATGCCCAAATGGCTCTATACACAGTACACATGCTAAGAGATCACCTCCATGCTCAAATGGCTCTATACAAAGTACACATGCTAAGATATCACTTCCATGCCCAAATGGCTCTATACACAGTACACATGCTAAGAGATCACCTCCATGCCCAAATGTCTCTATACAAAGTACACATGCTAAGATATCACTTCCATGCCCAAATGGCTCTATACACAGTACACATGCTAAGAGATCACCTCCATGCCCAAATGGCTCTATACAAAGTACACTGGCATGCTAAGAGATCACCTCCATGCCCAAATGGCTCAACACACAGTAGCTATACAATCATAATACCAATTAAGAGATCAGCTCCATGCCCGAATGGCTCGAGCAACACACAAGCTTAAGAATATTATTAATGATTATGTAATACCAAAAGAATACCTCCATGCCAAAATGGCTCTATATATACATACATGCACATAATATTATGCGATCATATTATAAATACCAAGAGACTACCTCCATGCCCAAATGGCTCCACACACTCAGTGTATAATAATACATACTAAGAGATCTGATTCACTTCCATGGCCAAATACAAAGTACTTGTATACGAAGAGATCAGCTCCATGCCCAAATGGCTCAACATGCACACAGTATACAATCATAATAATATTATTATAATACCTCCATGCATGCCCAAATAGCTCTATTATAATTAATACACTGAGACAGTATGCGATCATAATAATATTATAATACCAAGAGATTACCTCCATGTCCAACATAATAATTAATATAGCTATCAGTATGTCTCCATACTGTAGCTATAATAATTATTAATATAATATACATACTAAGAGATCACCTCCATGGTTATACAAGATACTCGTACGTATTATATACTATTAAGAGATCAGCTCCCCAAATACTATAGGCTATAATTAAGCTCGATCAACACACAGTATACATGTGGTCATGCAAAATATAATACCAAGAAATCAGCTCCTTGCCCAAATGGCTCTATATATACGCAGGACATACTAAGAGATTACCTCCATGGCCAAATGGCTGCATGTATACACCGTGCAAATTAAATACCAAAAAAATTAAGGGATTATCTCCATGGCATTCCCAAAATTATGGCTGTATATTTATACACATGCAGTGCAATTAATATTAGTATATACTCAGATTGTTCAAAAGTATCCTAAGAGTCAGATCATGCAGCTATATATATTATATAGTCTTAAGACATTCGCTAAATTTTCAATTCTATAGTGGAACAGCTAGCATACACTTATAATTATCTGCATGATTTATTTTACTTTTAATTAATCTTCACTGCATATACTATTCGTCTAACTTTAAACTAGGCACAGTGTCCGTAGGCTCTGTAAAAATTTATGAAACTACTACTGTAGCTAACAATAATTATCATGCCATCCAGCTCTCTCTATATATAGAGTCATAATTAATTACAAAAAACAATGAATGCACAGGAGTGCAAAACCCTCACCGCTACATGCATGCATAACTCATGCACATGTAGATCTATAGTAGCTAGCATATCTCAGTGTGTATGCCTGCTCAATATAAGGAGTATTGAACTAGATACATACTACCATAATATGGTAGTATGTATCTAGTTCAATATTATATTATACATACCCTGCACCTGAGGTACTCCAGTTATGATATAGGCTAGGGGGAGGCACCTGCCTATGTCACTATAATAACTGAAAGCCTCTGCGACTACTTAAACTCAATTATGCACTTGAGAGCCACTGCCTGTTTACACTGTCACTGCATTGACAACTGACCAGCAAGGCACAGAATGGCAACCACAGCTGCACACTATTGTACCACTGGAACGTGACCACTCTTCCTTGATGCCTGGTAATCCTCAGATGCGTACTTGCTCTAAGACGACCCTTACCATACGGACGGACGGACGGACGGACGGACAAATAAACAAACGGACGGACAAAAATCGCCAAACGATTGCAGTAACCCTCCGCCTACGCTTTGCGGCGAGGGTTAACAACAACAACATCTGATTCAAGAAAACAGAACTCTTATAAATGCCTAATCTGATCCCGGATACTTTCTTTCCAAATGAAAAGCTCTTAATAGCTTCTAAATTATATTGGAGATTAAATTTTTTCATTAGCAAAGTGTTACCATTGCCTGTATTATAAGTAAGAAACTTTGATATTATTGAATATTGAAGCTCCAAGTGAAGCATAATATTAATTATTACGGCATGAGTATTGGTACCTCGTTAAAAGAACATCTTCTGCCATGTTAATCCCGAACACTATAGATTTATCTATAGTATACTCTCCCCGGAAGATAGATTTGTGCCAGGTTGTGGAAATAATAGACAATTTCAGGTGACATCCATCAGTAATACTAATTAACTATACCATGTCTGGTATATATAATGGCCATTTATCCTGCGCGCGCAGTCCCTGCGAGGGGCAGGGTACCCCCACGCGCACGCGCACGCGCGCAGACTTGCACTGTGATTGCACACTAGCTCAGTGTGTTAACAGTTTTGCTAGCTACACTCGTTGAAGCTTGATTTTCGACCAATCAGCTATTAATAGAGTCTATCGTAGCGACTATGCCATATACAAGAGGAAGATATTGTTGGCCAGTGGGAGTGAGTCAGCTAGGCGATGGCTCTTCAGTCCGGCAGCCATACTGAGCGGTCTTCCCGAGAATCTCGCTATGCAGGAAGCCGATTTGTGTAACCCCCCCCCCCCTCCATTTTCTCCTCGTCCTATCTATCACGAGGCGGAAAATGCTGTTTGCCGTCCAGCCATTTAAATTCTGGATCACTAGCATGACTAGCAAGTGACTCAGTCTTCCGAAATCAAGGTGAGCTTTAATTAAAAATGGTTGAGCCTGTGTATATTTAAAGTGTATATCCTGTGGATGTGGAGGAGATTGGTCATGAAGGTTGACGGTTGCAGGGGTATAAAATTTACACCGTAGTAGCTGAAATTTTTGTATTAGCATCTAATAATAGCTAGAATTGTGTATTAGCTATAGCTATGCAAACGGACATGCACTTTTGTGTCAGTGGAGTTTGACCTTTCAAGTTCACATAATTATATGCTAACTATGGGGTACAGGCAGCTACTGGTGTTTGTCAAATCTTTGAGCACTTGTGATCAGTCCTTAATCGAAATAGAGCTGAAGCGGCCTGGAGAGATCACCATGCTATGCTATAGGCCATATATACATGTGCATGTAGGTGAGCTGCATGGGTGTTCTGGTAATTCTATCATATATAATATTATATTCTGTGGGCTTTATGGCTAGGTATACCGTATTACCTCTAATTTAACGGACACCAGAAAAATAATTATTTGGCCAGTATCCGCTATTATAATAATTGAAGTGTCCGATAAATTGGAACACGCTTTCACGCATGTGCATACATTCGGTCAAATGGACGTGCGATCGAGCAGCTGCAAAGATTGAGAAAATGAGACGGTACCTGGAGCTCCCTGTTCATGGTAGGAAAGAAAACAACTCTCCTCCCTCAGTACCACCAAAGAAGCAGCTGTCCATTGCAAATTTTGCTTGATCAGTACCACGCTAGCACGAGCTGTCCAATGATGTCCGGATAATAATTAGAACAACTAAAATTCAAACTTCATGACTGTCCAGTTTAATTAGAGGTAAACAAATAATTCGAAATGGTGTCCGGATAATTAGCTAAGAGATGTCCGTTAAATTAGAGGCAATACGGTAATAAGAATTTGGACCAAAAAAAAAATTCCTGCTATACGGTATATATTGCTGTACAATGGTGACATACTCTAATCAGAACAGATGATCAAACCATTTGAATGTATATTTACGTAGTTATGACGTTGTGTGTTTGTGTGTATAATAGAGTGCAAATAATTTGTCGAATGTATTCTGTGTAAGAAGCCATTTGGACATGGAGGTGATCTTTTAGTAGTATAACTATGTATAGAGCCATTTGGGCATGAAGGTGATTACTTAGTATGTGTACTGTGTGTTGAGCCATTTGGGCATGGAGGTGATCTCTTAGTATGCGTATTGTGTACATAGAGCCATTTGGGCATGGAGCTAATTTCTTAGCATGTGTACTGTGTGTTGAGCCATTTGGGCATGGAACTGATTTCTTAGTATATGTACTGTGTGTTGAGCCATTTGTGCATGGAGCTGATTTCTTAGCATGTGTACTGTGTGTAGAGCCATTTGGGCATGGAGCTGATTTCTTAGCATGTGTACTGTGTGTTGAGCCATTTGGGCATGGAGGTGATCTCTTAGCATGCCAGTGTACTTTGTATAGAGCCATTTGGGCATGGAGGTGATCTCTTAGCATGTGTACTGTGTATAGAGCCATTTGGGCATGGAGCTGATCTCTTAGCATGTATACTGTGTGTTGAGCCATTTGGGCATGAAACTGATTTCTTAGTATATGTACTGTGTGTTGAGCCATTTGGGCATGGAGGTGATCTCTTAGTATGCGTACTGTGTATAAGAGCCATTTGTGCATGGAGCTGATTTCTTAGCATGTGTACTGTGTGTTGAGCCATTCGGGCATGGAGCTGATCTCTTAGCATGTATACTGTGTGTTGAGCCATTTGGGCATGAAACTGATTTCTTAGTATATGTACTGTGTGTTGAGCCATTTGGGCATGGAGGTTATTTCTTAGTATGCGTACTGTGTATAAGAGCCATTTGTGCATGGAGCTGATTTCTTAGCATGTGTACTGTGTGTTGAGCCATTTGGGCATGGAGCTGATTTCTTAGCATGTGTACTGTGTGTTGAGCCATTTGGGCATGGAGGTGATCTCTTAGTATGCGTACTGTGTATAAGAGCCATTTGTGCATGGAGCTGATTTCTTAGCATGTGTACTGTGTGTTGAGCCATTCGGGCACGGAGCTAATCTCTTAGCATGTATACTGTGTGTTGAGCCATTTGGGCATGAAACTGATTTCTTAGTATATGTACTGTGTGTTGAGCCATTTGGGCATGGAGGTGATCTCTTAGTATGCGTACTGTGTATAAGAGCCATTTATGCATGGAGCAAATTTCTTAGCATGTGTACTGTGTGTTGAGCCATTTGTGCATGGAGCTGATTTCTTAGCATGTGTACTGTGTGTTGAGCCATTTGGGCATGGAGCTGATTTCTTAGCATGTGTACTGTGTGTTGAGCCATTTGGGCATGGAGGTGATCTCTTAGTATGCGTACTGTGTACAAGAGCCATTTGGGCATGGAGCTGATCTCTTGGATTGTGTACTGTGTGTTGAGCCATTTGGGCATGGAACTGATTTCTTAGCATGTGTACAGTGTGTTGAACCATTTGTGCATGGAGCTCATTTCTTAGCATGTGTACTGTGTGTTGAGCCATTTGTGCATGGAGCTGATTTCTTAGCATGTGTACTGTGTGTTGAGCCATTTGGGCATGAAGGTGATCTCTTAGTATGCGTACTGTGTATAAGAGCCATTTGTGCATGGAGCTGATTTCTTAGCATGTGTACTGTGTGTTGAGCCATTTGTGCATGGAGCTGATTTCTTAGCATGTTTACTGTGTGTTGAGCCATTTGGGCATGGAGCAGATCTCTTAGCATGTGTACTGTGTGTTGATCCATTTGGGCATGGAACTGATTTCTTAGTATATGTACTGTGTGTTGAGCCATTTGGGCATGGAGGTGATCTCTTAGTATGCGTACTGTGTATAAGAGTCATTTGTGCATGGAGCTAATTTTTTAGCATGTGTACTGTGTGTTGAGCCATTTGGGCATGGAGGTGATCTCTTAGCATGTGTACTGTGTATATAGAGCCATTTAAATATGGAGGTGATCTCTTAGTATGTGTACTGTGAGTTGGGCCATTTGTGCATGGAGCTGATCTCTTAGCATTTAGTATCAGCTACCATAATCTTCAACCCCAAATTGTGGGATAGTTAGAGGTGATAAAGTGTCATTAGTATGTTAACGGATCAATAGTGACTGCTACCAAATAGTCAGATGTTGGTTTTGCATATTCTATGAAGCGGCAAAGAGATGATCTCTTGGTATTATGTTCTGTGTATATAGAGCCATTTGGGCATGGAGGTAATATCTTAGATGTGTGCTACGCAAAGAGCCATTTGGACATGGAACTGATTTCTCAGCATGCGTACTGTGTATATAGAGCCATTTGGGCATGGAGGTGATCTCTTAGGGAATGCGTGAAGTTTGACCAGCCTAACTGGCCAGAGATAATAACATGCAGCTTATAGATACACACTTGATTAGTCATAGATATGCTCCATCGAGGCCCTGAGTTTTCTCATAATTACCTCATAGGTTTCATCGTAATTATACCTAATATCACAAAAAAATAAATTGCTACTGGGGATGTAATGTGTAGCCATTTGATGTTAACATTGTCATAGTTTTATCTTTGAATGTACAGGCACACTGGTTCCTGATGACATATTGACTTTGACAACCTTGAGCAGAGAAAATTATTAAATTTTAATTCTGATATGCATCATTTTGTCAATTAGTATGTACAGTGGAACCCCGCTTAACGGACACCCCTCAACGGCGGACACCTGGGATATAACGGACAATTCTGAATGTCCGGATTGTATTTCCATAGACTTCAATAATATATTCAAACCCTCTTAACAGCGGACACCCTGCTACTCTGTATAACAGACACTAATTTTGGTCCCGGTCGAGCCTGCGTAGTAGTGAACAACCTCGCATAACGGACAGTTAGGCTATACCCATCATTAAAATCGGTCGGTTTCAGCAACCAGTAACTACAGTAAAGCCTAAATATCATAGTATGTCTCAAATTCCTACTTATAGGAGCTGTCAGTTGACAGATCTCTCATCAATACGGTCTTTTTCGTCGTCCTCAGTACTACTAGTGCTTTATCATAGCTGGCTGCGATTGTAGGAGGGGCGTGGTCAACCACTAACCCCTGAGCTAAGGACAGGACCTCACTACAGCGACAAAATTTTTGGTCCCAATGGTGTCCACTTTAGAGGGGTTCCACTGTATATGTAGTTGTAGCTATATAATATAGCTACCATGTAATATCATGATAGTGTTTTAATATTTATTTTGACTGTAATACTATACTATTCATGATAATTAAATGCACATCAGTTTCTGATGACAAAGTGACTTCAATAACCTGCAGAAGAGAACAGCATTCACTGTACATCATGAACTTTTTTATGCTGTATAAAAATTATAATATCATGCAGGTATTATTTTTTAATGCGCGCACTTTTTTAATGTGCGTAGCGAATATTCCTGCGCACTTCTTTAATGTGCGTAGCGAATATTCCTGCCAATTAAATTTACGCATATGGGAGGGGTCGTCAAAGTATTCGGTAATTCCGTGATCACGGAGTTAATGATGCGGCCGAGCCATTCCAGCACAGAGGAGGTCGGACATGCATAGTGCAATACATAAAGACAAAAATCTTTGAATTGTGGGATAATACTTTGTCAGTGACTCCATAATGATGAAACATCGCATCCTGGCCTATTGTGATCATCAAAATAGTGTTACTTGTATGATGCGGTGCATATTTACAATATATTCCATTGCATTCCATGTATGTAAAGGAGCTCAAAGGTATCCCATGGTTGATTTTCTCATGGGGCACAGGTTGGGCACAGACATCTCTTCTGAATATAGACTAACTGGCCAAGTTTTATTCCCCAATTCCAAAAATTCCTCAATTATGTATGAGACCTTGTCCAACCTCCTCTGATTCCAGCACGGAGCCACTACAGCACGCTACAACTACGTCCAGAGTCCCTCAATAGAATTGCACCGCGCTTACTGTACGCCGCCATAATTCGAACTAGCAGCGACAAACTGCGCATGCTCTTTATATTGGGGCGCACGGCTTGAGCCGGTTGACCCGGATGTGACCTCCACCTGCCATGTGCTAGACTGAACAGGGAAATTCCCCCGAGTGCGAGCTCGCCAAATAAAGCGAACCGAGAAAATCGCCATATCTCATCGATAGTCCACGATGTCTTCTACGCTAGGTTCGAATTCTGGGCCCCAACAATCTTTCATGCGTGCTAAACATTTTGAAACAGTCTTAACCGCATTTTCGTCATATTTTACATCACAATTACCTCATCGGTCGGCCGAAGCGTTTTTCTAATTGGGACTCTGGACGTATAACGTATAATGAACAACTTAGAGTAGCGATATCCAACCTCCAAATTTCACTGATTTTTCCGCGGATTATCTTTTAGTGGAATATCAATGTTCGAGTATCAGAAGGTAGCTCTCCACGAGCTCTATCCAACGGTGCTTGTAACGTGTCCGTAGATAAAACCGTTGCGTAGCCACGCCCACCTAAACTTTCCTCATAGAAACTTAATACAAACAAAAACGAAGCTAGCAGCGGTTCCGCGGAACCGATTTGCACGGTCGTACATTAGAATACTTAAAATCAGAGGAAATTCCATGGGTTATACATGGGATTGATTTAAGTCAAGGATCCCGTGGGTTATACATGGGACTGAATTAAGTCATCTACTCCATGTGTTACACATGGGATTGTTTTAAGTCAACTTAGTTTGACTTAAATTGCCGATATAATACGTGTACCTTAACTATTATCAGGGAAGATTTTAAGTCAACCTTCAAAAACACTAAAAACAATACAAAACGTCTTAATTTGAACGTTGACTTAAAATGCTCCCAATGGCAAAGATAACGTCACCTTTGTGAGTTTAATAATGCCCCAAGCATTTAAGCCTTGTACAGCAGACGAGCGTGCGGACAATATAGTGTATATGCATGCTGATCATGATTAGCTCCACCCACTCATGCATCTCAAGGTACGGCTCCCGAACCCAAACACACCACCACTGCTGCCTCTGCTGTAGATCTAACCCATTTTGTCACGATTATCATTGAATAGCTACACGTGCACCAAACAGCAATGATACTAACCCTGCTAACCATACGATACCCCAAACCCAACCCTACCTAGTTACTCTGCCGAACTAACCCTGCTAACCATACGATATCCGAAACCCAACCCTATACCTAGCTACCCTGCCAAACTAACCCTGCTAACCATATTATGTATACGATAGCCGAAACCCAACCCTACCTAGCTACCCTGCCGATCTAACCCTGCTAACCATACCATAGCCAAAACCCAACCCTTCCTGCCTACCCTACCGAATCTATAACCTATGGCCGAATTAACCCCGCTAACCATACAAATTATAGCCAAACCCGGCTGCTACCACAGTGACTGCGCATTTTAATAGCATGCAATTACTCATTGCCACGAACTATATAATTTTAATAGCTAACTATTATACGTAATTATTATATAAATAGAATCTGCTGTTTAATATGTAGCTATAGCTGAAAATATCCCCATGCAGAATCTGCAGTGTAAAATTTAATGATACTAGCTATAGTTTCATGTGCCACATAAAAATTTAATTATATATAGCTAGCTACTTCAGTGGCAATTATATTATTATGATCAATTGCAAGTGGACCTATAGTATAATTATAATAATATTATACTATATTATGGTTGTGGCCAGACAAAGTCTACATAAGACGTCTTATTGGCAACATTAATTATTTTAAGTCAGAGTTCAAATTTTGACGTTTTATACACTTTTTAGAGTTTATGAAAGTTGACTTAAAATCTTCCCTGATAATAGTCAAGGTATAGAGTAGGGTAGGGTATTATCGGACGGAGGCAGTTACTGGACGCCTCGCACATAATTGCGTTTATACGGCCAACGGTATTACGTAATCTTTCACCATTTGCCATGAGGTAGGGGCCATGTAAGTACTACCTATATCTCATTTCCTGTGGTGTGCATCCACACAGAAGCTGCACAACACTGCTCTAAACAGTTGCAACTTTTTCGTATTTTTTTCAAGAAGCTGGTTTTTCACGGTAGCTAAGATTTATGAATATTATTACTATGGTACAGCGGCATCAATTTTTGATGAATTATTTTTTCATTTGGTATGTGCATACTAGAATGTATGGAGAATTTTTAGAATTTTTTCCGGAATTTTTTGACCTTACTGTAAGCATAAACCAGATTTTTTTTTCTAAAGAACTTTCAGAGGTAGTTTCTGGACAATGCATATATTGCATTACTTTATGTATTCATGAATTATTTCACAATTTTTGGATGAATCTTCAAATCTAAAGGCAGGATGTAAGAAGGATGTTATTCGTGATGCATTTGATGCCATTTATGTGTCATATATTGATAACCGCAGCCGCGATTTTTTATGTATTTTCTTTCACCTTTGTCCGGTAATGGTCGACACTGTCCGCTCTCTACCTCCAGAACCAGCGGTACTTTGTGCGCACGCCCTGCACGAACGGAAGTAGGTGGGGCCACGGTTAAGGGCTCGTTTAGTAGGTGGTGTTTGGGCCTATCTGTGGTTGCATACTCGCGATCTAGTGCTGCTCGTTTGTCTGTGATATAACGCTGTATTTTCTTAGCTGTCCGAAATATGCCAACCCTACTCTACGTCTAATTAATCGGCAATTTAAGTCAAACTAAGTTGACTTAAAACAATCCCATGTATAACACATGGAGTAGATGACTTAATTCAGTCCCATGTATAACCCATGGGATCCTTGACTTAAATCAATCCCATGTATAACCCATGGCATTTTCCTATCTTTTAAGTAAAGTTGTGCATGACGGATTTGCACGGTTAAGGCGTCAGTAGATAGCTCCTTCAGTGAGCTATCCAGCGCATTTTTTTTCTCGTGAGCGTACTCCTAACCAGAGCTGAGATATTTTCGATTTACTGGAGGCCCTTGGAGGTTGGATATCGCTACTTAGAGACTACATCCCGAGTCCCTCATAAGTATTGCACCGCGCTTACTGTACGCCGCTATAATTCGAACTAGGACACATCGACAAACTGCGCATGCTCCGTATACGCGTATATTGGGGCGCACGGCTCGAGCCGGTTGACCCGGACGTGATCTCCACCTAGTACCTGCCATGTGCTATATATAGACTGAATAGGGAAATCCCCCCGAGTGCGTGCTTGCCAAAGAAAGCGAACTGAGAAAATCGCCATATCTCATCGATAGTCCACGATGTCTTCTACGCTATAGGTTCGAATTCTGGGCCCCAACAAAAGTTTATGCGCGTTAAACATTTTGAAACAGTCTTAACCGCATTTTCATCATCATTACTCATAATTACCTCATCGGTCGGCCGAATTGTTTTTTTTTTCTAATTGGGACTCGGGATGTAATGAACAACTTAGAGACTACATCCCGAGTCCCTCATAAGTATTGCACCGCGCTTACTGTACGCCGCCATAATTTGAACTTGGACACATCGACAAACTGCGCATGCTCCGTACACGCAGTATATTGGGGCGCGCGGGTTGAGCCGGTTGACCCGAACGTGACCTCCACTGCTATGTGCTAGACTGTATAGGGAAATCCCCCCAGAGAGCTCGCTCGCCAAAGAAAGCGAACTGAGAGAATCGCCATATGTCATCGATAGTCCACGATCTCTTGTACGCTAGGTTCGAATTCTGGGTCCCAACACCCTGTCATGCGCGCTAAACATTTTGAAGCAGTCTTCACCACAATTTCATCATAATTTCATCATAGGTTTCAATAATTTCATCATAGGTTTCATCATAGGTTTCGTCATAATTACTCATCGCGCGGCCGAATTCTTTTTTGCGGATTGGGACTCGGGATGTAATAATATTGTTATTATTACAGCAGGTGATGCATTAATTTTGGTAAAGGTAGTCAGATTAATGTGTACGATGTCCCGGATATGCCATATATCTATGTAATACACTACAACACATCAAAATTAATATCCCTAAGTAAATTTAATGAATTTCTTAACTTTCATATTCATAATCTACCAGATTGCCTATCTATCGAGCCCCAAAATATCCATGGAAACAATCAGGTATGCCTGAACCAACTCTTTTTGTTTTTTGGAAAAAAAATGCAAACTGTCAATCTAGCTTTCTTTCATCTCTTCCAGGGCTAACTCAAGACTGGCTTGACCTCTCACCTTAGTTCAAGTACAAATCCACTCCATTTTGCTAGGTGTACGTCCATGGTATGCTATTTTGTGTTATCATGACGGTTGATAAAATTTAATCGTGGATTTATGCAGCGCATTTCACACATCCCTATAGATATACTTCATCCTTATATTTTTTTTTATACTTGTATTATAATAATATGAACCCTTGACCACATTCCCAGTGGCTGCATATATAGTTCTAATGGTGCATGTGGTAAAGGTCGTCAATACACACATCGATGCCGGGGGCCTCAATCGCAGAGATGGAGTCTAAGATCAACTTTCGACTTCGAATTTCGATGCTTCAATCAAAGGAGATGAGCTCGACAGCACAGTACAGCTTCAGAACTTCAAATCGGTCGTGGCATGACACGTACTATAGACGGGTTGCCTTAATATGATTAGCATGGCAAGGTCATAAATTAGAAAAATCAGTACCCTCAAGACATGTCGTTATGGCAATGATTTTTTTTTAGATAATGCTATTGACCCATGTAATCATCACACTGAAGTTTGAGACTTGTATGATCTATTGCTGATTTTATAAAAATCTTAGAAGTGAGCAATTTTCCCATATGTTTGTATTGCGGTAGGGCACATTTTGCCCTACTGCCATACAAACATATGGGAAAATTGCTCACTTCTAGGATTTTTATAAAATCAGCAATAGATCAGACAAGTCTCAAAGTTGGTGTGATGATTACAAGGGTCAATAGCATTATCTTAAAAAACATTCATTGCCATAGCAACAAGCCTTGATGGTATTGATGGCCGCATGTTCATGTGGCTTGAACTTTCATGTCATGAATCACATTAAGGCAACCCGTCTATAAATAGCGCAAGGCTAGCTTTATTTATCCACAGGATTACGTAAACCAAGAGAACGCGTGAAGTTCGGCTGGCATTACTTGTCGGAGAAAGTAGCACTCAGCTTTTAATGTATTCGCTGGATATGTATGTAAGTTAATAGCTATATGATTCTGTGGATTTTCAGGTCTCAGAAGTGTTCTGTAAAGGCTCTGAATTTTAGCGCTATGACGACATAGGTTACATCATAATTACAACATAATTACCTAATAACCGCAAAAAAGTAAATTTATACTGGGGATGTAATAATTATACACATGCATACGTAATAGTGATGATCGTTGATAATTAAAATTGTGTGCCGCTCCATAAGCCCTTGGTATCACTATAATATTATAGAGGTGCAGAATTTAAGAATAAACCTATCTTTTCTGATTCAGTCATCATGCCCTCAGGGTAGATTACAGGACTGATGAGCTCATAGCTGATTAGCTCCTTCACAGTCTCTCTGATCTGCACCATGAGAGCTTCATTGTCGCACCGAAGATGATGCATCAGTTCCGAGACAAAGACCGTCCTCCATCTGCTAGGTCCTCGAGGACTTGTCATCCTCAGAGATCGAGCCATCCCAAGAGCCGGCCATACGAGACATGTTAACCGTGCTCTCGCTGTGGTGACCTGTGGGAGGGAGTGAGATATGGGACGCAGCTCCGATCCTCTGGATCTGTAGGGATCTGAGCAGCTTTAGCATTCTCATAGAAAGCCTTGGCTTTCATTTTAAATTCCTCCATCCCTTGCTGGGCCTTGCGTTCCATCTCCTTCCATGGCCTGCTGGGGTATGTGTGCATACCAGGGGGTACTGCAGCCTGTTCCGTACTGGCTATGTAGCACACGGAGAGAATGAAGAGAACTGCTGCAATCTTCAAGATGCTCTGATCTTCCAACATCCACCATGGTAGCTGGAACTCCTCTTTACTCGAAGATTACTGCCGCTGAGGAAACGGGCAGAGCACTTCCTGCTAGTCCTCCCCCTCCCGCTCGCTCTCCTCGTCCTCCTCCTCCGGCCGGGGGTACTTCTCCATCAATTATGCCAATTCCACCAGTGGCTGCCCCTCCCGTTAGCAGAAGCAGAGAGTAAGTGCTAGGAGATGGTTTCATCAACACACCGGCCAGCGAGCAAAGAAAGCCAGTCAGGATAGCTTTGGTCACCCTCCATGAGGAGTACATATCTTCCCATGCAAGGGCCCTACCTGGTGTGTGCGTGCACCAGACCTTTCCAAACGGTGCGTATATATCTTTTTCTGTTGGGCGGCTCTGCTGATTTGTGGTAGCTGACTCAGCTCTTCCAGCTGCTTGTAGTAGACGAGGTTTTGGGGGTATAATTATAGGGGATCATTGAGGGTTCAATGGGGTTCATTACGAGTTCAGCTTCGAGGATGAGACACTTGAAGCAGGACATAGCCAATCTGACTGCATCAATGTTTGTGTTCCTCAGGAAGAGGAGTAGAGCAGTCTCCAGCATAGTGCACATCTGCTGGAGCACTTTGCAGCTGTTCAGCTGTGAGAGCTCCACCTGGCGCTTGCGAAGGAACTGTGTGCAGTGGTAGAGGATCTGCTTCATCCATTCCAGGAGCTGACCCGGGTTCACTGTCTTATGAATAAACAGCTTCAATGCTATTCAGAGTGTGACCTATGAGTGTGTGTGTGTGTACGTGTGTGTGAGTGTGAGTGTGAATATAATAATATTATATGAGGGGTATCCTTATAATTATAAATGTACTTGATCATGGTCTAAGCTATATATATATTATAGTCCTGCCATACACCACTATCCTCCTTGATTCCGGTTATGTTTGTTTATTAACACCGTCAGACTGTCAACATTTCCCCGATATCGACTCTTAGCTGAATTATCATGGTGAGAGATAAAATTAATAACATACACCATCACTGATTATATCCCTCTACACTAGCTCTCATTTGTATATATATGTACAGCGTACACATCTTACTAGTAAAATAAATTATTAATAGTAATAACATTACTCTATAGTTCAAATTGCAAGTGCAATAAATAGCCTTTTAAGTTTAAACTGCACTGTACAGACAGTTAGATGCTGTAGGAACAGCAGTTGTTTATTAGTATCCACCACCTGTTGGGAATATAACATAATCTTATCAGCTTTATTATTACGTCGTAACGATTAGTGTATGGAAGGAAAGCGTGACCACCAAAGAGTACATTTGCAATGACGTATCACTACGAAAATGTACATATACATTGTATTTGCTCAATAGCCACGCAGGCTATACTGAATATGCAAGCCCGAAGTATCCTGCAGTTCTGCTATGTTCTCCAACTGTATCAAGATAACGGATAACTTTTGATATAACAACTCAGTGGTTAACCTTTCTTCCAAGATATACAAAGACTAGTACCGGAGAGAAATCTTGAGCTCAACATTGAGATATATACATATGTAAATAGCAAAATGGGAAACACAACGCTATGTTCACATAAAGACTACCTAGGAAGAGGTGTTGACTGTAGAACACAAAACAATACTTGGCCCAACAGTGGTGATGAACTAATATCTCACAACAAGATGGAAATCGAAGTGACTCCTATCGCAACCACACATCAGGAACTTCAAGTTTTTCACGAGAAAATCCAGTCCACAACAGGTGGAGAGTGTGGTATGGGCATCAAGCCACATGAATGTGCAAACCTGTTCGGAGAGGTTACCGCCAAGTGTTACACCTGCACTAAGACAGAGCATCGAGAAACGCTAAAGATCACCAAAACAATGAAAATAAAGAGAAAGAGCATAAAATGTAAAAAATATGACAACGATCTGTGCAAATTCATCGTAGAGTACATCGAAGAGAACCAGGAGGAGCAGATAGATCAGGGGAAGCGATTTACCAACCGCAACCCGAAAGACAGGCTTAAGGAATAGCTACCTACTACCTGCTGATAAATCCAAAGAAGTGCCCTTGCAGATGTGGCAAATGGTAGCTACTGCTTGCTCCCTGTTCTTGGACAAAACAATGTTCACTCATTATGTGAGCGGCATAAAACTGGGAGCCCGGCAGCGAATTCAAAGGAATGTATTATGTGGTACCAAAGCAGAATGTGGAGCGGGGGTAAACGCGTGCCAAGGGGCAAGCTTTTCTGCCCAGGGCCAATATCAAATAGAGAGCGAGAGAAACGTCTCCATGAAAGAGGAAATAGGAGTGATCGATGAGCACAGCAATGATGTGACCAAGGAGGAGGTCATTGAAGTCACACTGACACCAGTGTTTGAGCTCATTGAGCACGACGCTCTTCGTGTGATAGTGCAAGCACTGCTTCGTTGTTATCAACAGGGTTCTAAAGGTACGCATGAATTCCAACTTTATTGTATGCATAATATTATTATCATTCCTTGTGCACCACTATTTCTATGATAATTTATCATGTGTAGCTACCAAGGGTGGCATAGATGGTCCGGCTGGTCTGGCAAACGCCAGAGCACTTCCAGCAGCTCTGTGCAATGCCAGACCACTCTTGCCTCTGTGATGAGCTTGATCCCACCCGTTTGTTGAGTAGGAATGGCAACTCAGATGTTGAGCATGTGCATTATTATAGCTTGCTGCATAGTGCTATAGAATGCAGTATTTGGAAAACTACAACGGAAGTAACACTAAAGTATAATTTTTATGTGTCTGTTGTGTACTATAGCAATGTATAATAATTAGTAGCTACTTGCAATTACACAAGTCATAAACTAGTGCTTGCCGAATCACTTTTATAACTTCTGTGCCACCCCTGTGTACATAATATATTCAGATAATCAGTATGGGCCTTTCAAGATATCCTGCAGAGAATCCGCAAGTGAGCAGGATATCTACTGGCAGGTGATTAACAACAAGGAAATATGTGGCACAACTAGAGTGGAAGAAGCATCCACCTTCTACACCAAGCATTCGTGTACAGGAAAGCTATTTCACATCATACACAAGACAGAGACAAAGCAAACAGAAATATATGTGCTGCCCGAACCTCAGCCGCCACTGAAGCTGGTTCCAGCAACAGAAAATCAGCAGAAAATCTCCTTCAAATTGAAGGACAAAAAAAACGAGCCAACTGATCCCCCCAAAAGCACAGCCTCTTGGGAGAGAGAATCACCCTACTTCATTCAGCGACCAAGCACAAACAAAGGTGTTAGATTAGCACTCCAAAAGAATAAGTGCTACCTCTGTGTTGAGAAGAAGGAATACCAATGTGATGATGATGAATAGCTGAAATACATAGTTGCTACAGCAAAAAAGCGAGAGATGGATAGCGGCCTGATGCAGTTCTATTTCATACCTGTGACAAAGCTTCGTGATCCATCGGTATCTGTTCAACTACACACAAACATTGAGAGCGACTGCAGTGAAGTGGAAGATGATCTTTCCGGGCAATCAGCACTCGGCGGTCCTCCCCCTCCCCCTCCCCCGGCTGTGCTATCGATTCAGCAGCAGCCCGAATGTGGTTCTGCCACAAGCACTGACTCGCCAAATGCACTCAAAGACTTCTTTGAACTTGTCGGAGAGGACTATATTTTCCCCATACGAGTGAATGCAGAGGGATCTGAGACCCAAAATTAACGTAACCCTGTAGCCATACCACTGTTTAATTTGTGCTTTATTAATTATCATGTTGTGAAGTGGTGAATTTTTTGCACATTTGATTGACATACAAAAACATGATCCATTGTCAACCACAATAATTACTATAATGTGATTATCAGTCTCATTCCCAGATCATTATAGCATACCAGGCGAATATTAAATAGTTTTTCAGGAACAGTAGTTAATGCAGAAGAATCGATGAAACGGAATTATACTAAGTGGTTTTATACTTACCTTAGATCAGGATATTTTTTGCTGGTAAAATATTTTGCTTGTAAATTTTTCGCGTAGTCTACATTTTGTTGCCAGACTCTAGTGAACAAAATAGGTATAAATTGACGTACGTTACACAAAATATTTCGTGTGTTTAATAAGGTCATCGACGAAAACTTTTTAACGGCAAAACTTCCGCAATCTACGGTATTTCCTTTGTGATACAGGCCGTTAAGAAAATTCATCCTACTCTACATTCACTATGGCTACGTACTGGAACGGATCATTAATTTAAACAGCAGCCAGCAAGGTTCCAAGATAAATGCTATATATTTTCAAAAATGAATATAATGCCCATAAAGCTGAAATCTTGTTACGGTGCTGAAGTTGGTTAGCCCTCCCACACATCATCTGATGCAGTGCCGTTTCTATAAAATACACTAGGTCAGCAGTGTCTAGATCAGTAGTTTTCAAAATTGTAGCTACCAAGTTCAAGTTTAAAATGGATACACCAGAGGGGAAGATCGATCTAAAAAGGGTCAGGGGCTGGGTTCTAAGTGCGCGCAAAGTGCGCGAAAAATTTTGCGACCACGCCCACTTTTAATCATCTTCTCACGCCCCAGAGTGCCTAGTAAGGTACTGTAACACTGTAGGTATAGAGCTTTACCATGCCTAGCACCACAGCTGACTCTTGTGGTCTATAGTAGATTATTCATAGCTGAAGCCATGTTCAGGGTGTACCACTAACCACCGTGCACCACCTGTTGGTTTGAGGCCAATTATGTACTACACAGCTAGTCTGCTGCTAGTCTGGCGAGCTAGCCCCTCCTCTCTTCTTGCACGCGCGAAGGAGGAAGGGTCTAGCAAAGGTCACTGTTGATTACTAGTGAGATTCTGACTAGTGGTCAGCATAAACTAATTACAAAATTCCAGTGTGGTTTGTGTGCATGTGCGCTTATGTAAACTGTTGGTGCACTGTGTGCACACTGCACATACACCAGGGGCGTGTCCAGGATTTGAGGAAGGTAGGTGCTGAGCCAGACGCGCGCGGAGCGCGCGCGCAAAATTTTAGCCACGCCCCCAAAACGTTGACCACGCCCCTTTTTAACGCGTTCTCGAAGGCAGATTGATGACAAAGAAGGCTGTTTTAGGCCTAGTAGCAACGAGAAACTGCCGTTTAGAGCGAGTCCAGTAAGTTTATTGTTGGTCTTAGCTATCAGTTGTTGCTTATCAGTAACAATAGTTGTCACACAGCTACTAAGTTGGCTGTTGTGCCAGACCTTAGGGGGGTGCTCCAGCCCCCTGAGCCCCCCGCTGGACACGCCCCTGTACACTTGACTTGCTAATGAGGCAATTGCAAACGCGGTGTGCACACGCAACTGACTTGCTAACGAGGCAGTAGTGAGCGCTAGCGCTATTCTAGCTGTGTGCACACGCACTTGACTGTTTAATGAACAACGTGTGCATGCGAGGCTATGCTATTAAGGTACCATTAAATTGCGTGGGCGTGAGGTGGGGGATATGACACCTAAACCACATCAAAGTCATTAGTGAGGTGCATGTTGTGTAACCACGCCCTTTTAATTGCACAGGTCTCAGGGGTGTGGCTGCTAGAGCCGGAAGTGTTCATTTAATATCCTCCATGGACCGGAAGCCGAGCCGGAAGGGAGGGGCCAGGCCACGCCCAAAACAGCCCCACCCTGTTCCCCAAGGACCACCATTCTCAATCAAGTGCCTACTAACCACCGGATGTCCATCGGAAGCCCACAATCAATCCCAATTAAAACACACAGCTTCCTCAAGGCCAAAACACACACAAACACTTGGAGGCCGTTCTGCCACACCGCCCACGCAAGAGCTCACCTCATTTCCTGTGTGGGCGGGGCAACAACACGTCATCGCAACCACATCCGCTTCAAACCATCGTCAGCTTCCGTCCAGCCGTACAGGCCCCTCGATCGCACCGCCGTACAGTGCCTCATTAACAGACATGGCCTCACCTTTGACCTCCTGCCACGCCCCCAAAGCCTCCTCGCGGGGTTCAAAGGTCACCACCGCTTCCGGGACACGCCCACCTATCGCCGAGGCCAAGTCCCAGGCGCCGATGTCCAAGCACTGGCCCGTGAAGCCACGCCCAATCGGAAGCAATAAAACCTGCATTAACGCACACGCACACACTCCACACAGTGCCAGGAACACGCCCACATGCTTAATTAGGCCAAATTAGCTTTTTTTTTTTTTTTTTTTTTTTTTTTTCAAGGAGACCAGAACACTAAGCAGAAAAATAATTGTCCGAAAACCACCACATAGTCGAGCTGGATGCATAGTAGAGCCATACAATGCAAGCAGGCAGCCTATACATCAATTTTGACCAAAGTGGGTAATGGTCGTCACGTTGATGTGCGCGCGTGGCCCCACCCCTCACGTAGCGCGTGGGCGGAAAACATTGCAAGTGCATGGCTTCCTATACAAACATATGGGGAAACTTCAAAGGGCCATAACTTTAATTGTAAGGTGTGAATCAAAATTTCCCGCCATCAAAATTCTAGTTTTGACCCATTCTGCGTGCCCATGTAAAAATTATCCCCCCAAGTGCTCCCAAACCCCCCATGAATTAGATTATTTATTTATTTAATTATTTAAATTTGCTTTTTTTTTCTACTTAGTGTTTAATTTGTCGTTGCGGTTAATAGTTAAGCAAGAATGCTTTGATCTTGCTTTGATGTGGGCAATTACCGGCCTTTTCTTCAGGGGCCACTTCCGGTCGCTAATTACACGCGCATAATCATCGCTGGCCGATTCTGGACACGCCCACCTTCGACCAAAAGCACTCGTATGGCCTCTTCGGCCACGCCCCTTCACGATTCGCTAATTGAATTAGCCATTCCTGACGCTCACGCCCACGCAATTAAATGGTACCTTAAAGCTGCTGTGCATACTGTCCATTGAGGTTAACTGAATTTGTTGAGCATGCAAGGATAGTAGTGAGCGCTAGCGCTATTCTAGCTGTGTGCACACGCACTTGACTGTTTAATGAACAACGTGTGCATGCGAGGCTATGCTATTAAAGCTGCTGTGCATACTGTCCATTGAGGTTAACTGAATTTGTTGAGCATGCAAGGATGGCTACTGACAAGGCAATAGAAAAGGCCTTGAAATCTGCCTGCCTAGAAGTGAGTGTGGAGTTGAAGGATCATCAGAGAAGCAGCATTGAGGCAGTTCTCAAAAGAAAGGATGTTTTTGTTACCTTGCCCACTGGCTATGGAAAATCGATGATATTCCATCTTCTGCCTTTATGTTCACGCCATCTAGGACAGTCAGAGTCGCCTCTTATCATTGTTGTAGCACCCCTTCTTTCATTAATGGAGGATCAAATAGGCAGAATAAATGAAACACCTGGATTGGGTAGAGCTATCCAATTGACAGGAGGGTTACCTGAAAAAGGAGAGCTAGATAAGGCATCTTTCATATTCACAAGCCCTGAAGCTTTGTTGAGCCAAAATGAGTGCAGAAAATTATTCATGAAGGATGAGTTTGTTGCGTGAATCATTGCTGTTGTTGTGGATGAAGCTCACTGCATTGCTAAGTGGTATGTTGGACACATTAGTTGGCATACATACATGTATTGACTAGTATTATGATTATGGTTGTTTGTTTCAATACAGGGGACCAAAGTTTCGATGCTTGTACAGCCAGATAGTCGAACTACGGTCATTTCTTTCAACAGAAACTCCCATTCTTGCTCTGACAGCCACAGCAACACAGAGTGTATATGAGATAGTGCGTAAAAACCTGTGTATGAAAGACCCTGTTGTTGTAGCGAAATCACCGAACAAGCCAAACATTCGTTATTCTGTTATCAGAGTCAGTAGAGAGCTGGAAAAATCATTTGGATGGTTGGTTGATCAATTGAAAGTAAATCGTTGTAATCTCGATTGAGTGATAGTGTTTTGCCGGTCAATATCTACTTGCACGAATCTGTACAAACTATTTAGAAGGAGGAAAGTTACCACCCACTAGGCAGTCCACCAACGACTGAAAATCGATTATTTGCCATGTTTCACGCTCGCATTGATGATGATGACAAGAAAGCAATTTTGAAGAGTCTCGTATCAACTGAAGGAACTTGTAGAATAGTTTTTTGCACAATAGCATTTGGGATGGGTGTAGACGTAGTACCTGATGTACGTACCATTATCCACTATGGTCCGTCAACAGATGTAGATGACTACTTCCAAGAGAGTGGACGTGCTGGTAGGGATGGTAAACCTAGTGAAGCTATCATATTTCAATATCCCGGTTGCTTACTTGGTCACGTGACAACTAAGATGAAAGAGTACTGCAAATTAAGTACTGACAAGTGCAGGCGAGTTGAGCTTCTTCGTCATTTCCCATCCTCTGCAAAAGATCACATTGACACCGCTGCACCTAAACACACCTGCTGTGACCATTGCACATTGACATGTGGTTGTGGTGATGAACCTCAATCGATACATTCACCACCTGATCGACTACACACCCATAAAGGTGAAGCTAGGTGTGTATCCACTGAACAGCGTATGCAAGTTAGGGAGCAAATAGTAGCATTCCGTCAAGAGGTGCTAAAAGCAGCACTAGCAGCGGACACAGACGATGGCATACCAATTGACACCAAATTAGAGTCAATCTTAGCCTCTTCAGTCATAGACTCCATAGTTGACAACTGTGAATATATTTTCAGTGTAGAAGAACTTGAAGAAATGTGTGTTATGTGGAATTTTTATTCAGTAGACATAATGAGAATTATTGATGAAATTTTAGATTAATTTTTATGCCACAGTATTATGATCATGAAAATAAAAAATTAATTATAAATAAGTGATCGGTTTACCAAAAAAAATAGGAATACTAGAATTTTGCTTTTTTACAACGAAGATCTTGGTCTGTAGCCTCTGCCTTAACTCTTTTCTTCATCCAATCAATAATTTCACTGGGATCTGCTTTAAATTTTGATAATGGATCTCTGGGTATAGTCTTGAAAGAACTGTGACTTCTTCCAGCCTGTTTAGTGAAGATAGTTTGTTTTATGAGTAGTTGTAGTACAACAGTGAAATCTCGACTGATATTGGCATCAGTGTGGTGACCACTCTCTTGCTTGACAGATGTTGTTTTGTCGAAGGCCTCTAAAATGGCTTTTACTGGTGCAATAGCCCTCGAACTTCTCTGTACACTTTGTTCCGATATGTGTGCTCGAAATGTGTTGATGTTATCCTTGAACACACGATTAAGGTGTTCGAGATGAAGATCCATTGGAATATTATTTCCAGCTCCACCCTTCACATTTACAGTGCGGTTCCAGATCAACTCATGAGCAATTCTTGGGCTTAATAAAGCATTGATTTGTGCCAGTAGATGAAATGCTTCAATAGCATACTTACTCCTTGATGATTCTGCTCTGTAGTGAAGTAAAAGAAATTTCCAGCATCTAGTTGATCTTACTCCATCATTTTCTCTTGATGCATCTCGAAAATTGCGTGCCAGTAGAATGTGCCCCATCACATTACATGCATAGTTCAGGATGTAGTCCTCCTCGGCACTGTTCTGGAGAGGCTGTACAGCTTTTGAAGCACCCTTTTTTGTTTTTGTCGACAGATGTGGTTCTGGTTGGTTTGATTGTGTTTGATTTGTGATGACAATTGGCTGTTGAACAAAGGTTGGTATGAAGTGGTCTATGAATGCTTGTAGAACTTGAGATAGGTATCCCCACTTCTCTTCTTTCAAATTAGCTAAATCAACATTTTGAGTTGGCTGACTGTCCACACTATCCATTCCGAAAAAAGTAAGAGCAGCAGCTACAATATGGGAATCCAATACAACGTCAAGAAATCGTTCCACTGAACTTGGATCATCTTTCACTTTGCTTGGTAACTGACGATTAAGGATAACTTTCAGCTGCATCAAAGTTCCTTTGTCAGCAATTGAATCTTTCTTGTACAGGCGATTGTAGATTACCTACACACAAATTAAACATTCAAATGTAGCTACCCCAGTTACATTGTGCTCAATACAATTCCTACCTGATAGAAGCTGGTTCTGGCATGCCAGTCCTCACACTTAGGAACTAAACCAAGCAGCTTACGGAGAGGAGTTGATGATTGTAACTTAGCATCTTGAGCGTGATAGGCTCTTTCCCTTGTAAGTTGGTCCCCACCAAAAAAAACAGGAACAAATACTTCATCCGATACCGTGGGGACGTAGCGATGCATATAATGAAGGATGTCAACCATGTCTTCCCCCTTATTTTCACATTTGGTCAATACTCCAAGAGGCACCTGTATTCATGGTTAGTACACTTAAATCTAGTTCCAAATTCTCAATTGAAATACTTACAATCTCGGACTTTTCGCTTGCTTCTGTTGAGTATCGATGTGGAATATGGGTTGGAATACAATACTTGTAAGGATGAAGAAAGTGTAGTTTGTCCACAAGGGTGCGGGATAGCAATACAGCAAATTCTTTTTTGAGGAAATCACAGTCTTCTCTAGATGGCAAGAAAGTTTGAAGGGGCAATGATGTGATGTCTGCTTGTGGCTCATCAATGTCTAGGTCTCTTCCATCCACTCTGTCCAATACAGCATACATGTGAAACCAGTGATGATCAGCACCCGTGCTGTCTAGAGTTTGCTGACTTGCTTTTTGTCTGAGATCAACATTATCCCCAATTATTTGATACAAATCTAGAGAGGAGGATAATACACAAGTACCATGTAGCTCAGTGTACTTAAACCATGCAGATCAGATTTGGTAGCACTCACTTGCAAATATGCGTTGATCTATTTCCATATCACTACCACCACCACCTGCATTTACATGAAACATAACCATGTAAAGCACATAAAATAAGCATACACGTAAGCAGTATTTAAAGACGTACACTTCCTAAGTAGCTCCTTCACTATGCAATCTTTCCATTGCTGAATCCTCAACTCAAAGCCAGCGGCCATCTCATCCATTTTTGAGAGGATAGCTTGATGTGATACACACAATTGCATATGGTTGAGCCTCACAATTCCCTTTATTTATTACGTATACACATAGCATAATAATTATAGATTTTATGATGAAATTCAAGTAACTTACGGTTTTACTGAGATTTCCGTGAAAAAGTACTAAGCCAATTAAGTGATGGATAGCACTCAATGACATATGTATGTTTCTACTCCTAAGGAGGATGGCACCAGACACACACACGGCCGGAAAGTGATCTATTGGTAGACAGGTAGATGAAGAAGGTATAGCAACTGTTGTCAAGATTCGATACAAGAGTGGTGCTTCTTTTTTCCATTCGTTGAGTAAGTTACTCCACTGAAAATCCTGTAGATTCTTTGAGCTTATTTGTCGAAGAATTGAAGAGAATCTCTTAATTCTTTTCACATAGATGCACACATTCTTTGGTTAGGTCTACCATTATTCTGTTCACTGTATCCGAATACAGGTCTTTGGAGTTGAGAACGGCTGATACCAAATCCTTGTGATTCAGCAGTGATTTTCCCACTTCATGAAGACTCTTTGGAAGCACACGGGAGTGTGAAGAGCTCCTTGTTGATACAACCTTTAAGAAATGAATAGCATTAATTAGCACATTCGTGTCTAGTATACTGTATACATGTATAATATTATTATGCTATACTCTACCTTGATATCTTCATCTGTGTCATCATCAAGGTCAGTATATACACGGATTTCACGCACTTCTTGCACGGCACTTGAAGTACCACTAAATATTAAACTACGGGCAGCTGTAGGACGATCACCTGAATCCCTCAAACCTAGGGTAGCTCGACTTCTTTGAGGTGAAGATACATTAGGAGTAACTCTTAGTGGGTGCAAAGTTGGCCTTTTAGCTGCAGGAGATACTCCGGAACGTGATGGTTGTATAGCAGGAGAATGTAAAGACGGCCGTTTACATGCTGGAGATACTCCTGAAGGTGAGAACAGTGGCCTGGCATGTTTGGAGGGAAATAAAGCCTGAGGAACAGTAGTGGGAAGCTGAGGGAAAGGCTGCTGAAGGGTGTTTCTGTCATGTGGTCCTGGTAAGGTTGTTATTGGCTGCAAATCTGCCTGCTGCGCTAGTTTCAGTCGAGTGCAGTACTCTGTATGAGCATTTTCAAGATGTCTTTGAGCTTTCTGAACCTTTACTAAAACGTTTCGACAAATACTGCACACATGATTCAGAAATCGAGCTTCCACAATTGACAGCGTTCCAGTTTCTGTAGCCACTTTCTGTAGTAGATCTCCAATCATGGTCTTCTGTCCAGTTGAGAAACCTAGTCTCTCTTCATTGAGCTTATAAAGTCGATATCTTTCGTTTTCTTTGTAAATAATCCTGTTGCATACAATACAGAAAGGACTGGGTTGACGAACGTAGATCTTCTTAGTTGTGGACATCGCCTCTGGCGCTCAACTCGCTCTAGATCCTGTTCAGTCTGGAGCTCGATTTAGCTGATAGACCGCTCTGACAATCGAAAGGAAGGCGCGACTGACGCTCGAGGAACGGAACGAGATCGCTTCGCTTCCAGCTAGCGCGATCGATCCTTCAGCGCAGCAAGCAGCAGCGAAGCAAGCCGCGTGGCCACAAACGTTGTTTACTTACGTAATTGATAATTCGCCTACTCAAACACGTTCGTGCGGCTTCGTTCATCACGCACGGTTATTGCATTCCAGACAGTGACCTTTGCTAGACCCTTCCTCCTTCGCGCGTGCAAGAAGAGAGGAGGGGCTAGCTCGCCAGACTAGTCTGCTGCTAACCATACAGTGGCAACTACTGTGCCAAGCTATAGTAAGCCTGGTATATAAGTGGGAGGGGCTGCTCAAAATCGTTTGGGGGGGGGGGGGGTTGCAACCCCCTGAACCCCCCCCTAGATCCGCCCCTGAAATATCATGTGATACTCAGTGCAGTTAAGGTACCATTTAATTGCGTGGGCGTGAGCGTCAGGAATGGCTAATTCAATTAGCGAATCTTGAAGGGGCGTGGCCGAAGAGGCCATACGAGTGCTTTTGGTCGAAGGTGGGCGTGTCCAGAATCGGCCAGGGATGATTATGCGCGTGTAATTAGCGACCGGAAGTGGCCCCTGAAGAAAAGGCCGGTAATTGCCCACATCAAAGCAAGATCAAAGCATTCTTGCTTAACTATTAACCGCAACGACAAAAAAAAAAAAAAAAAGCTAATTAGGCCTAATTAAGCATGTGGGCGTGTTCCTGGCACTGTGTGGAGTGTGTGCGTGTGCGTTAATGCAGGTTTTATTGCTTCCGATTGGGCGTGGCTTCACGGGCCAGTGCTTGGATATCGGCGCCTGGGACTTGGCCTCGGCGATAGGTGGGCGTGTCCCGGAAGCGGTGGTGACCTTTGAACCCCGCGAGGAGGCATTGGGGGCGTGGCAGGAGGTCAAAGGTGAGGCCATGTCTGTTAATGAGGCACTGTACGCCGGTGCGATGGAGGGTACCGTACGGCTGGACGGAAGCTGACGATGGTTTGAAGCGGATGTGGTTGCGATGACGTGTTGTTACTCCGCCCACACAGGAAATGAGGTGAGCTCTTGCGTGGGCGGTGTGGCAGAACGGCCTCCAAGTGTTTGTGTGTGTTTTGGCCTTGAGGAAGCTGTGTGTTTTAAGGCATGTCACCAGTGAATTTATTTACTCCTTTTAACCTAGATTGAGCGCTTATTCTAGAAGTATTAGAACATGCAGTGCTGTCTTTATGGTGCTCATATGAAAGTTCAATCCTAGTACTATCCCCTTAACACAAAAGTAAACGCAAATAACAAACCAATTAAGTAGGAGGAGCTTCTGAAGTCACGCCCTCCAAACGTAAAAATCGAGTTCGCCAGAGTAGAAGAACCCCTTGTATCCCGACCTTAACCAGCATGTAGACAATACTAAAGGTGCTCTAAGTTTTTGTCGGAGCGATAGTGGATAAGTGCTATAGCTGAAGAGTTAATCGCAGAAATGACAAAAATCGGTGGTTCGGCGGCCGACGTTTTCGCATCTAATGGCCGATTGACAAACTAAGGCAACAATCGCTCCTGTAGAACAGCTTTAAGCTTGGAAAAGAGTCGTTTGATAGTAGAGACGGAAAATCAAACGAACGTTTAGGGGTCTGGCAAGAATTCGGCGGCGATTTCGAGGCTAAAACTGCAATCGTGCGGCCTTTCCGCCGTGGCTTGTATGCGGTTGATATGGAATGACGTCACGTTACAAGACCGCTAATTGGCTCGTAGTCGGGCGCGCGCGCAACAAACGGTGACTGTCCTTAACTGCACTGAGTATAGCACGTTACTTACATGTACACGTATTAGATAATACTTGGCAACACATGCATTACAATCTTGATTATACACATGTAGCTACCTGTATGTACAACAATACTTTTACTTTAATTGGGAGGGACAGAAGAGATGGTAGATTGTCATAATAACCAAAAACATTACCGTACGTAGGCGCCATTGTAATATAAGCGCCGTCTGCCCATTTACGGTATTTTTTCCTTCTATTAGTAAATAATATAGCACCAAACGTCAACGGAATTATTTTTAGGTGGCACTTGTTAGTAATTACAAAGTGGTATATACCATGTACATGTGCAGGGAGGTATAGATGCATGCAATCTGTTGCACGTGGCTCGGTATAGCATGCAGCTGTTTTGAGTCTCAATTACAATGAGTGCATTATAGAGATATCATGTCTCAGGCTAGCATACTGAAGTATTATATACTCTAAGGCGACTGCTCCTCTGCCATCACCATATTCAAGCAGGGTAGGTCATGCTCCACCTGCAAAATTTAATAAATGCGGTGTCGGTTGACCCCGGAAAGTAAAGCAGAACTCCCCAGCTCCTGAGATTGAAAGAGAAGGGAAATGCAGTGGTGAACTTGAGGCACATGAAATCACTGTTATTACTAAGCACCACTCTAATATAGCTAAGTGCCATTCGCCATCGAAGCCTGGAGAGTTTTTAATGCTTAAATGTAGCTAAGCACCAAGCAAGGTCGAAATTATTTTTTTCCTGGCGCTTAAATTACAGTAAGTACGGTAGCAAGACTAACAAAGATAGGTTCAGTGGTAAACGCTATGGTATCACAGCAGAAAGGAGAAGTGCATGTGTGAATGCGATTGTGTACACTATATGTACATGTATAGCTAATAATAATATTATGGTGCTAGTACTGCAGTTTGGCTGCTATCAATACGGACATACATGTACATATAAATGAATTTGAGGCCTCCATCTGTGTCGGGCTAATCATATTGCTGGTATACACAGCTTAAAATTATTATTTTACTCCTACATGTACAGTTGCTATCACTTACTTGGATTCTTCGACCTGCATGGTGCTCTGTGGTGAGCAGTCGAGGGTGCCTCAGCTTGATGATCATGAGGGTGGGTGGGGCCTTTCTTGAACATCTCACAAATGGCTTCTCTTTGTTTCTTCTCTGCCTTCTTGTCCCCATGTGGTAAAAGGTCGTCAACATAGAGATGCCCTAGTATAATGACTACCCAGCCCCTCCTACACATCAGGGGAGCTGGAGCATACCTGCCAACCTATCAAAACCTGAAAGTGGGACAAAATCTTCGAAAAAGTGGGATTTTTGGCCTGAAAGTGGGACATTGCTAAGAAACTTGGCAAAAATAGCCAAAATTACCAAGTTTGTTAGGAAAAAAGTGCACCGAAAGAAGTCACAAAAAATAGGGACAAAACTTATTTTAAGGTACCATTAAATTGCGTGGGCGTGAGGTGGGGGATATGACACCTAAACCACATCAAAGTCATTAGTGAGGTGCATGTTGTGTAACCACGCCCTTTTAATTGCACAGGTCTCAGGGGTGTGGCTGCTAGAGCCAGAAGTGTTCATTTGATATCCTCCATGGACCGGAAGCCGAGCCGGAAGGGAGGGGCCAGGCCACGCCCAAAACAGCCCCACCCTGTTCCCCAAGGACCACCATTCTCAATCGAGTGCCTACTAACCACCGGATGTCCACCGGAAGCCCACAATCAATCCCAATTAAAACACACAGCTTCCTCAAGGCCAAAACACACACAAACACTTGGAGGCCGTTCTGCCACACCGCCCACGCAAGAGCTCACCTCATTTCCTGTGTGGGCGGAGTAACAACACGTCATCGCAACCACATCCGCTTCAAACCATCGTCAGCTTCCGTCCAGCCGTACAGGCCCCTCGATCGCACCGCCGTACAGTGCCTCATTAACAGACATGGCCTCACCTTTGACCTCCTGCCACGCCCCCAAAGCCTCCTCGCGGGGTTCAAAGGTCACCACCGCTTCCGGGACACGCCCACCTATCGCCGAGGCCAAGTCCCAGGCGCCGATGTCCAAGCACTGGCCCGTGAAGCCACGCCCAATCGGAAGCAATAAAACCTGCATTAACCCTTTCGGTCACAAATTGTTGTAAATTTACAACAATTTTGCATGGACCGTATTTCGGCTAAATAGAGATATGAATAATTCATTGGCGGCGGTTAGGCTACCGATAAGAAAACCTGGCCCACACAATAGTCGCGGTCCCGTCGGCACTTTGAAGTGATGACGTCAAAGTGGTTTTGCTTTGAAGAAGCTTTCATCTATGCTTTGATCACTTTAAAAAAAAAAAAAAAAAAAAAAAAAGCAAAAGAGTGGTGTTGTAGGCGATGTATGTGTTAGTATTGTCTCATGACTCGATTACTTTGCTTGCATTCCCTCTCTGGGCTGCATTTGAGCTGCATCTTGAGCAACCGTTTGCAGAGATCGATAATTGGGGCGTGGCTCGTTCGGTTTCCCGGCAACAACCGCAGCCTGGTCGACCCTGTACCTAACGAAGGCCTGCTGTGTGAGCTCATGAATTTTCTGTGACCGAAAGGGTTAGTTGTAGATGTCTCGAGATTTGTAAAAAGCCAAAAAATGTCGGAGCTTCGTTCTAAAGACCTCGTGGACGCTTTTCAAGATAACCAAAGTGATTTAGAGAGCGGAGCGAGCTCACCAGACGAGGATTGCTTGGATTCTGACGAAGAAGTCGGACTAGGTTCTGAACCAGGTAAGTAGAATATTTTTACAATGGTAAAGGTTATTCCTGCTTGACAAAGCCTAAAAAGGCATATTTATACGATCTGGATCATGAAAATCTGTTGTGTGTGTGTGTGAGTGTGTGTGTGTGTGTGCATGCGCATATCGTGTGTATGTATACCATGCATGTATGTGTGTGTGGAAGTGGGCGTGCTGTGTAGGAAGTGACGTCAACTAAGTAGGGAGTGGGCACGGTCTGGGGCTAATTGATCAGTGACGTCAGCAATGGGGAGGAGCAGTGGGTGTGGTCGGGGGCCAGAACTTTCGTCAGGAAGCTTGCAATAGGCACAGAAAGTGACGTCAGCTTTAGGAGAAGTGGGCGTGGTTTGGAAGCCACAACAGGCCTGCAATATACACAGGAAGTGACGTGAACAATGGGGAGGGGCAGTGGGCGTGGTTTTAGGGCAGGATTTCAGTCCGAAGCTTGGAATAGGCACAGGAAGTGACGTCAGCAACGGGGAGGAGCAGTGGGCGTGGTTTGGGGCCAGGATTTCTGTTGGAGGCTTGGGAATAGGCACAGGAAGTGACGTCAGCTTTGGGAGAAGTGGGCGTGGTTTTGAGGCCACAATGGGCCTGCAGTAGGCACAGGAAGTGACGCTGATAATGGGGAGGAGCAGTGGGCGTGGTTGGGGGCCAGAATTTCAGTCGGAAGCATGGAATAGACACAGGAAGTGACGTCAGCATAGAGAGAAGTGGGTGTGGTCTGGAGGCCAGAATGGGCCTACAATAGACACAGGAAGTGACGTCAGCAATGGGGAGGGGAAGTGGGCGTGGTTTGGGGTCAGAACGGGCCTGCGATAGGCGTAGGAAGTGACGTCAGCATAGGGAGAAGTGGGCGTGGTCTGGAGGCTTGAACGGGCATACAATAGACACAGGAAGTGACGTGAGCAATGGGGAGGGGCAGTGGGCGTGGTTTGGGTCAGAACGGACCTGCGATAGGCGTAGGAAGTGACGTCAGCATTGGGAGAAGTGGGCGTGGTCTGGAGGCTTGAACAAGCCTACAATAGGCGTAGGAAGTGACGTCAGCAATGGGGAGAAGTGGGCGTGGTCTGGAGGCTTGAACGGGCAATAGACACAGGAAGTGACGTCAGCTATGGGGAGGGGCAGTGGGCGTGGTTTGGGGTCAGAACGGGCCTGCAATAGGCGTAGGAAGTGACGTCAGCATTGGGAGAAGTGGGCGTGGTCTGGAGGCTTGAACGGGCCTACAATAGACACAGGAAGTGACGTCAGCTATGGGGAGGGGCAGTGGGCGTGGTTTGGGGTCAGAACGGGCCTGCAATAGGCGTAGGAAGTGACGTCAGCATTGGGAGAAGTGGGCGTGGTCTGGAGGCTTGAACGGGCCTACAATAGACACAGGAAGTGACGTCAGCAATGGGAGGGGCAGTGGGCGTGGTTTGGGGCCAGGACGGGCCTGCGATAGGCGTAGGAAGTGACGTCAGCATTGGGAGAAGTGGGCGTGGCTTGGAGGCCAGAACAGGCCTGAAATAGGCTGCAGTGGGCATGGTTTAATGAGGAAGTGACATCAGCATTGGGGAGATGCAGTGGGCGTGGCCAGAATGGGCTTACAATAAGTGATGTCAGCAGGAGCAGTGGGTGTGGCTTTGGGCCACAATCGTCTTTGGAGGCCTGTATTTGGCATGGGAAGTGACGTCAGCAGGAAGTAGGTGTGGCTTGGGCTGTCAGAAGTGGTGTAGAAGGTGATGTCATGATAAAGTGGGTGTGGTCTTGGTGTTGAATTGTGGTGCAGAACCATGTTTAAACTGGGGTTTATGTGTAACATTAATATTATAATTCATTAATATCATATTTCTCTGCAGAATGTGGTGGTGATGAATCTGATGAGGAACTTATGGCACCTACCCGTAAGCGACGCAGATTATGTAGTGAACTTGCCCTTAAAACATCACTAGAGTCTGGGCTTTACCCTGAATTTCTTGGTGCGGAAGGGCCAGCAGAAAATCATGACCCCGAAAGTAACTCTGCCTTAGATTATCTGTTGCTGCTCTGGCCAGAATCACTCACCTCCCACATAGCTACTGAGACAAATAGGTATGCTAGGCAGAGGAATCGTGTCAATTGGGTAGATGTGACAGTGGAGGAAGTATGGACTTTTTTTGGCATTCTTGTCCTAATGGGCATTCACAGGCTTCCACGAGTTAGGAATTATTGGAGCACAGACCGTTTACTTGGTCTGGAGCCTATACAACAGTCCATGTCCCTCAATAGGTTTTGGGCAATATGGTCCAACCTCCATGTGGTAGATAATGACACAATTCCACCTGGTGGTGTTGGTCCCTCTCGCAAGATTAAGCCTATTGTAGATGTTCTGAACCAGACATTTTTAAAACAATACAGCCCTGGACAGGAGCTAGCCATTGATGAATCCATGGTTAAGTACAAAGGTCACTGTAAAGGGAAGGTGCGTATGCCCAAAAAACCTATTAAGTTAGGCTACAAGGTTTGGTGCTGCTCCTGTTCTTGCTGTGGTTACTTATGCACTTTTCAGTTCTATGATGGCAGGCCTGTGGACATAGCCACTGGTGAGAAGCTGCCTGAGAAGGGCTTAGTAAAGAGAGTGGTCACAGACCTATTGCTTCCATTTGTAGGCACAAATCATGTTGTGTACTGCGACAATTTCTACACTAGTGGACCCCTAGTTGACATGTTGGCTAAGGATGAAATATTTATAGTTGGAAGTATTCAAAGGAGAGCAGCAGGTTTCCCAGATAGCTTGAGGACAGTGGCACCACCAAAGGGTAGCTACGTATCAGAGAGTGTAGATGGGAAGCAGTATTTTGTATTCAATGATCGCAAGCTTGTTAGCTTTGTTACTAATGTGTTTCCAGAGACTATGAACAGTAAAGTGTTCAGGCTTCAGCCTGAGGGTGTTCTGAGGGAGCAGTCAGTTCCCCCACTCTTACCAGCCTATAATAAGTACATGGGTGCTGTTGATCTCACTGATCAGCTGATGAGGACCTATGGTTTTGATAGGAAATCCAAGCGTTGCTGGCTTCGGCCATTCCTTTTTTGTTTTGATGTGTCAACAAATAATGCCCATATTCTCTATAAACACAACTGTAAACGATGTGGTGTCAAACCAAAGGATTTGCTTGGATTTCGTTTGGATCTAGCACGTTTGCTATTACAATTTGGCAGCAGTTCTAAGGCACAGAGTAGTGTGAATAAGGGTAAGGCCCAAGATGTTAGTGTTTGTTGTCTAAGTAGAGTTAGTGACATAGGCCTAAAGAGGGGTAGGTGCCACCAATGTATCAAGATGAAGAGGAAGAGGCACACTTCATTTGGATGTTCTGTGTGTAAAATTAGACTATGCAAGATCAGATGTTTTCAAGAATATCATAATATGTAGTTACTGTTAGTAATTATTAATATATTTTTAGCAACCAAGTGTCCATGCATTACTATCTAATATGACTCTAATATGACTGGAAAATGTGTGATTTTATTTTATGTATGTATTTTAATCCACCTTGACATAATAAATTTAATCTATCTTGATGTAATAATAATTATGATGGTATATGAGGTATACAACACATCCACACATGTGCAGGGAGTGGAATTTAACCCTTTCGGTCACAAATTGTTGTAAATTTACAACAATTTTGCATGGACCGTATTTCGGCTAAATAGAGATATGAATAATTCATTGGCGGCGGTTAGGCTACCGATAAGAAAACCTGGCCCACACAATAGTCGCGGTCCCGTTGGCACTTTGAAGTGATGACGTCAAAGTGGTTTTGCTTTGAAGAAGCTTTCATCTATGCTTTGATCACTTTAAAAAAAAAAAAAAAAAAAAAAAAAAGCAAAAGAGTGGTGTTGTAGGCGATGTATGTGTTAGTATTGTCTCATGACTCGATTACTTTGCTTGCATTCCCTCTCTGGGCTGCATTTGAGCTGCATCTTGAGCAACCGTTTGCAGAGATCGATAATTGGGGCGTGGCTCGTTCGGTTTCCCGGCAACAACCGCAGCCTGGTCGACCCTGTACCTAACGAAGGCCTGCTGGGTGAGCTCATGAATTTTCTGTGACCGAAAGGGTTAACGCACACGCACACACTCCACACAGTGCCAGGAACACGCCCACATGCTTAATTAGGCCTAATAAGCTTTTTTTTTTTTTTTTTTTTTTTTTTGTCGTTGCGGTTAATAGTTAAGAAAGAATGCTTTGATCTTGCTTTGATGTGGGCAATTACCGGCCTTTTCTTCAGGGGCCATTTCCGGTCGCTAATTACACGCGCATAATCATCCCTGGCCGATTCTGGACACGCCCACCTTCGACCAAAAGCACTCGTATGGCCTCTTCGGCCACGCCCCTTCACGATTCGCTAATTGAATTAGCCATTCCTGACGCTCACGCCCACGCAATTAAATGGTACCTTAAGCAAAGAAAAAGCGGGACAGTGCACCAAAAATAGGGACTGTCCCTCCAAAATAGGGACGGTTGGTAAGTATGCTGGAGAGGGAGAGTCTGAGGAATTGTGCATATCCGGCTTATTCCCATTTAGAAATTTCCCGGTATGCGGCACATGACAGCTCAAGAACGTACCCGCCCGTGCGTACTTTTACAGACCTACTTTTTTGATGATCGTGATGTACCATAACAGGCACAGGGTCGTCAATTAAATAAGTAGTTTTGGCTCCACATACGTTTAATGTTTGGTTTTTGGAATAACATTATCAAAAAAAATCATGTCGGTGTGTACTTTACAACTTCTATAGGACGAGAAACAGAACATATAATTTATGTGGCCTAAATACATTTAGCTATGTGCACTTCATCATGTGACAGTGACTGTATGGTTTATTTATGGTCGTTCATGTGATGTTATCGATCTATAGCTACTGTCAATTACGAGTTCCCGAGTACTGTATTTTTATAGCTACTGAGCAGTTGAGTTATGGCTGGAGAACAGCAGCAGCAGGGAGACAAGAAGATTGGCTTCAAAACTATTGTTCTTCTCAAAGACCAAACCCTCGGTTTTGGATCATACGGATCAGTCTGCAAGGCAAAGTGTGATGACCTCCTCTGTGCTGCTAAAATCATCCACCCAACTCTATTCGATCCAACTGCACAGCATCAAATAGCCCCCCACAGAGAGCATAGGCTACCAATCAGGAGATTTCAGCTAGAGTGTGAGTTCTTGAGCACCATACGGCACCCAAACATTGTCCAATACCTGGGCACCAATCAAGATCCTGAAACACGCCTCCCAGTTCTATTAATGGAGCTGATGGATGACAGCCTGACTGACTTCCTGGAAAGCTCCCCACAGCCGATCCCCTACCACATCCAAGTCAACATCTGCCATGATATAAGCCGAGCGCTATCATTTCTCCACTCCAATGGCATCATCCACAGAGATCTCTCCAGCAACAATGTTCTGTTACGTGGCAACATCTTGGCCAAAGTGACTGATTTTGGAATGGCAAAGCTGGGCGACTTGAATCCTCACGCAAATCGCTATACCTTCACCATGTGCCCAGGCACAGATGTCTACATGCCTCCAGAGGCAGTTCAAGATGAGCCAATGTACACTGAAAAGATCGACTGCTTCTCATTTGGAGTCATCATTATCCAAACTTTGACAAGACAGTTCCCTAAACCTGGAAATAGACGGCAAAGAATAGAAATTAACCAATCAGGATTGCCACGAGGTATTGTTGAGGTGCGCTTAGCTGAAGTTGATCGTAGACAAAACCACATCAGTCAAGTTGATCCAAACCATCCTCTCCTACCAATTGCCCTCAACTGTCTCAAAGATTCCGATGGTGAACGTCCCTCAGCTCAGCAACTCTGTGAAAGACTAGCAGTTCTAAAAGAAACAACTAAATACAAGAATGCCAGTGAGAGAGTGAAGGATAGCAGAGACAAGGAGGGAGAATATGAGCAACTTCAATATGTCATAGATCAAAAAGATGCAACTATAGCAGAAAAAGAACAACAACTGAGGCAATGTAGAGAGCAGATTCAGCAACTGGAGAGAGACAAGCGACAAGTAGAACAGGAAAGGGATCAAGCAATTCAGGAGAAAGAGAGGCAGCTGGGACAAGTAAATCATGATCAGCAGGTGGAAGAAAGTGAGAGACTGATAACTGATTTTGGTGAGCGAAACACAGAACTTGAAGAACTTAGAGTGCTGAGAAGTCAGGTACAGGGGAAAGACAGCGGGACCAAGGCCGGAGCAGTGAGCAGAACGGACTTCAAACTGAGATGGAGAGAGGGGGAGAAGGCTCCGTGTGAAATGGGTAGATATTCTGATGCTGTTGTTGACAAAGGCACAGTTTATTACAAATGTGATTTATATAACAAAGTATATATCTACCACATATCAAGCTCCAGCTGGTCTCTTGCTCCGTATGGCCCATACGATGGATTTACTCTGGCAGTAATTGATGGTCTACTAACTACAGTTGGAGGATGTGAAGGAAGTGAGAACACCAACAAACTGTTCTGTCTGACTGGTGAGGATAGTGACAGGGGGTGGACTGAGAAATTTCCACCAATGCCGACTAAACGTTATTATGTGTCTGTACTGTGCACTGGAACAACTCTTATCGCAGCAGGGGGACGTGGCCTTAGTGGTGATAATGATGAAGCACTGAAAACTGTTGAAGTGCTCAACACTGAGACTCGAGAATGGCACACTGCTGCTGATCTACCACAACCATTGTCACATTCATCAATAACACTTCATGGTGATCTGGTCTATCTGCTGGGGGGACTCAATAAAGACAGACAATTTATAAATTCAGTATACTCTTGTTCAGTAACATCACTTCTTTCCTCCACTGGTTCCACATCGCTAGGAGGGCGTCTTGTAAATACACTAACACGATCCATCAAAGGCAGCCCATGGAACAGAGTTGCTGACCTCCCTGTAGTCGGCTCCACTGCTGTGAGTCTTCAAGGTCGACTGCTTGCAATTGGTGGGGAGGATTCAGAAGACAAACCCACCACAGCTGTTCATATGTACCAGCCAACCACTAACTCCTGGGAGGTCTTAAGTCGCATGACAACGTCAAGAGCTGGATGCTTATCAGCTGTCCTCCCTGACTACCAACTGATGGTAGTGGGAGGTAATACTACCAGTGGTGAAGAGTGTGATTTAGTTGAATTTGGAAAAGTGGTTTAAACCTTTCCCTGTCATTGTGCGATTGTTATTAGCTTACTATACTATTGTGTCCTCTACAATTCCATGATGATAATTTCACATGGAAAATAATTATTATTCAGGTATAGCTATGTGTAATTAATGTCTTCCATAATAATATTATACCGGAATTGAAAACTGAAAGTCAACATTATATTGTGGATCGTATTATTATACTAATAAGTCATGAGCTTTCTGTTATATGGCTATCGATCTATGACTATGCTGGTGATTCCAGAGACACAGTTCTAGTATCTCTTCTTCTCAGTTTTCCCAAAGAGAAGAAACTGTTAGAGATGAACCAAAAAAGACCAATGAAATTGGGAAATTATGGTAATGAAGGAAAGGAATACAACATTCATGTCAATAAATAATTGATTAGCTTGGTAAATAAATTCTTGAAAGTTACTTGAAGATCAAAAATTTTGTTCCTCAAAATTACCTAGGCCTGCTATTAAAAGACACAGCACACTGACGCGCAACAAACGGTGACTGTCCTTAACTGCACTGAGTAGCTACTACAATCATCATTATCATCATCAATATGGCACAGAGTTGCTGATGCCTCAGCTTACCAGTAGCATAGCCTACCAGGGCACGGGTAACTGTAAAACCTGGACTCTGGACTCTGGAATGGACCGTGGACTGTGGACTGGACTGGACAGGACTGGTCCCTAGTCCGCGGTAATGACGACCATTACCGATTTTCAAATGGCGCGTGCGCAACTCTGCACCCATTCACCTCGTGTTCTGCTTCTGGTGTTCTCTAGCTGACCTCCATTTTTCATTCTTTAATCTGAAACCTGGCCCATGTTTTGTTGATTAGAAATGGAGGAGTTTATCATCATTTCTAGCGATAGTGAAGCTGATGATGAAGTGAAGAGTGATTCCGTTTGTGTTTTCACCCCAACCAAACGACCACCCAGTCCTGACTTCAGTGATAAAAATAGGTAAATAATATTATTTCAGTTACAAATTGAAAAAGTACTGCACTTCAATACTTTGTCGTATTTGCAGTGATGATGATGTGGACCAGAAGGAAGAGCCATGTCCGCCCCCTTATGCAAAAAGAGGTTCGTGGTTCTAAATTAGAATTTTGTACAGGCTTTTTTTCGGAATAGAGATAGATATGATCTGTAGGGGGTATAGGGATTTTATCGGGTGCTCTCAATCATATTCTAGACTTGTGTATTAGGCAGTTGACCATGATTCAGGGATGTATATGGGGGAAATTGTAGCAGTTAGCTAAGTGGACAGTAAACAAGTACAATTAGTAAGGGATTCCTGCCTCCATTTTAAATATATAGGAGGGGGGTGGGAATTTCTAATCATTTATAGCAACAGTGCTGCTTAAGAGGGGTGTATCCTCATTAACTGTAATGGCCCATTGTGATTTAGTGTGGTAGTGTTGGGAGGGGGATCCAGCCATAAACCACTGACTATAATTATTGGCTTCAATCAATAAAGTGCCCTCTTGCTCTTTATATAGGATCAAGTTTGAAGATGTTGCCTCTGGATCATCCTCCAGTCCCATTGAGTACTACTGTGGAGATCGACAGCTACCCATCTACTCGAGGGCAACATCTGGCTATCCCTTTGATCAATTGGTCAAGATGTTGATGCCTAGCAATGTTGATGACTCAACCGTTTGCTCCGTGAGACCTGTTGGTGTATCAGCTAATGCCATATTTATTGTGGATATGGACAAAGTGCACTTTAGCGATCTAAAATGTGACGATCTTGGTACCTGGACTGCAACCAGCACCAAATCTACATTCTTCAGATTTGCAGCATTTGGAATTAAGATCTCTGAGAAGAATCCTTCTCAAAGTGGTATGTATCATGTCTTGACACGGCGATACTTTGTCCATGGAACATACAACCTTTACCATCGGATTATCGTCGACATTCAAGGTTAGTAAAGCTGAATCTGGTGGGAGTTAAGGGAGGTTTATGAGGCAATTCATTCAGAATTGGCAGTATTGTACTCTTTAGATGTGCATCTGTAGTGCAAGTGTGCATTTAGTGTGGATATGTATAGGCATGAATATTCACCAGGGTTGCATACAGGATTTTTTGGGGGGGGGGGGGAGGGGCGATCTCACAGACGACTTACGTATGTATATGCGCCGCTGCCATGCGTATATACTAGTAAATAAATCACATAATAATGCTGTGATAACAAACTTTTTCTTTTTGCTTGTGTATGTAATCATATTATTTGTGCTGTATTATATTACATGTATATTGTTATGGAATTCTGGGGGGGGGGGGGGGGGGGGGAGATCCCAGTGCGCCCCCCCCCCCTCTGTATGCAACCCTGTTCACTCATCAGTAACCACAACAAAGGGACACAGCTCAAGTGGTGGTAGTAATTATTGGCTTCTCTTGTGTTGGTGTAGAATGGTGTAAGTGTAAGTGTATGTGCATGACACTGCATGTGATGCCTAGATATGGTACCCTTTCATCCTTTATATCCTATACAAACATGATTATTTAATTTTTATGGATAGTGGATCAACTATGAAAACTGGACTCCTTGGAAAATCACTTGCTACTGTGAAAAAGTAATCGTATACAGATTTACGTGTGACCAAACCCAATTGACCTCACTTAAAATTCTCCCATGATAAGTGATTGCTAACCAATTGTAAGTGATAATGTGTCGTGAATGTGCCTTTACCATAGACCCTGAATATTAAGCGCACCCAAATAATAAGAATGCACATCCTCTGCTAAAAGAAACTTCGACGTGGTGTAAAATGCTCCCTTGCATAACTATAGTCACTAAATCCAGACTCAGGTAGGGGTTTAAGTGCATTCCAAATCCTGTGGGTGTCCATGGCTGTAGTGCACGCACTTGGTGGGTGAGGCTATCCTGCAGCCATGACAGCTACTTTGGGCTTGTGCTAATAGAATGGTAGGTGGGGCTCACCATAGGCTATGTGCACGAGTTAGAATTCTTTGTGAAGCAATATTTCTGCAGTACAACCTTGTGTTCAGAGTAATTAGGGTAGAATTGATACAATCACCATTGACTGATAGACATTATAGCAATATCATTTTACTGATACAATAGTTTTTTAGAGTTGATAGCTAGTAATCATGACCGTCTGTAGCCAGGTATCTTCTCTCACTTGGATGCTATTGTAGCGATCTAAGTCTTCATCATCAAAAGATGCCTCTTCAGTTTGTCCGTCCGAAGGAAAGTAGCTAAGGGATACTCTCCAATTACAGAAACACTTCAGTAATTTTATCTGTAACTTCCGCTAACTAGTGTCACAACTAACCATATTTTTTGCACATTGATTGCTGTGTCAGAGGCTGAATGACAAAAGAATTACCTCCAGATAGTGGGGTACGATCATCCTCATATGAATCTTATCCATAATTGGATTGATAATAATCCACAGTCACGATCTTCGGCTAAAAGAATTATAATATATAGCAGCTGAAAGAAAATGTGGAGAGTGCTACACCTTCTTTCAAGGAGAAAGTAGAAATAATTATGAAATTTGTGGCTGACGAGGAAGCTATAAGAATAGGAATGACAAACCTAAATCACCAATTCGACAGTGGGGAGGTATTAGGGCTTATTCTGCCAGCACTATTTTTGTGGCAATGTTAGCAATTTTCATTGCTGCTATTCTTCAGATTAGTTTTAATGATCAAACAGAACCAAGATTTGGAAATCAGGCACAATACTTTGTAAATTCTACTATTGCAGAGTGTACTATGCAAGAGAAAATTAGCTGCGATAAGCTGATTCCATCCATGATCCACAACCTTATAGGAAACATTTTTTGGCAAAGTGGCAAAGCTCTGCAGACTACCTTATACAAGGGACAGTCGGTGGTGATTAATGATAAAGTATAATATTATTATGGAGGTGGTTTAGCGGATGATGACGTACATAAATACCGTGTCTACTGTTACCACACACAGCTGAATGACTGGACCAGTTTAGTGAGTTTACCTGTCAAATCTTTTGGACTAGGCAAATTTGATGGTAAGCTGGTGGCAGTTGGAGGAATTACGATGGAATAAAAAGTGTTCACATACAAAGAAACAACAGATACTTGGATACCAGGAGAAATCCCAGATATGCCAACTTCAAGGATTTTCCCTGCAGTCTTGAGCCTTTCATCGGGATTGGTAATTGCTGGAGGTGAACAATCTATTGCAATTTACACTCGAGATATTGGGTGGTATTGGAGTAATCAACCTTTGTCTGTCCCATGTACTGATGTAACACTGGTAGTAGCTGGAGATATTGGGTATGTATTGGCAGGAAACTACACAAAAGAACTTCTTGTATCCGATTGGTTTCCACTCTCAATGTACATATCCATTGATGACCTTCTCTATAATAGAAATAAAGTTGTACCAGGAAGAGCATTTGAAAGTCGTAATGACCTGATTTATCCTAGTTACAGATGGCGCAATTTGCCAGGGGGCTTTAGTACTCAAGCAAATAGTCGCAAGTTAGTAGGAACAACATTTACGAGAAATCTTATAACTTGAGGTGTACGCAGCCAACAACAGTGGAATAGGGCTGTGAGGATGTATTCACTTACAGAAATGTCTTGGATTCAAATTGGTGAATTACCTTCTGAACTAAATATTGCTACTGCAACAATAGCCTCACTTTCTTCAATTACTGACTTTTTTGTCACTGGAAAGGAATAAGACACTAAAAGTTTGTCTGTTTACATTGGCTCTTTACAGTTACTTACAGTACATGTACTGTATAGGATGTGTGATATACAATCATCATAAATAATTATTGTGTGGTCAAATTCCATTACTAGTAGATACAATCAAACTTAGCAGTATGACTGACAAAATTCAATCATGATCAGTAGACAAAAGTTAATGTTTAAGTTTCATGCATAATATGGTGCTGATAGATCTCCCCCTGTATTTTTTGCATTAACCTTGATTTCTGCTTTTTATTGAGTCTTAATTAATTGTGTTCTATGTGGCATAACTGTTGATGTTTCATTTCCTATCGATTTGTTTCCTGTTATAATATTATGTATTTACGTAATATTATGTATTGTCTGATGTATACAGTGTATACATGCATGTAAAACTCAGTTGAATATCAATCATACTAATCGTGGGCTCAAAAATTTAATGCTCCATTCACCTCAAAGCACTCATATAAGAGCATAGTATCATGATTTCTTTTACATTAATTTTGTTGGACTATATACTAACTTGTAGTCACCTGAGCTGCCTGCACAACAGGTATATATCCGTAGATACATAGAGTTGGTAGATTCTATGGGTAGTTAAGGATGGCACGGATACTTTGTCTATAATAGTTTATGCATTAGCATGGGGTACACAGTTAGCAAAATGACTGCTAATATGAAATATATTTAATATATTACAAAAATCCAAATATCTCAAAACAGGTAGCTAACTTTTTGAATTTTCTAAGCGTCAAAATCAGAATCTACAGCAAATTATCTATCTAACAAGACCAAGATGATGCATCCATCAACTCAACTGTATAATATGCCAGAACCAGATGTTCAAAAAATAGCCATTTTAATTTTATCAATCTTTCTTTCCCATAAATTTTTACCTTTCATTGAATTGGGGCGGATGAAATTATATTAAATGCATGCATCTATGGGGGACAGTGCTGGCTCTTTCCTACGCACATGAATGGTGCAAATCATGCTGTTATATGCATTTAATATGCCTATTATATAATATGCATGTGCTACACGTGGCACTTTTCCAGCAAGGATAGTATCTACTCATGTTACTTAGTCAATACTAGACTGCCTATTCATTATTTTACATGTAACTTGGTAAATGCTAGATTGCATATTCATTATTTTACACATTATTTTACATGTAACTTGGTGAATGCTAGATTGCATATTCATTATTTTACACATTATTTTACATGTAACTTGGTAAATGCTAGATTGCATATTCATTATTTTACAATGTCAATGTAACTTGGTGAATATTAGACTGCCTATTTATTACGTAATTTGATGAATGCTATTGCATAACTGGCTGTAGATGTCATTCACATGCATCTTTGGTGAGTGATATAATAGTAATTCTTGCAACTTTAAGTTAATGCTATGTAGCTAGCATGTATACATCTTACTGCATGTGCAGCAGCAGCCCCTAATTCATTATAATGCCACTTGAGTTGATGGTCTGTTTGTGTACGTGTGTGCTCGCCACAATTTTGCTACGAATGTTACGAAGCCAATTTTCCCTGGGGTTCTGATTGCACAGATGCCAGAAACTCCTACATCAGGCCATTTCACTGGTGTTCATAAGTAAACAAAAGGAGTGACAAAATGTTGAGGGTAAGGCAGAACTTTCTGAAAAAATATAGAAAGTAAATTTTACTTGACATTTCGTCACCTGGAATTTCATTTTTTACAACTAACTTTCCACTGTGTTTAGAAAAACTTGCCATCATCATAATAGCTATTATTTTGACAAATCAGTAGAGTTAGAGGTACTACATGAGATGCTCTGCCTGAGTGAATATGATAGCTCATGCAACTATTCAAGAAGCATTCTAGAATCTGTTCATGTGCTATTTCGTACAGGCCACATAGCCTTCCTGTATCTTTGCAGGAACTTCTCAGGAAGCGTGATGTAAGTAGAAGGAAACTGCCCAGTGTATAAAAGTGATCATTTCACACTGTTCTTGTCAAACTTCATAGCTCGATATCTCAACTCTGCAAACATAGTGGGAATGATGAATCATCTGGTTTGGTGTTTATATTGCTTGTTGGCAATAACTGCAGCAGCACTTGCATCTGGAGATTCAATCACACTGTTTGATGGTTATGCTAATACTGGTACACCGTACACGTTTACTGCTTCAACTCCTAATGTCGGTGCTATTGCAGGTCGAGTGTCCAGCTTTGTAGTCACTTCAGGACGATGGAGTCTCTATTCTGGATATGATTATGGAGGCACTAAAATTTCGCTCCATGGCGAGACAGAGTTCGGTCCAGGAACGTACAACTTCTGTACCACAACTTCTTGCGAGCCGTTTAACGATAAAACGCTATCTGTGAAGTTACTTTCATCTAAAATCACACTGTTTGATGGTTATGCTAATACTGGTACACCGTATGTGTTTACTGATTCAACTCCTGATGTCGGTGCTATTGCAGGTCGAGTGTCCAGCTTTGTAGTCACTTCAGGAGTATGGAGTCTCTACTCTGGATATGATTATGGAGGCACTAAAATTTCGCTCCATGGCAAGACAGAGTTCGGTCCAGGAACGTACAACTTCTGTACCACAACTTCTTGCGAGCCGTTTAACGATAAAACGCTCTCTGTGGAATTACTTTCATATAAAATCACACTGTTTGATGGTTATGCTAATACTGGTACACCGTATGTGTTTACTGATTCAACTCCTGATGTCGGTGCTATTGCAGGTCGAGTGTCCAGCTTTGTAGTCACTTCAGGAGTATGGAGTCTCTACTCTGGATATGATTATGGAGGCACTAAAATTTCGCTCCATGGCAAGACAGAGTTCGGTCCAGGAACGTACAACTTCTGTACCACAACTTCTTGCGAGCCGTTTAACGATAAAACGCTCTCTGTGGAATTACTTTCATATAAAATCACACTGTTTGATGGTTATGCTAATACTGGTACACCGTATGTGTTTACTGATTCAACTCCTGATGTCGGTGCTATTGCAGGTCGAGTGTCCAGCTTTGTAGTCACTTCAGGAGTATGGAGTCTCTACTCTGGATATGATTATGGAGGCACTAAAATTTCGCTCCATGGCGAGACAGAGTTCGGTCCAGGAACGTACAACTTCTGTACCACAACTTCTTGCGAGCCGTTTAACGATAAAACGCTCTCTGTGGAGTTACTTTCATATAAAATCACACTGTTTGATGGTTATGCTAATACTGGTACACCGTATGTGTTTACTGAGTCAACTCCTAATGTCGGTGCTATTGCAGGTCGAGTGTCCAGCTTTGTAGTCACTTCAGGAGTATGGAGTCTCTACTCTGGATATGATTATGGAGGCACTAAAATTTCGCTCCATGGCAAGACAGAGTTCGGTCCAGGAACGTACAACTTCTGTACCACAACTTCTTGCGAGCCGTTTAACGATAAAACGCTCTCTGTGGAATTACTTTCATATAAAATCACACTGTTTGATGGTTATGCTAATACTGGTACACCGTATGTGTTTACTGATTCAACTCCTGATGTCGGTGCTATTGCAGGTCGAGTGTCCAGCTTTATAGTCACTTCAGGAGTATGGAGTCTCTACTCTGGATATGATTATGGAGGCACTAAAATTTCGCTCCATGGCAAGACAGAGTTCGGTCCAGGAACGTACAACTTCTGTACCACAACTTCTTGCGAGCCGTTTAACGATAAAACGCTCTCTATGAAAATAGTTTACAAATGATTTCACTCTTGATGATCTGTGAAATTAAAGGCTATGGACAAACATGTAATTAGCTAGTTGGACATTATGAGTATCACAATGTCATTATCAGTTATTCAGTTATTCTTGTAATCATACTTATAATATTATGAGATTTCTATATGATCATGATGAAAATAAAGTTTGAAGTAACTAAGTGCAAGTGTCTAGCTGCTGCATGGTTGCACATGACATGCACTCCGAGCATTGCCATATATAGGTATTTGGAGTGGAGCTGCATTTACACACTCCAAATAAAGTTACATGGCCAGCAGCAGCTTTTAGCACTGTAGATACAGCATAACTCACCTCACTCGAACACCTGGCGGTGATACCTGTGCACCTGGATTTATATTGTGTAGCTAGCTGAAGCCTCTGTTTTTCACACCAATAAAAATGTACTTAAAAATTTGGCACTATAATAATAATATTAGCTATTAAAAAACAATTGAATAAAATTGAAGGATGAAGTAGGGATGGCAATGCCAAAAGTACACAAACAAGATTTTTAGGGATAAGAGATAATCACAACCACTCTACATCCCTACACTTGCTTTTCTACAGACCTATTGATGTCGACTTATCCAAGGCATGCTATACTTGGAGGGTTCTTGACTTACATATGTGAGAAATTTACCCTGTTAGTCATTTATGATCCCCATGCTACTCTTTTAGTGGAATATCAATGTTCGAGTATCAGAAGGTAGCTCTCCACAAGCTCTATCCAACAGTGCTTGTAACGTGTCCATAGATAAAACCGTTACGTAGCCACGCCCACCTAAACTTTCCTGCTGCCAACAATAAAACTTAGAAAGGGGCGTGGCTACGAATTCTGACACCTCCCATTAAGCTTCCACTTATAATTACACTGGACAGAAGTTGTGATAAGATGGCACTGATAAATTACACTAAGTACAATAAAAAAGAACAGAAACAAGTATTAAAAACAATTAAAGAATGAAGTAGGGATGGCAGGATCAAAAAGTACACAAGCAAGAGATAGCTAATCGTATCTCTACTATAGCTACATCCCTACGCTTGCTTTTTGAGGGTTACAAAAATAATCAGTAATAATATACGATTGAATCAAAACTGATGAACTTGAACCTTTATGACAACTAGGGAACAACCTTAATATTTCCCACATACCGCACTCAACAAACGCGTCAACATTAATAGGTGCATAGCTAATAGTCGAGAAAAGCAAGCATAGGGATGTATAGTAGAGATACGATTATCTCTTGTTTGTGTACTTTTTGATCCTGCCATCCCTACTTCATTCTTTAATTTTATTCAATTGTTTTTATACTTGTATATATAGTGTCGCTTTGTACTGTGAAGGGTGGGTGGAACATAGTCCATTAAGCTAACCCCTCTTTTTACCCGTGACGACCTTTACCTAAGGAGGCGGATGGAGCATGGCTAACCCTCTTTTGCCTGTGAAGACCATTACTTACTCCATATGACTCACTGTAACTGTTGAGGGGGGCATGTGATGCTGATAGTATTAAGCTTTGTCAGACACTCGCACTTGAGACATGATTCTCTCATTTCCCTCAGCTACCCAGGCTACATGTTGTATCTTTAAGACCCTACCTACCTCATTTCCCAGTCGAGAAGCAGACAGTGTGACAGCAGCCTTCATCGCTGACATCCATACAAGAGTGCCCACAATCTGTGGAACTGTTGTCAAGTACTCCAGCAGAGCTCTCACTCCATTGGCCATGCTGCAGCCTGCAGTTGGGTGCACTGGGGAACACCGTGCACTAACTTGAAACCAGTGGAGCTCATTCCACAACTGGATCTAAATCATTTCCCCGTTCCATCTTCGTTGCGCATCTCTTTCCCTGTTGTGGCAGCTTTGCCCAGTGAAAGTGCATCATTTGGTGTACACCCTCACCCCATTCATGCGCGAGGGGGGGGGGGCGTATTTGCGGGACACTACGGTGTATGTAATTTTAGTGGTTGCAAGGCTAACGAAGGAGATTTATATCTCAAATATTGGCCAATGTCCGCCTTTCATCTGTCTAGTTCAACAGTACCCATCTAGTATTTTGGTGATTAATATTTCAGTTACTATAGATAACAGCTATAAGTGTGTGATACTAGGCTGTGTATGCATATGTGTAGGTGTGTTTGTTTTTTGGGGAGGGGGAGGGGAGTTCCAAGACCTTAATTCGATCATCCATCTCTTTCACTCAAATTAATAATAATATTATCTGGACACGTGCTGAATAAGAGGGTCTAATTAGTTAAAGCTATATAGGACAGCAATATGGACTATTAAGAAGAGGCCGCCAGTGGCCCTGATATGGCATTTAGCTAGCCTCGTCCCCAGGCTCCCAGATCTTTTTCAACGCACGCGAAAGAAGAGGGGGAGCCTGGTATCTAATTTCACGTGACTAACGTTCGTGCGCACACCCACAAGTACACGGGTAATTTGTACCCTTCCCATACTTTATGCAGAAGCCGGCTGATCATGTGCAATTAGATACCAGGCCCTCTCCCTTTTCTGCGTGTAACATTGAAAACGTGGAAGTGGCCTGGGGGTGAGGTTAGCATTTAGCCATCCCTGGCTAATCTTAGAAACATACCGTTGTCTCAATGGCATTCATAGCGACAGTGGCATCATTGATTCCTGCGTCAGGATTTGCATTGTATAGTCTGATAGCCTCCAGTGATTGATCCTGGATAGCATGCACCAACCTAAAAGAAATGTTTGCGTGCAACAGGAATATCTGACTATTGTGTTCACACAATGTTTGGGAAGAGGTCACATCAAAATAGACAATGCTGTGAACATTGATACAAGCCTCTCTTCTATCATGAAACAAATAATCATAATGTTCTACTTTCTGTCTGTGATGTCATGCTCGGCCTGTTATGATAAATATTACTGAGAGCATCAAATTTAGATATTATGATTGAAACAAGTTTTCTGAAATAGCTATGCATATAAATACAGGGTTTTGCAGAATCTTTGAGACTAGAAGCCCAAGATGTATTGACGTATAAACTGTGAATGTAGCATTGTCTGCCCTTCTGTGTGATGGTGGTGTACTAAGGTAAACAGTTCTTGCCATTGTCTTTGAACATTGACTTCCTTATTTGGAAGTCAGTAGATATGTCTGATTCTGCAAAATCCTGTGAGAATTTTATAAGATATTGTAACAAATTTGGTTCTGGGATACAGATTCCAACTCAAAGTAGCTACATCAGGCTATTGGAAAAAATTAATAGTCATCACCGTGCAGTATAACACACGCACACACACACACACATGTATACCCACACCCCCCACACACACATGTATACACACACACACACACACACACACACACACACACACAGTCAATTTGTTACAATACATAATGTGTAACTGAGTTAGTTCTATATCTGACCACCTCCTGGTACAGTGCACATGTACCTGTAGGTGGTCATGTTATGTGGCAACTACTAACAGCATTGTGGTGATCAATTCCAACTGTTGAAGACAATAATAATAACAATAAGACAAAAAGACGCTATTTGTGAAATTCGTGGACCGTGCCTTAAGACATTCAAGCTATTTTATCGCTGATTCCGACTGATTGGTTACGCTTACGAGTTGCTTATTATTATAATGCATTATTTTTTTGTTGTACAGGTTCTACAATGTCATGATGACCCGTGGTTCTAGCCGACGATTTATGTACTAATAGGTGTAAGCCTCAAGTACTAAAATTAATGATTCTGTATTCATAATAATAACTACTGAACATCTAAGTTTGGGTTGTCATTCATTTTTATCATTTTTATCGTTGGTTTCACTCCTTTATTTTAATTATCATGTTGATTGGTTTTGTTCATCAATTTTTCTAATACTAATATTATCACAATTGAATAATTTTACCATACTAAACCTACATTCTTGAGCTTTAATACTATTCCAACACTATTTATGCTGACATTTTCCTACTGATAAGATTGCAATAGTATGGGAAATTCCAATACTATTCCCAAACACTATTGAGCAATTTCCCACAAAACGGGATCAAATTCGATTCTCAGATACATTACCAGTATAGTGGAAGATTACCATAAATGGACATTTGCTGCTTGTTTACATGTTTGTTGTGCGATCCTTAATTAGGTATTAGGTCACTTATACTTTGACTTGTGATTTAAGGTACTAGGTCCTAGGTGTTGCTTAATATTATTTTGTACTTGGTCATGTCTCAGAAAACTTCTGAAGTGTAGCTATACAGTATTTTGTGCCACATCATACTTAGTTTTGTATATAAGGTGTATATGCATATTATGTATTGAGAGAGAGTTTTTGAATAAGAAGTGCATGAGTCTAAGTCAGCTAAAGTTACCATCTGCCTGCTTGCCGCATCGTTAGACCGCGCGGCATTGTTACACCTCTCATAATGAAATCTTGAACTAATGGCAATTTAAGTCTTATATTTTGCCCTGTGTGTAACAGTATGTTGTTCCAGGTATTGAATTCTTAGCCGCTTCACTGTCTGGTACTATATATGGTTATGAATTCAAGAAGCAATGGCTTAGGGATGAATATAGCTACCTACATTGTGACATTGCTGTCACATGCAAGTAAAAGGTATTTTCCTTGTTGCATTTGGCTTTAATCCCGATCACACTATAGACTATAGCTAGGTTTGATGATATTTTAATCAGCATTGTATTGTGTGTGGGCGCTATTAGTAAGCCGAGATGTAGGACTACTTTCAGTATTGCTTTAGATAATTATATTTGGAGTACTATAATAATAGATCTTAGACTGGTCTACACAATTCCATATTATTATCTCAAAATTCCCCAGATCATTGCATTGTGAAAGGACATCCGATAAATTGCTATCCACCAATTCCGCAACCTACTGATATAGAGCGTTATAAAAGCAGACTTCACTGGGCTCTTGGTTCATACACTTTAAGACATTCAGAGAGACTAAGAGCATCCAGTGCAGTGTTATTGGCTTCAGCTATGGGAAGGTGCAGATCCTGTCTTGGCAGTGGATGTGTGTAAGAACAAACTATAGCTAGGGCACGTGAAAATTAAATTTTAGTAATAATATTATCTCTAGTAAAAGTTTACAGAAAAATCAACACAACTTTCCAGTATAGTGATGCAAGCAAAAGTAGTAATAATTATTAGTCCTACTAGTGGTTTAGCACTGTAAACACAGCTGCAGTGCTGCTCTATCCACTGTTAGTACAGTAGGGCACTGACCCAGTGGTCCCAGTCAATGTGTAAACTGTCATGTGCTAGTAACAGTGTAGAATTCATTAATTTTAGCAATTAGCTATGCATCCATGATATCATTCTACCGGAACATTGTTCCACTAGTTCAACACTCTTATGCTAATCTACTATTATGTTCGTTCTTCAGTAGTATAACAAAATTTTAATTTAAATTCAGGAGATGTATAGGGTGCAAAGGATCAGGGAAGTGTGGGTGAGGCGATTGTCCCAAGTGTAAGGGCCTTGGCTACAACAAGACTATCAAATGCTCTACTTGCAAGGGTAAAGGCAGCTACTAAAGACATGTGGATAGTTTATAACACAATAAAAATTTGTGACTTAATTATTGTGATAACTTGTTCGTTAATGAACTCATGTCAACTAATTGACCAAATAACCTAACCACAAAATTTAATATTCTGTCATGGTTTATACATACTCATGATATCAACCATGCAGTAGCTATAAGGGGGCTTGTCCAAAGTCCTTGTGGAAAAGGTAACGTCACTATGATGTTAACATCCCCCCCCCCCACCCACTCTTAACGTTACAGCATTTCAGTATGCATTGATTCAACACTGAAACTCTGATTCAGCTCCATTTGGCCTATATACACATTTGGTATTCACTTGTATTCTACAGTGCTAGCTATGTCTTCATGGATTCATTGCCTGACAGTTTCTTCCTTGCCTGTAGCTACACCTTCAGCTATATTATGATAGTGCTTGTCACCAAAATGCAAATTTTGACACTGCTGGAGGCATGTCTGGACTTGTTCAACCACAAGAATGCACTAATCAAACGTCATAGACCAAAATAAGACCCCCGCCCCCCCCCCCCCCCCCCCAAACGTCATAATAATCAGACTTTGGACAAGCCCCCTTACCTTACCAAACAAAAGAATGGCAATGGCGAATCGATGTTCGCAGCTTTCGCTCTCAGTGCTTACTGTGCTGCTATTAATTACTACCATCATTATTTCAGTTGTCAGTGGACAGCCTGGAGGTGAGTGGTTGATCATGATCTGATCCAATTTATGTTTAATAGCCAGTGTGTTTTGCTACGGTCAGGAGTGTTCCTCTCGCTCAATGGAATAACAATCCCCAATGATGGCTATATCGTCTCCGGTGACATTGGTGTAGATGGTGGTGGTCTATATTGCAATACTGACAGAACCGATTGTTGCAGTGGTTCAGATGCACCAGACGGTGTACCTCAGGGACACTGGTACCGCCCTGATGGGACTCAAGTTGGGAGTTTCACACAGGAGGTTACTAATGATCCCAGTAGAAATTTCTTCTTCAGAGATAGGCTTACTGGAGTAGTACGTTTGAATCATGCTGGTACTGCACTAGACAGAGGTCGTTTTCGCTGTGAGGTACCCAATGCTGCTGGTGTCAATATGATTGTGTATGTGAACATCGTAACTGTCACTGTCTCCATCACTTCCTCTGGTACTGCCGCTGCTGGGGAGAGCTACAGTCTGGAGTGTACTGTCATTGTTACTGGGTCAAATGATCAGCCAACCATCACCTGGCTGATGGGTCCTATGGACAACATGATCACATCTGGAGTGATGACAACTGGTGGCATGAGCACACTGACGTTGGACCCACTGGCAGCCTCTCATGCTGGGACATACACATGTAGAGCTACACTGGGCAGTGCTATGGACTCAGAATCCACGACCATCACTGTGCAGAGTAAGTGAAGTGATAATATAATATTATTTGAAATACTCAGACTAGCTAGTATTACCACTGGTGAGGTCATGATACTGATTGCCTCTTAGCTAACAACATTTGCACACTCATACACACATACATGTAAATAGGTATCTACCTCTCTCTAAAGGGAGTGGTCTATGCTAACAACAGTATCATCCAGATCACTGAGACTGGGGAGACTAACACTATGTCCAACACTGGACTCCAGTGCATCACGGACAGGAGTCCATGTTGTGCCACTACTCCTAACAGATTTGGAGAGTGGTATTTTCCTAATGAGGTAGCTGTGCCATCAATAGCTGGTGCACCTACAACATTTTACCGAAACAGAGGAGATGATGGAACAGTCAACCTGAACCGCCTTAATACTAATGTCATCATGCCAACTGGGCTGTTCTGTTGTGAAGTACCTGATGGTTCTGGTAGGATGCAGAGGGTCTGTGCTAACATTAGTGAGTTAATATCACATCTGTGAATTTCAGGGCCTACTGCCTCAATTATTCCCATGCATGTCTAGCTTCTGGTCCCACTGTACAAATCAGAGACAGTGGAGCTACTCCAGCTCCAGGACAGAGCTACTCCCTCACCTGTGAAGTCAGTGGAGCTAGTGATCCGGTCAGTGCATACCAATGGAGGATAGATGGCATAGAAGTTAGCGCTGAACCAACTCTCTCCTTTTCTTCTCTTACTCTGTCTGATGCCGGCCAGTATATCTGCCAAGTCTCTGTGGATGGGATGATAATCAATAGCCCCCCTCAAGACATAAGACTAACAAGTTAGTAAGATTCTAGAGAAAGTAGAGCCATAATAATTACTCAGGTACACTAAGGCATGGGAGTACAATTTCGCGCATATCGGCCGTTTCCGCTCATGAATATCATTTGCATCTAATTAGCATATCATTAACGAGCGTGCACGTGCTCGCTCTCCATATGTTTTGTATTGAGTGGTGAGGCAGCTAGCAGTCAAGAAGCTACTGATCGATTTCCGGAACAGAAGACGATAGTTAATGGCTGTAAAAAGCGACTCATCAGAACGTTAGATACCTCTGCTTCATAGATTCATCTGGGAGAAGTGGATCTGATTGCTTGTAGGTGAGCGGTAACAAGAAATACATGAACTAGCAGTGGATTTTGGTGCTTGTTGAGCACACAAGTCGACACCTCGCTCAAGAACAAGCCTTTTATCCATCCTCCTAGATAGTTTGAGATACTCTAGCATCTATTTAACTATCTTACGAAGTTAGGAGAGAAACTAAGGTCATCTTCTGTTCCGGAATTCGCGATTTTTGTTTGTAAACACCGTGTGCCGTTTTTGGTTGCCACACCCACAGGACTGGTTGCTATGGTAACTAATTTGGTCCTAAATTAGATTAAGGTACCAACAATCAAAGAACCAAGTCTGATATACATATCTCAAAGACTTTTCCAGATACAGTGAGTTTTGTATCACCATATTTTTGACACAAAATTGCATGTCCCATGCCTTAATGCGCCTGAGTATATAAAGTGATCGATGTTTCTCAGTCCCATCCATAGCCTCAGTATCTGTCACAAGTATTCCATCTAGTCCTATCAGTATTGCATCCTCTGTCACTGTGATCTGCACTGTGGAGTTAAATTCAGCAATAGTAGAGTCTGATGTGTCACTGCTGATGGTGTCTGCACAGCTCTCCAAGGATGGAACTCCGCTGGCTCTAAGTGGACCAACGGTGACTGGCACAACCTTCACCTACACTACCCAGCTGAGCTCATTTGGGAGGAGTGACTCTGGAAACTACACCTGCACAGCTACTATGAGACCACAACCAACTGCAACTCATCTCTTTGGAACTGTAGTGCACAGCAATGCTATTAAACTCACTACTCGTAAGTCACTGCTGTGACTATTCATTGCTATTAATTGATTTATGATTTCCATGTAGTTCAAGTTAACTTTCAGTTCATAGACCAAGATTCTATGAATATCAGCTTCTCCCTCACTTGTAACTCCACTGGTGTACAAGCTAGTAGTGTGGTTTGGACAAGAGATGGTTTCTTGTTGGATAACAGTAATCCTCTAGTCATGACTGATGCCTCCACCCTCTCTTACAGCAGTGTCCTTACGGTCAGTGGCAGGACACCAGGAACATACACCTGCACAATAAGAGGGACCAGTGATCAAGATTTAGGCTCAGCTAACTTGATTGTGCAAGGTATAATATTATAAGTATTATAATAGCTATGGACCAGGTATGATAATATAATAATAATTATAGCTAATTATCATTTTTTTTTCTCTAGCTTCTGCTCCCCCTGTGGATGCTGTAGCCACTCAGTCTGGTTCCTCTGCCCCAGTGGAGGTCAGCTGGAGTCCTTCATCAGATGCTGCCCCTGTTATTATTGGATACAGGATCTTCTATGGCAATGGGCAAAATCTTCTTGTTCCTTCATACGTCACCCGCATACTGCTAAATTTCATGGAGTCAAGTCAGATAGAGTCAGTATCTGTCCGCTCTGAGTCATCTCAGCTACCCAGTGAACTGATCACTGCGCATGCAGCTGTAACAACTACAGGTAAACTACTATGCATATAATTATATATAATATATATATATATATATATATATATATATATATATATATATCACTGCAAAAACTGAATGGTTGTTTTGACTCAATTTGGTTGCCTCAGTTGCATGCCCCATTTCCTTCCTAACTAAGGAATGCATTAAGTCTGATCCTCCTTTGCCTTAACTATAATGTTCCAGAAATGGGATATTTGAGTCGTTTAGTACTGTCTGGAATGCAAAACACTGCAGCCAGTGGGAATACATCGTATATACCATGGTTATGCTTAATGGTCAAGAAAAGAGATGAGAAACTAAGATGACCAAAAAAGGTTAAAACAACCAATCATTTTTTGCAGTGATATATATATATATATATATATATATGCCTATAGTGTACCCAACTTGTCGAATTGCATATAGCATTGTCAGAGGAGACACTGTGCACATGCTCCAGTGAGGTTGGTACTGCTGTGGGGGTGGTGATCCTGGTAGTGGGAATCATTGCTGCAGTAACTACTATCACGGTGGTCATCTGCTGGTCAGTGATGAGGTAAATAATAATTTTATTATTATAGCTATATACATGATCTTTGGTATTTAATTTATTAAATTTTATAGCTACTGCAAAGTATCCTTTAGCTAGCTATGACATAGTGTACTTTCACTGTACTCCACAGGCGAAGAAAGTCAGACAAGAGTGATTTTGCTGTGTCAGCAAACATGGCCTACGGTCAGGTGAGGCTGGGGGCTTTAGGAGATGCAGTTGGAGAGTATGAGGATCCAGACAAGGTGGCTGGATCTGGACGGGGTGTGGGAGGTGGTGGAGGGAACTATGAACCAACAGGATATCCAGCTCCATATGAATTCCCTGTTAGTAAACCAGAAGCTCCAGTGTACGCTACAGCAGATGATACCACTAATAGTACTAGTGGAAAGACAGTTTAATGTCGACTTGAATATAGTGTGTTTTGTATGACAATAACACCACTACTGCATTAAGTTTACTATAGAGCTATACAATATTATTATTATACAATGTTTAATAATAGTAGATTCAGGTTCATAAATGCCTTGACAATGTTTACACAAAAAAATAATAGCTATACATTGAGCAGACGTTGTTTGTCTTGGCTGATGTTTAGGTGTTCATTCTGCGCATACGTACCGTACAACTGTTGTAATGATATCACATAGTTGGTAATAGTCAACGCATAAAAAAAAATTTAAGCTATGGTGAATCGATGTCCGCAGCTTTCGCTCTCGCTTGCTGTGCTCAGCATGCTGTTTATATTAAAATTGGTCAGTTTGGTAAACACTAAGGGAACTATAATATACACCTAGCCTTGCCTCAACTGCGAGTGCTACAGCTAGCCTCATAGTGTATCATAATAATAATTACAATTAATTTAAAATTGTGTCGCGACTTAATACTGCAAAAGGACTCAGGGGTTACTTCAAACCACATTCCCATCCACAGACCTCAGTCAGTGCTGTTTTACTGTACCAGCTGCAGGCTCTATCTATAGCTAGCTATATAGAGGCCATAATATAAGAGCAAAACATCCCCCAATGCCAATGTGAAAGTTACAGAGAGTACCCATGCACTTTTCGGTCTATGTGAGAAGCACCAAATTAGGATGTCGCGTGTAGCTATATAGCTATACTCAATCCCATACTATTTCTTTGGCCACTAGCTGCCTACTCTATCAGGGTTTCATCTAGCGACAAAAATTTGGGGTGGAAGCGCGATAAATGAGTGGGCGTATTTTGCACACCAAGATCTTGGGACGTATTTATAGGAGAATTTCTTTAATTCCTCCAGATGGTTTCGGGTAGTTTTTGATCAAAAACAAATGCTAGTGGTTTAATTTGGTGACTTATTGTGATATTTTGATGCTTCATTTAATTAAAGTCAAATTCTTAGGGGGGGAAGCTTCCCCCTGTCCCCCCCACTGGATGAAACCCTGTCTATACATATATAAGCATGCCCTCACAGATTCTGAAGGGTGTCATGGTTATAATAGTATTTGGCAGTGACAGAGGCTCGTGGTTGTAGCACTCTCACAGTTCAAGCGAAGCTGGGTGTAGTTAGCTAATTCTCTTACCTGACCAACACTAGCTGGCTGGAATCAGAATAATTTTTTACTGTGACATTATAATAATATTATTATTGTTGTGCTTGATTAGGTACACTATGTTGGCCAATAATAATTATTATTGAAATATTCATGAAAAATCTGGCATTCATCAACAAACATTTACACAATACTGATTAATTATTATCACAATAATTATTTAAATGTCACAAATCTCTGCAAACTGTCCTTAAGTGCTGCCTGTACCCTTGCAAGTGGAGCATTTAATAGACTTGTTGTAGCCAAGATCTTTACATTTGGAACAAGTGCTTGTGATCCAGTTTTCCCGGATCCTTTGCAATGCCCACATTTCCTGAAATTATTAATGAGAATAAACATAGGCAATAGTGATTCATAAACACCATGCACGCACAAATACATAATATGACATTGTGCATGTACTAGCTGGAGATAAATTTGATAGTATTATATGCCTATAGCTATGATGCATGGGGATGAATAGCTATACATTGTGATATTGCTGTCACATACTGGTAAGAGGTATTTTCCTTGGTGCATTTGGCTCTAATCCCAATCACCTATAGCTAGATTTGTTTTAATCAGCATTGTATTGCATTGTGTGTGCCAGGATGTAGGGGTACTTTCAGTATTGCTTTAGATAATTATAATTGGAGTACTATAGAACTGAGACTGGTCTGTATAGCTAACTCCTTAAAAGCCATAATAATTATTATCTCAAGAATTCCCCAGATGATTGCATTATGAAAGGATATCCAATAAATTGCTATCCCACCAACTCCGTAACCTACTGACATACATGTAAAGCGTTATAATAAAAGCAGACTTCACTGGGCTCTTGGTTCATATATACACTTCAGTGGCGTTCCCAGGATTTGAGGGAGGGGGGTGCTGAGACATTTGCGCGCGAAGCGCGCGCGCGAAAAATTTTAGCCACGCCCCCAAAATGTTGACCACACCCCTTATTAAACGCGTTCTTGAAGGTAGCTGGCTGACAAAGAAGGCTGTTTTAGGCCAAATAGCGATGAGAAACTGCTATTTTGGGAGCGAATTTTGGAGGCCAGTAAGTTTATTGTTGGTAGTAACTTCCAGTCATCGATTATCAGTAATACTGAATATTTGTCACTGAGCTACTGTTCATGAGTGTTGTGCCAGAGCTGATGGGGGTGCTCCAGCACCCTGAGCACCCCCCTGGGTACGCCACTGCACTTTAAGATATTCAGAGAGACTAAGAGCATCCAGTGCAGTATTATTGGCTTCAGCTATGGGAAGGTGCAGATCCTGTCTTGGCAGCGGATGTGTGTAAGAACAAGCTATAGTAAGGGCATGTGAAAAATGATAATAATAATATAATATTATTATCTCTAGTAAATCTTTAGCGTGTGCATAGAAAATTAAGTCTACATAACCTTCAGGTAGAGTGACGCAAGCAAAAGTAGTAATAATTAGTCTTGCTAGTGGTTTAGTACTGTAAATTTAGCTGCAGTGCTGCCCTATCCACTGTTACAGTAGGGCACTGACCCAGTGGTCACTTGTGTAAACTGTCATGTACTATTAATTTTATTATTGTACACTGTAGATCTAAATTCATTAATTTTAGCTATGCATCTGTGATGTCACTCTTAGACTACCAGAGCGTTGTTCCACTAGTTCAATACTCTTTTCCTAATCTACTGTGGTTTACACGATTAATAATTATTATTTTAATTCAGGAGATGTATAGGGTGCAAAGGATCGGGGAAGTGTGGACGAGGCGTTTGTCCCAAATGTAAGGGCCTTGGCTACAACAAGACTATCAAATGCTCTACTTGCAAGGGTAAAGGCAGCTACTAAGGACATGTGGATAGTTTACATAATAAAAATTTGTGACTTAATTATTATGATAACTTGTCACTGAGCAAAATCTATTGTTGCTATTTAATAAGATCAAGAAATGAGGATAAATATACAGTTAACAGTTGTGTACCACATCCCCAGTATGTCGGGAGCTTCGGACCCTATGTGGCTACAGAATTGTCTGGAGACAAGAGAGCCTGGGGACGAGACTAGCTGATGCGGCCAACATTGACGATCTTTACTGTAATGATTATGCGCATGCGCTATGAGCTAGCGAACACGTGCATGCGTCTCAATTGACATGACCAATTAACCTATTGTACATGTAGCTACCTAACCACAAATATTATGTCATAGCTTTCACAGTATATAGCTAGCTACATACTCATGCTATCAATTATGCAGTGTTGGTCAGTTTGGTACACGCTAACTAAAGGGAGCTCTATAGTATATACCTCCTTGCCTCAACTGTGAGAGTGCTACAGGAGATACATGTACTGCAAAACCTGGACTCCGGACTCTGGACTGGACTTTGGACTGGACTCGTGACGACCATTACCGGTTATTGAGACTGACAATGAAAATCGGTGGATATCTGATGTCATGAATGATTGCAGTCATGACAATAGTTCAAAATTTATACTTGTGCTGCCATCCAGTTGCTACACAGCATACCATGACTCAGTGGCGGAGGAAGACGGCTGTGACTGGGGGGGCACAGTGGGTGTATCACATGTCTACCCCAATAGAGATGTATTGAAGGACTGTCATGCAAGGGGGGGCACGTGCCCCTGGTGCCCCCCTGGTTCCGCCACCTATGTGACTGGTAGACATGACTGATCCTAGTAGCTACTAGCTAGCTATATAGTAGTCACATCAATGATTGTAGTCATGTCAACTGGCCAAGGCAGGGTCTGAGAGAAGCAACTGTACTGAGCATGGCTGCTGCGGCCCTGACTCCAAGCTGCAGCTATCAATGAACTATATAGTGGCCCATAGTAGACATTTAGGTTTTACTCCCATGATGGCCAGTCGCTGCCAGGGACTCAGTGGTCTTTATACTGCACAGATATCGATACACATTAGCCAGAAAATCACATAGCTAGCTAGCTAGGTAGTCAATATTCCGGGCCCGGGTACGAGGCTAAGGTCATGGTCTACTTGTAGACGTATGTTTATGAAAAGTTACTGTTTAATGTCAGAGATGACTAAGAAGATGAAACTCAGGCCTGATCATAAACTGATAGCTACAGTCTGAGATAGCTAGCTAGTTAGCTACCTGTTAGGCTTCAAATAATCATTACTAGTGGAAGGTAAACCTACATGTTACATTTTACTATTGCACTTGTTCATGGGCACTGAACTCAGTGTGTGGTAGCTACGGTAGTCACGGTGACAAGTACAAATTTGAACTCCTGTCGTACCGGCTTGGTAGTCTACAAGGAATGTACAGAGTGACTGTAATCTGATGTCCAAAATATTGTCCCATTTCTCAGTCTCGGGAGGAACTGGTATGGTCGTCACGAGTCCAGTCCATGATCCAGTGTCCAGATTTTGCAGTATCCTATGCTACAGCTAGCCTCCGTGACCAATTGAATCGTGCCACGACTTAAGAAAGGACTCAGGGGTTACTTCAACCACATTCTCACCCACAGACCTCAATCAGTGCTGTTTTACTGTAGCTACCAGCCTGGCTCTGTCGAGGCCATCAGACCAGAACATCCCCAATTAATATGAGAGTTACAGAGAATAGCTACCCATGCACTAGCGGCATGTTTGGTTTATGTGAGAAGCACCAAATTAGGATGTCCTATTTGTACTCAATCTTTTTTATCATTGGCTAGCTACTAGCTGTCTATTCTATAATAATAATAATTATTATTAAGCTTGCCCTCGTGGGTTAGTGTTTGGCAGTACAGACTGAGAGGTAGTTGTAGCTAGCACTCTCACAGTTCAAGCAAAGCTAGCTAGGTGTAGCTCTCTTACTATTAATTGTCAAACTGACCAACACTAGCTGGTTGCTGGCATGAGAATCAGAATAATTATTTATTTACTGGAATCTATGACATTATAATAGCAAACATTATTATTGTGTATGGTTATAGGTACACTATGTTGGCCAATAATCGAAATGTTCATGATAAAATCTGGCATTCACTAACAAACATTATCACAGTTGTTTAAATATCATAAATCTCTGCAAACTGTCCTTAAGTGCTGCCTGTACCCTTGCAAGTGGAGCATTTAATAGACTTGTTGTAGCCAAGACCCTTACATTTGGAACAAGTGCTTGATCCAGTTTTCCCGGATCCTTTGCAATGCCCACATTTCCTGAGAAATGAGAATAAACATGGGCAATCGTGATTCGTAGCTAAATGTGCAACATGCACACACAAATAGGTACATGACATTGTGCATGTACTAGCTGGAGATAATATTACATGCCCTGGCTATAGGTTGTTCTTACACATGTCCGCTGCCAAGACAGGATCTGCACTTTCCCATAGCTGAAGCCAATAGCAAACACTTCACCAGGTGCTCTGAAATGCTACAGTATGAATTGCAGTCTGCTTTTGTAGCTATTGCTCTGCATAAAAATATGACTGGATGTAGTGTACTGTGTGGGTGCATGGCAGTAGCTAATGGAACCCGCTTAACGGACACCCCTCAACGGCGAACACCTGCGATAGCTAAACGGACAATTCTGAATGTTCGGATTGTATTTCCATAGACTTCAATATATTCAACCCCCTCAACAGCGGATACCCCGCTATTCCGTATAACGGACACTTATTTTGGTCCCGTTTGAGCCTGCGCAATAGTGAACAACGACAGTAGCCACACCCTCCATTAAAATATGTCTGTTTCAGCGACCACTAGCTACAATAAAGCCTAAATATGTCTCAAATTCTTGCTTAGAAGCTGTCAGTTGACAGATCTCTCATCAATACAGTCTTTTTTGTCGTCCATAGTAGTGCTTTATCCAAAATAGCTGGCCGCGATTATAGGATGGGCGTGGTCAACCACTAACCCCTGAGCTAGGGACACCTCGCTCAGATGGCAGACAAATCTTTGGTCCCAATGGTGTCCGCTTTAGAGGGGTTCCACTGTATTGTCAGTGGGTCACGGGAATAGCTTGATAGTGATTAATGAGCAATTATGTCCTTTCATGGCGCCATGGGGGGATTTTTTAGAGATAATAGTGATGACCTTTAAGGAAATTGCACTAACACATCACAAGTCTGAGATCTGTCTCTTATAGTATATACGCCCATTTATCTAAAGTATAAACACTGAAAGTAGCCCTACATCCACAATGGGCCACTGGCTTACTGATAACACCCACAATGCCGAGTCATACAATACAATACTGATTAAATCATGAAGCTAATGCTATTGTGATTGATCTTGATTGGAATGGGGCAAAGTGCACCAGCATGACCAAGGAAGCACCTTTAACTGCATGTGACTGTGATATCATCATCAAGCCATTATGTATTAACAATAATTGATTTCTGGGACATGTTGGTGTGAAATCTCGCACTGCACTGGTAGACAGTGGCGTAGCTAGAGCTAGGAGTCTGGTAGGGCACAAATATGTTAAATGGTCGCTAAGTTTGACCACACCACAAATTAACATTGCTGAATCTCAATCTTTAGCATACAATCTGGATTATTTCTGCCCTATTTTCATAGAATTGAAGGGCTGACATGATCAATGGTTAAGTAGTAAGCATTACTAGAACAAAGTTGGTCGGGCCTGGCCCTACTAGGCCCACCCCTGGCTACGCCACTGCTGGTAGAATAACACACTCTTACACACACAAACACACATGCACACACACTAGGCTAGGCTAGCTATCATTAATAGTACAAAACGGAAGAAATTTGGGTTGCTAGTTAATAATGCATTGATTTTGTGTGCGTGCGTGCAGAATGATTGATGGCAATTGACGTAAGTTTGGTGTAGCTACCTTCTACCTCCACACCGGCGTAAGAAGCAGGGGGGCTGGGGGGGGGGGGGCTGTATTAGCGCCCCCTCCCCCCCCCCCCCCCCCCCCCCCCCATCTTGTCAGCTAGCTAAGTGGGCCTAAACCTAGGAAGATACGTATTTATTCTACTAGGCCTTGACATCTTCAGATTTGTGATGTAAAGTCTACTTTACAGCCAAATTAGCATAATAATGGGCATGGTTTGAAGGCGTATCGTGTGATCCAAAAAATTTTTTTGCGCGCTTTGCACACAATTTTATTTACAGCCCCCCTGTTCAAAAACATCTTCTTACGCCACTGCTCTAGCCACTAGCTATAGCTGGTATAATATATTATATATATCAATAGCTATGAATACACACATATATCACTGATTTGTATACGTAAGGTAAATGAACCAGTTATATGAAACAGTGAGTTATAAACTGAGTTTTAGGTGAAACTAGATCTAATTAGCTCTTTGTTTCATAACTGGTACATGTTTCACAACTGGTTCACTTCCCTTACATAATATAATATTATTATACACATACACATAGCTGCAGAGTAACATAAGGTCACTCAGAATTAAATGTTTGTTTGAACTAACCCGACGGACTGTAAAATTTAAGGCATCCAATAGCTGAGGTTACTACAGGCGACTCAGATTTTTAATAGGACTGTATTAAAAATGTACACAGCACAAACCTCTAGACAGCTGGAATACTACAAGTTTACATAGAAACACTGACACTTGTAATTATTAAAATTCTTTGGTTAAATTATCATCCCACCAATGGACCTTACTATTTCGTGGTCATGTTAGTTCAAATAAACAATATTCTGTGTGGCCTAATCACAAAACATGATAGTTGACATTTCCAAAAAAATTCAGTCACACAAATCATTAATTATGCTGCATGTTTTTGCCAGATCTCATAGCAGCTTGGCTTTAGGCTCTAACTGTCCTGCTTTAGAGGTACAGTTCTTTAGAGGTACAATCCTAGCTCACATTAGGTTCAAAAGTACCTCATGCAACTTTTCCTTTGCTTTGTCCCACATTCTTTAAAATGCTTGGAGCATTATTATTTCAAGTTGTGATCTAATTTTTAACTGCAATTGTGGACCCTTTTTTAGTTTTAAACAGGTTGGCTGTTACCATCACTAGAATGAGATGTCAAACTGAAAATAAACTGAGAGGTGAAGCCAAACTGATAAATAATATTATTATGACAAAAACAACCACCATCACATGTGATCAGGCCGGTGCCATCATTAAATTTTGGGAATAAGCCTTAAATCCTCTGATCTTGATTGACAAACTGAACATTAAGCACAGGTTTGGGAAAATTTGTGTGCTTCATATTAAATATTGGTATATTCTAATCTTGTTCAAGAATACTAGCTTATGCATTAATTGTGGCAATTGTCTGTTTCTCATTCCCTGTTTGTAAGTCTAGTTTATTAATATCATGAGATCACTCCAATGAGATTCATTGTTTCTCGTCACCTCAGTATCTTCTGGAGGATGTGGGAGGGCGTGTGTATTAAGTTTGCGGCTTTTGTTTTCGACGACCATTACCTAAAATGGTATTCTCGAGCATGCGCAGTATTTACAGTGTTCGATGCATGGCTCATTGGCTTCAATTTTAACCAACAGGCACAAAAATTTTAGTGAGTTTAGAATTGATGTTCAAAAAAGTAGGTGGGCGGGTGATGAGAAAAAATTATTAATCTCATTGGAGTAGCCTAACAGACTCAGGGTCATCACTTCAATAATTTTTGTTCCTAGAAACGAAGGCCTTAAGGCGAATGGTTCGTTTTAATACTAGTTATGGCACTGACAGCAATTATTATCAAAATCAACTGCCACCCGCCAGTATTTCACACTCGAATCTCTTATTAAACAGAATCATTAACAGTTACTTGACAACTAGTACATCAGTGTAGCTCTTGAAGTTACACAATAGCAGAAAAATTGAGAGAAGCTTATGACAATCATTGTATAGTATTCCTATAGTCTTGTCCCCAGCTTATTCCTGCATCTGGGACTATTAAAATACTTGAGATGGGGGTGGGTATCCAAGTCCAGTCCTCCAGAGTTGTTCAACAATCTTGTTGTATGTTAGCTACAATTTTTGAGTCTACTGCTTGCACCATAGCAAAGGTTGTGACTGGGCAGGTAGCTACAATTTTATCTGTAATGTGCGAACTGGAAGCTAGGCTGAAAAGGCTTCTATGTGGCTACCCAAACGGTGCCCTCCATCATGGCTTGAATGGCTGGTCTGCATGGTTCATTCACACTATATACAAGCTGCAGACATTGTGTTTAATACATCAAGCACTAGCTATATTTCCACCATTTTGTGTACTTTATGTGCATATTATTGATGAAACCCATCCCTCTATTTGAGCCTAGCTTTGTGTATAAGATGTGGTCCTTTAAAAAGCTTCATTTTTGTGACAGTACTAATAGAAATTACATAGATGAATACCATCTTTACACACTTAGCAACCGTCAGATATTGCTGCAACGTTAGAGTGTATAACGTGTAAAAAAAAAAATAAATAAACATGCAGTCATATAATAAAAATCAATTATCCCAATTTCATTTCAACAAAACATAGTTCATTGGAGACTCACTGGTCATTGTTCAGCAGCTAGGCAGAGAGAATACTAGCCTGGGAATGAGGCTAAGTGAATACATGCAGAGGAGGGTAAAATTTAATTATTCTTAATGGTCAGTTAAACCTTTAAGGTACTCATTGTATTGTTACTTATGACTCCTCTGCACTAACTAATGTTCCAGAAAATGCAAACTAATTTGTTTACAATTAGGAATCTGAATATTCAGGCAATGAGATCTTCTGACGCCAAAAATTAATTATGGTTAATGTTCTAGAAAGGAGGCATAAAACTGAGACAACCACATAATTATGGTTAAAAGAATGATTAATTCCTTGCAGTGATATAAAAGGAAACAGCAGCCACTGGAGCTAGTGCATAATATAGCTGCTTGAATCTGACTTTGCTTACGTACCACAGCTTCTATTGAACAAGCAGATTAAGTATACTAAAGAAAAGACAAAGACGAACTCCAACAGAGATGGCTGAATCAAAATTTAATAGCGCAGTTGACATGAATAATCTCTACGACTACCTAGGAAGAGGCGTGGATGCCAGAACACCACCCGAAACTTGGTTGGAATCACTGGATCAGTACAGCCGTGAAAAAGTTCGAAATGTACATCCGAAAGAAGAAAACATCTCTGTGAAGCCAGTTGCACTGTACAGATCTCAATCCAGATACAAGATGAAGAAGAGCACAACAAATGCAGAGGGAAACTTCAGTGTTATACCACACTCGACCGTGCATCTAGGAGGAAAGTTGATGGCTGAGCATGACACCAGCAAAATGTGGACGAGCCATAAAATTCGCCACATAACGAAATGGTAGTAATGTACGACGACGCAAGCAAAGATCCAGGAACAATCACGAGGAACAATACCCACTATACCAAGTATGAATGTGAACTAAGTCAGTTCATTTTGGATCATATCGGTGAGTTGCAGAGAGAAGCAAAGAATGAATCTGCTGCAGATGAAGAGATGAACCTCTGAAAAGAGATAGCAGATCTTGAGGGAGAGAATGTTGTAGCTAAGCTTGATGTTTATCTCGGAGATATAAGGCGAAGGAATAAGAGTGAATCAACCCAGCAGTTATGGCAAATTGTAGCTGATGCTTGCTGTGCATTCATGGAGGAAAGACAATATGTGCACACTATAGTATTGGGAGCTTCATCACAACAATTGTCTAATGTAGCTCAATCAAGCACTGATGTATCGGGTGAAGTTACGGAAAAGGAGGAGGCTATGCAGGTGTTGGAGCAAGAGGAAATTTCCATAAGATAATGAAACAAAATAGCATCATGAAAGACACAAGAGGAACAGTTGATTCTACTGAAGTCGTGACGAAGGAAGAAGTTATTGATGTTGCTGTGAATCCAGTGAGTTCCCTTATCAACAGAAAGTCACGAGAGTTAAAGTTGCTGATGGAAGGACTGCTATGCTCCTATAATCAACATGGAAAAGGTGAGACAATACAAATAAAAGTTGCAGCGCATAGGGAGAGGTTTGGGGGGGGGGGGGGGGGGGGAGTGGTGGGGGTCACCCCAGGTGGGCATCAGAATACTTGACATTCAGAAACATTAAAGTTTTATAGTCAGACAACCAGGGATATCTTATCCTTCTTATTTTATCAGTCTAGGTGATTCACTAGGACCATTCCTTATTTGCTGTGGATCTGGATCTGGGCAAAAATTGTAGCTACTGGCAAGTAGATAACGACGAGATTGTAGGCACAACTGAAATAACCAAAGCATCTCAATTCCACGTACGCACCAAGGAAAGGAGCAAACAGTTCCATATTGTGCACCGAGAGAGCAAGAAAATTGTAACAGTCCAACGAAAGTCTATTTTTGATCGCAAGACTAAACCGCTGAAAATGATATCGATTCCCACTCCACGAGACATGTGTCTAAAATTACATTGCAATGGCACCAATAAATCAGTTGCTGTCCCTCAAACAGCTATAGATTGGGAGGAAAAATCACCATTTTTAATCAAGTTCTCTAAGGTTCATTTTTCACAATATATTGCTGCTATTGAATGTTATGATGACAATACTGCAGTGAAAGATGATGCAGATTCGAAAAAGTTGGATAAAGAGACAGAAAAGGGAAACCCACAACCTAAATACATGCAAGTTTGTAAGCAGCGTGGCTACTAAGTGTGATGGTAGTGATCTCAAGCTAATGCCACTACATTTTAAACCGGCAGTATCATTGACAAGTAAACTATCACCACCTGTGATACTTCAAGGCGGGGTTAGGCATCACTTCCCACTCCTTCCTCAATCAAAGAGTTTTGATGATTCCAACTTGTCCACTGATGGTGGTGAAAGTAATAGTTCCAGTGTGTCTTCTCAGCTTGAAGGAAAATCCACAACCAATACTGAAAGCGACAACAGTTCATCACCTCAAAATGTATCTCGCATTGAATGTGACTGCAGCTCGCCCACGCCAACGGATCCTAATGAAATAGCATTTTCTGAACTTGTTGGTGATGAGTATGACTTTCCTCCGGATATAAATTTTTGTTAGAAGAAACTTCATAACAGCTTTAGTTAATTACATTAGTTCCTAGTGGTATACTCATTCAGCAATAATAACTATAGCAAGCTACACATTTTTATGACAGTTCACTCCCACTATATAATATTTTGCAATTATTAATTTTTGGTATTCAGTAATAAATTATCTGCAGCCATATCTATGGTTTGGTAACTTCTTAAAAGTGTTTTGTCATTCATATGACAAGAAATATATGATATTGTACATTCCAGCTGTAGTCACTCTGCCTCACATGGAGAGCACAGTATATATTTTGAAGGAAAGCCTGAACTACTACTACTAATTATTATTATGATGGTCATGCATAGACAAGCAAACTATATACAGTCCTCATTGATGATGAAAATACAGGCCAATACGATTACTTTTCTTAGTCGTTTGGTAGATTAAGTATAACTGCCATACAAGATAGTGTACGTACCTAGTAAAATTCAAATCGGACAGTGGTTTGTAACTAATTCATGATAGTAACAGCTGCTGGCTGGATTGCATTAGTGCTATGGACTATTTTTAACCCTCGCAGTCCGTGTGGTAAGGGTCGTCTGAGAGAAAGTACGCATCTGAGGATTACCAGGCATCAAGGAAGAGTGGTCACGTAAGTCCTGCCCATGCAGTGGTAGCTATAGTAGTGTGCAGCTGTGGTTGCCATTCTGTGCCTTGCTGGTCAGTTGTCAATGCAGTGACAGTGTAAACAGGCAGTGGCTCTCAAGTCACAGAGGCTTTCAGTTAATATGGTGACATAGGCAGGTGCCTTTCCCCTACGCCTATATCATGCACTGATTCTGGAGTACCTCAGGTGCAGGGTATGTATCTAGTTCAATGGCTTATGCTCTTGATATTGAGCAGGCATACATACTGAGATAATATGCTATAGATCTATATTATACATGTGCATGAGTCATGCATGCGTGTAGCGGTGAGGGTTCTGCACTCCTGTGCATATCATTCATCAGCCTATGGATTTGAATTTGCCAGGTGCCACTTATACATGCCTTCTCCCCCTTTGGGGTCTGTAAGCTGTTGGTACTACATACAATTAAACCACATCATTGCCCAGGGCAGAGTAGCTACTGTCTTAATCCATCAGTGTTTAAGTTAGCTAGACATTTCACAAACCTTAGAAGATGAATTGGTACATCACATGCATGGGTGCAACATCTTAGCCTGCATGTGATAGCTATCTTAGTAATAATAATACTATATCAAAATTGAGCTATCAAAGTCCAAAAGAAAGATAATTTGACCAGAAGTAGCTACATCAAAATTTATACTCTCTTTCTATGCATTGGAGCACTGCATAATTATACAAGATTTCACATACTAGTCTAATTATTTATGAAAACGAGCTACTAACAGCCATGATACTGTCATGATCATGAGCTCTTCAATTGCAAATATCCAAGACATCCGTATGCAAATTTAAAGCTATCAGTGGTAATAATCAAAATTAATGATTGTTCTTTTGGCTTCACTTAATGATCAGCAATTAGAAAATATAACTTTTGTGTATACATTCCTATGTAGCTATAGGTTACTGCTTGTGAAACATGTAACTATAATAATATTATACAGATTGAATTTTGGTGCTCTAGCTATAATAATAACTTTAATATTCAGAGTACAATCTCAACCATTTAATGTCAGGCTATGTGCTTAGTGTCACAATTATTAATTGATCATACGCAAATAGTCATTTTACACTATAATTATAAGCTAACTAGACCTTGAATGATACACTTTTCCAACATGGTCAACTAATTTGGCACATGTGCACGTCCATTTGGCTGCTGTTCTAGCTAGCACTCCACTGCTTGAGAATTCCAGAACCCAGCTTCATACAAGGATTGTTAGCTTAGAGGTCTGTTCAAATACCTGGTACACGTTTCTGTGACACATGTGCAATGGCATGCACATATTAAATAAATTAGACACTGAGGACGAGGAATATACAGTATTTAGCATCCCAATGGCCCCGAGCTGTGACACCTCAGCGTAGCGAGGGTGTTACTAAGGGGAAATTGGCCAAGATGAGTTAGCTAAGTTTACAACTGTTGCTATATATAGTATTACAGGTATTTGCCTTGGAGCTCTCATAATAGCTACCATGGATCCTATTGGCCAAAATTTACAAGTAGCTAACTAGCTAAGTACAATTTACAAGTAACTAAGTAAAATCTACAAGTAACTAAGCTACTTAGTTATCTCCTATTCACCAATCAAATTACAGGAAAGTAGCAGTAAAATTCTAAGTATAATATGTAACTTACAAAGTGTAACACTAGTTCTTTAGAAACAAATATAGCTACAGTGTGTGCACTTTCTGTATTAATTATTTTGACAGAAATAATTAGATTCCACTTCCGTATTAAAGCTTTAACGCACTTTTCATGCATACGTCTGGCAATGAGCATTAAGCGCTCAATACTTCAGAAATGGCTGAAACTTTCTCTTTGGGTTAGCTACGCCTATAGGTGCAAAAAATCTTAAGATAGGAGGAGTGCATCATGCATGGAGCAAATTGAAAGAATCTATACTATTATATAGCTTCCATAATCCTAGTTGTATGGTGGCCTGAAGATGGTGAAAGTCACAGTATGGGTTATCTGTTTTATCAGCATGTTATCACTAGATACATAACAAGGAAAGCTTCGTCTTTTATTTAGTTCCATTTCCTACTAGCTTCTGTTGGATCAGAAACCCAATGTTTATCACGGTATAGTTATGGTACCTACACTGCTGCAGGCTAATATCTGGTTTTTTTTTTCTTTTGTAGTTGACAGTGAATATTAATTTTGCAGCAGAATAGGACATTACGAGCTAAATGAATCACTGCAAAGCAATATTGTAACAGACCTACTTCATTAAAATTAATTTTAACCTGAATTCAGGAAGCTCATATTCGTTAATATAAGAACAACCTAGTAGCCTGCGGAGATGTTAAATCGAAAATGATATTCTGTTTTCTCACTCACTTGCTAGTAGTGTCGAGTCATATTCTGACGCTGACAGCCGCACACGGGGTGGTCTACTATGTCAAACCAACTGAGCCCTGTGCTCACAAGAGCAGCAGCTGTCCATCCAATGAGACCTGTCACACAATGGACCACTATGCCAGCAACAGTAGCCACTACTTCTCACCAGACCACATCAATGTCACACTCTACTTCATGTGTGGAGTCCACAATTGCACTCAGAACCTGCACATTACTGATCTCGAGAGATTTACTATGGTGAGCGCCTCAGGAGAAAATGATGCAACGATATACATGCCAATACCAAGGAATGTCCCAAATGATCCAGAAAACATTGGAAATCGCACATACACATTTACTAATGTCATAACTTTAAGAATTGAATATGTTACAATTTTCTTTATCTCACTCAATTTTATTGGAAAGAATTCCACATTTGAAGCAGAACATGTGGACTTTTATGGATATTCAGGGTTCTCATCATCACTGGTATCGGTCATCAACATAACCAATTCTCAAGCTATTTTAGAAAACTGCATATTTCAACGTAACTCTTTTGTTAGAATTCAATCAAATGCTGTATTTCATATCAGCAACTGTGCATTCTCTTCATACAGTCATGCTCTGCACTCAGCCATTTTTGTCGACAATAGCACATTGAAACTAATGGGAACTGTGACTTTCTTCAACAACACTGTTGGCAATGATCAATATTATTCGTGTGGTGGAGCAATTTCAATTAATCCTGGTGATATATGTGAAGGAGCGTCCAGATCAATTTTCAGCATTACCAAAGCATATGTAATTTTTAATAGTAATAGTGCAAGCAGCTGTGGTGGAGGATTTTACCTGAGATGTACGCTTATTACTGCATTTGACAACGTGACCATGATCTTTATTAGCAATGCCGTTAAGAGTAAGTATAATAACTATGGATCTGGAGGTGGAGCTATGTACCTGATAAAGAGTGATTTCATTGTTAACAATTCTGTCGTACGATTCCTTAATAACTCAGCTAAAGGTGTAGCTCATGGTGGAGCTATTTATCAAACACTAAGCATTATATACAATAGTGAGCACAGTGCTATTAGTTTTGTTAATAATTCAGCTTCGTCTCTTGGTGGTGCAATCTATCATCGTGATGGAGATGTTATATCAGTTGATAAATATTCCAGAATGCTGTTCTACAACAACTCTGCTAGTCAAGGAGGTGCACTCTATTTACAGCTCTCAGGGTTTATACACGTTGGCAGCAATTCACATGTTGAATTTAGTCATAATACTGCTAAGAAATTTGGTGGAGCAGTCTATGCTTATGATCAGACCTGCCTATTTAGATTCGAAAGCTTATCTAACACGGTGCTATTTAATGAGAATGTAGCCAAAGAAGGAGTAGGTATACATGTCTATGGAGCTAGCATGAAAAATTTGGGATGTGCTAAATCTCACTGTGGAGAAGGTATTGTCCGTTATGTACCAAGCTTAAATAGCAGTCTCTCACCAGTATCATCCAATCCAAAGAGAGTGTGTCTATGTGACCTCAATGGAAAACCACAGTGTGCTAATATTTCAAGCATGTTTGTGAATTGGTTTAGAGTATATCGTGGAGAATTATTCAACATTTCTGTGGTTGTAGTTGGTTATGACTTTGGAGTTACAGTTGGAACAATAGATGCGGGTATTTTGCCATCACAGAAACGAAGTAAATCAGCACTGCATCCTGATCAATATCATCAATTCCTCGGAAGCAGTGGACGTGTACAGTGTTCCAATATTAGCTACAGTCTTTATTCAAGTAGTGCAGGGGAATCCTTGCATGAAGCATTATCTCTACACACCGCAAGTGTAGATATCGCGTATTCCTTTGGTAAGCGAAAGGTCAAGGGAATGATTCAGCAGTATGAACTTACCCACCAGGGATGTATTAATTTTGATCTTCTCACAGCACCAGTGCTTGTTAACATTACTCTGCTCGCTGGCTGTCCACCAGGATTTACTCTCATTCTCGTAGATCAATTGTATGGCTGCAACTGTTATCCTGTCCTGCAAAACAACCATTTTGAATGTTTCATTATCGACAATGAAGGCTATCTCAAATGGAATAGTACTGTGTGGGTAAATGCAACTTTTAGTAAATATAATGTAAGTGAGAGTGATGGAATATTATTTGCTCGTTATTGCCCTCTGGACTACTGTAAGTCAGGTGAAAAAATTGTTAACCTTAACAGAGATCTTAATGCTCAGTGTGCCAATAATCATGCTGGTATTTTGTGTGGTGGATGTAAAACCAACTACAGCCTTGCAATTGGATCTTCTCGGTGCATCAGGTGCTCCAATGATAGCTCTCTTTTATTGTTTATGTTCTTTATAGTTGCTGGTTTTCTGCTTGTGATTTTTATCCTTGCACTAAATCTAACAGTTACAGAAGGATTTATTAATGGCATCATACTTTATGCAAATGCCTTATGGACTTTTAAAAACGTTTTGTTTCCTTTCAAACAAACCTTGACAGTGAATATATTTTACACTTTTATTGCCTGGCTCAATTTAGATTTTGGAATAGAGACTTGTCTTGTAGTTGGTCTGACTGCCATTTGGAAAACATGGCTTCAGTTTCTATTCCCTCTCTACATCTGGCTCATTGCTGGAGTCATCATCATTGCATGTCGCCATTCCTCTCACTTGACTAACCTCATTGGTGACAGAGCAGTTCCTCTCCTAGCTACACTCTTTCTCTTGTCATATACAAAACTCATTCGCACTGCAACAGCAATATTTGAGTTTGAAGTTTTAACACATTATCCCAATCAAACTAGTAAAAGCATTGTTTGGTATCTTGACGGAAGTCTACAATACTGTAAACATCCACACATCTATCTCTTTCTTGCTGGTCTAGCTTCTTTGATCTTCTGTCTCACAGTCACTCTCTTCCTCCTCCTGATACAGTGCTGGAGGAGAGTCTCTCACCTAAGGCTGTTGAGGTGGATAAACAAATTTACTCCTTTCTATGATGCCTACTTTGCTCCCCTCAAAGACAAACACCATTACTGGTTTGGAACACTACTCGTGGTAAGAATTACACATTTGATATTTTTCACAGTAACATCATCCACCACTCCACTCATTGGATTACTCCTTTTACAGTTCTCGTTGGTACTACTTTTCTTCTATTTGTCGATTCAAAATGTTTATAAATCCAAGTTGGTGCGCATTCTAGAGGGTACCGCTCTTTTAAATTTAATAATTTTGGTTGGTTGTACTATATACACAAGAAGTGAAAAGGCTTTATTTGTGGAGGTTTCGATAGCATTTTTCTTGATGCAGTTTACTGTTATCATTATCACAAGTTTCAGTAGAATTATCTGCAAAAGGAATCACAAGTGTTTAAGTACAAAATTTAATGGTTATCAAGTGATCAATCAAGAGATTGATTCAGGTTTCATGAAAGAGTAGAAGATCCAGAATATTATTTATGAACAAAATTAGAATAATTTGAGGAGCACAGTTAGTACCTCAACAATGTTCTAATATTATTATTATCCTGATCATTTTAGCCATTATTGAGCTGTCTTAATATCTGACTGTGATCTACAGCAGCTACTAACATACAGATAATATATGATTATAATTTCTATGCATTAGCAAGATGTTCTTATTTATATTAATTTTTGCACTCGATTTTACAAAATTAATTGTAGTATATATGTATAAAGGATCATCATATATATAAATACACTATAAAGAGAATTGTACAGAATTAAGACTTAGTATAGTAATACAGAGGTGTGTATTATTGGACGAGAGCAAAATTTAAATAAGTGGATCAGAACCTAGACATCGCCATTGGTCTATCAGGATGTGCAATAGTGCAAGCTCAGCAAAATTTATTTGACATCGTCAAAGAGACAAATTTCTACTACTTTGTTTATAGCACTCACACTCAGAATTATGAAACTAAACAAGTGGACATGGCATTTATAAGTCTCAGAGTATTCACTTGAGGAAAGCAACATTTATAGTAACTTCATGATAGATGACATTGTACTTGATGGACATCACTCATGTATCATTGATATTCTGTCAGAAGTTTTGTAGGAGCAGCAGCTTTGGCCACCTCAGCTCCTGACCATACTGATCAGCCAGAAATATGGAAAGACACATTGCCAGTCAGCTGGGAGTGTAATCCTGCATTTGGTTTTCTTGAAATTCATCTGTTCTTACCTTCAGTTGTCCCTACATTCTTATTCATCTCCTTCATGCTTTCATCACTGTGCATAGCAAAGTACTGTCATAATGCAATGATATGGCTAAAAAGGATATGGTTGGTTACTACTATGGCGGATATAGTTGTGATACCAATCTATCTTGCAGTTTCCATCTTGTGGGCTCAAAAAGTAGCCCGCTTATTTTAGCTGGTCTTGCAATTCACAAGCAGCTAAAACACCACTCTATTTTAGCGTTTCATTTCAAGCTGCCATGAGCCTCATCATAATGTATATTATTTTTGTATAAATAGTTTTGTAGGAGAAGAAGCTTTGGCCACCTCAGCTCCTGACCATACTGATCAGCCGGAGACACATTATCAGTCAGCTGGGACTCAGTATGTAGCTAATCCTGCATTTCATTCCTTTGAAATTTATCTGTTCTTACCTTCAATTGTTCCTACAATCTTATTTATCTCCTTCGTGCTTTCATGGCTGTGCATAGCAAGATAATAATATTATTATACTGCCACAGCAATAGTAATAAAATGATATGGCTAAAAAGGATATGGCTGGTTCAGGCGCTGATCCAGAAATTTTGCATGGAAGGTGGCTGATGGGGTGGCTACCCATAGTAAACCATACTGGTGCAAAGAGGGTGGCTGATTAATAATGGCGGACATCTCCTATACTACGTTGCATAAAAGAACTGGTGAAGGGGGGTGGCTAGCCACCCTATCCACCCCCCTCCCCTGGATCAGCCCCTTTGGTTACTATCATGGCAAGTATAATAGCTAGTTATGATACCAATTTGTCTTGCAGTTTCCATGTGCACTCCATCATGCAGTGGTGTCGCCATGGGGTGCATGTGGGTTCGAATTCATTTGCACCCAATCCATGCACCTGTCCACCCAACCTATGCATGACATTGTGTAGTTTGTTGCAATGTCACAGCTAGTGATGTAACATGTCATGTATATATATATCACTACATATGCATATTATATAGACTGTCTATATAGAATAGTACCTATAGCTACTAGCTAGTTACGTTGTGCGATTATTGTCAAGCACTATTTCCACCATTTTATGCACTTTATATACAATAATAGCTAGCTATTGATGAAGCCCACCCCCTGTTTCAGCCTACTGATTTTGAGTAAGATGTGGCCCTTTTTCATGAGGTTACGGTACATTCTAAGGTTCATTTCCGTTGGAGTAGTAATCACATAGCTGAAGACCGTCTTAACACACTTAACAACCATCAGAAATTGCTGCAATGCAGGAGTAGTAAAGTGAAGCCATAGCAGTTTAAGGAAACAGTGTATAGCTAGTTGAGATGCTTAAATCTGTCACGGTATTAGCGCACGCGTACCACAGCTATTAAATAAACTGATCGAGTAGTACGAAAGAGAAAACGAGGACGAACTCAAAAGAGATGACTGAATCAAATAACAGCAGTGAAGTAGGAACCAGGGGGGCCAGGGGGGCCACTGGCCCCCCCAATATTTCAGAAGGGGGGGCCTGGCCCCTCCAATAATCAGGCTTGATACAAAACCCTTGTGTATGTTTTCTTTTAATTTTCAATATATACCAGACTTTCTTCGTAAAAGAATTACTAAAATATGACCTCTACAAATGAATAATTGTGGTCACAAAATTCAGTAATCAAAGCCACACCCACAACTTGTATCGGTGGCCCCTGCAACACGCGATTGCTTCCTACTCCACTGAACAGTGTTGATGAGAAGAACCTCCACGACTACCTAGGAAGAGGTGTGGATGGCAGAACACCACCTGAAACATGGTTGGGTGCACTGGATGCATATATATAGCCGTGAAAAAATTCGAAATGTACATCCAAAAGAAGTAAACATCTCTGTGAAGCCAGTTTCACAGCACAAATCTGAATCCAGCTGCCACATGAAGAAGAGTACAACAAATGCAGAGGGAAACTTTAATGTTAAACCACACCCAGTCACACAGCTAGGAGGAAAATTGACAGCTAAGCACGACACCAGCAAGTTGTGGAGGAGCCATAAAGTTCGCCATATAACAAGAAGGGTAGTAATGTATGACGATGCAAGCAAAGATCCAGGTACAATCACGAGGAACAATACCCACTATACCAAGTATGAATGTGAACTAAGCCAGTTCATTTTGGATCATATCGATGAATTGCAGAGAGAAGCAAAGAACGAATCTGCTGCAGATGAAGAGATGAACCTGGGGAAAGAGGTAGCAGATCTTGAGGGAGAGGATGCTGTGGCTAAGCTTGATGTTTATCTCGGCGATATAAGACGAAGAAATAAGAGTGAATCAACTCAGCAGTTATGGCAAATTGTAGCAGATGCTTGCTGTGCATTCATGGAGGAAAGACAATACACCCACTATGTGCACAATATAGTATTGGGTGCTTCAATACAAGAATTGTCTCATGTAGCTCAATCAAGCACTGATGTATCGGGTGAAGTTCACGGGAAAGGAGGAGGCTACGCAGGTGTTGGAGCAAGCGGAAATTTACATAAGGAAATGAAACGAAATAGCACCATGAAAGACATAAGAGGAACAGCTGATTTTAGCACTGAATTCGTGACAAAGGAAGATGTTATTGATGTTGCTGTAAATCCAGTGAGTTCCCTTATCAACAGAAAGTCACGAGAGTTAAAGGTGCTGATGGAAGGACTGCTATCCTCCTATAGTCAACATGGAAAAGGTGAGATAATGCAAAAGAAAGTTTTAGCACGTAGAGAGTTCTTTAGGGTGGGCACTGGGGGGTGGGTATGGGCATATGAATATTTCCAAAATGATGGTCAGATAAGCAAAAGATGTCTTATTATCAACATTCTAATAATTAAAAGCAATAACATTATGTCTGGTTTAGGTAATCCATTGGGACCATTTCTTATTTGCTGTGGATCTGGATCTGAGCCAAAATTGTACTGGCAGGTAGATAACAATGAGATCCTTTGTACAACTGAAACAACCAAAGCATCTATATTTCACGTATACATTAAGCAAGGGAGCAAACATTTCCATATTGTGCACCCAGAGAGCACGAAAATCGTAACAGTCCAACGAAAAAATATTTTTGATCGCAAGACTAAGGCACTGAAATTGGTACAAATTCCCACTCCACGAGACATGTACCTAAAATTACATTGCAATGCCACCAATAAATCAGTCGCCGTCCCTCAAACGGCTATAGCTTGGGAAGAAAAATCACCATTTTTTGTCAAATTCTCCAAGAGCGTTTTTTCACGATATATTGCTGCTATTGAATGTTATGATGACAATACTGCAATGAAAGATGATGCAGGTTTGAATGAAAAATTGAAGATCAACAAAGCGATAGAAAAAGGAAACCCACAACCTAAACACAAATTAGTTAGCTGCGCAGCTACTAAGTATGATAGTAGTCTAAGAGATCTCAAGCTAATGCCACTACATTTTAAACCGGCAGTATCAAGCAAACTACCAGCACCTGTGACACTCAAAGGAGAGCACATAGCTAGGCATTGCTGCCTATCCCTTCCTCAATCAAGGAGTTTTGATGACTCCAACCTGTCCACTGATGGTGGGGAAAGTAATAGTTCCAGTGTATCTTCTCAGCTTGAAGGAAAATCCACAACTAATACTGAAAGCGACAACAGTTCATCGCCTCAAAATGTATCTCGCATTGAATGTGACTGCAGCTCGCCCACACCAACGGATCCTAATGAAATAGCATTTTTTGAACTTGTTGGTGATGAGTATGACTTTCCTCTAGATATTAATTTTATTTAGAATAAACTTCATATTAGCTTTATTATTACATTAGTTTCTAGTGGTATTCATGCAGCAAAAAAAATTAATTAATAATTATAGCAAGCTACACATTTTTATGATGCACTTAACAGTTCACTCCCACCATAATATATTATATCTTGGTATTCAGTAATAAATTGCCTGCTACTACATGTATATTATTTTCTATGGTTTGGCAGCCACAAAGTAACTTAATTTTGTCCTTCACACGGCAAGAAATGTAGCCATGTACATTCTACAGTCACTGTGCTTCACATAGAAAGGAGGGCCCAAACTACTAATGTGACAGTCATAGACAAGCAAACCACAAACTCCATCATTGTCAACATGTACAATAGCTACTGCCCTAAATCCGTCGTTGTTATCTGACACACCAGCCGGTTCCATCTGTACAGTACGTACTAATGTCTCAAACTTTAGAAGACGAATATATACTCAATTATCAGCCCATGACAGCTATCCTAATAATTATTTCTTAAACATCAAACTTGATTATGAGCTATCAAAGCCCTTAAAAAAGGATATGGCCTGAGAATCCACTCTAGCTCTTTCTGTGGAGCACTGTATATACAAGGTTTCACATGGTTATTTAATTTACATGATCATTGTAGGCTTCTAAAATGAGCCACCAATAACCATACTGTCTACAAACTAATGATGAGCCCTTAGAGTGCAAATACCCAAGACATCCGCATGCACAATATGATCAGTGGCAATAATTAAATGATCTATTGGCCTCACTTCTATGATCAGCAATTAGAAATTAGTTTTGTGTATACATTCCTATGTAGCTAGGTTACTGTACTGCATAAGAATTTTAGTGCTCTAGCTATTTTAGCAATCAGAGTGCAACCTCAGCCAGCAATTGCAGGGCTATGTGGTGTCACCATTAACAAAGGACTTCATAGCTCTTGATCATAATTCTACACATCTGCATGCTACTGGTCAATTTACTGGTATTATGTGGTATACATTATAATAGCTAGCTATGCCTTGAATGATATGTTCACTTCTAGAAACATTTTTTTCCAACCTGGCCATGGCACTTAATATGTAGCTACATTGCTCTTTAATTCAAATGACCTTCCTTCTTATTAATATGTATAAATAAGAACATGTAAAGACTAGTGTAGTATCGAATAATTTCGACATATGTGCACGTCCATTTGGCTGCAGTTCTAGCTAGCACTCCACTGCCTCAGATTTCCATGGCCAGAAGCTGACTCCATAATATTATTGGCTTAGATGCCTGTTCAAACATGTACCAGTACACGTGTTTCTGTGACACACAGGCAATGGCATGCACATATTAAGCATAATTATTTTAACGTGTAAGACTAGCTAGTTCTTTAGAAACAAAAATTAATATAGCTACGGTGTGTGCACTTTCTGTATTAATTTTTCAACAGAATAGTCCGAGTACATTATATAAAGATTCCACTTCCATAATAAAATCCCCTCCTGATGAATTGTAATATCCTGTCTCAGGAGGTGCAGCTGCCTGAGGTAATAAGTGGGACTGAATGAAGTGTACTCACTTGCATATAAGAACCTGTGGAAGGCAAGTGTGAAGGCTGCCCAGAAAAGTGCTTTGTCAAGGGGAGCAAGTGATTGCTTGCGAGACAGCTCACTTTTGATGACATGTAATAGTTGGAGTGTGATTGGAAGTGTACGTACTGCATTTGTTGTCACCATTATGGCCGTGCACAGGTAGTGGAGCATAAGGAGGTACTTGTCAATGTAGAACTGGTTGCGCCAGTGTATTCCGAGGAGGTGCCAATCCTCCTGATGGACTGGGCACAACCGGAAGGCATTCTTAAGGTCAATTTTTGCTATCAGTGCTCCTGAGCCCAGATCTTGACACATTTGGATGGTGTCATCTACTGTTTCGTACAGTGGCCCAGAAGGTCACTTGAGATTACATATTAGCCGTTCGATTGTGCTAAGAGATTGCACATTAATGATTCGAACCTCAAATCTCCAATCTCTTAGGACACTGTGCTGAGAGATTGCACATTGGCGATTTGAATCCCGATTGTCCAACTCTAATAAGTGTAAACAGTGCTTAAGAGATTCAAATCCCCAATGTGCAATCTCTTAGCACACCATCTCTTAAGAGGTTGGAGATAGGGGATTCAAATCCCCAAAGTGTAATCTCTTAGCACGGCGTCTCCTAAGGGATTAGAGATAGGGGATTCAAATCTTCAATATGCAATCTCTTAGCACAGTAGCTAGTGCTAAGAGATTGGAGATTCAAGGTTTCAATCATCAATATACAATGTAGTGCTAAAAGATTGGTGATTGGGGATTCGAGTTGCCAATGTGCAATCTCTTAGCACAGTGTTCTAAGGGATTGGACATTAGTGGTTCGAATAATGTTACCAATGTGCAATCTCAGTGTCCTAAGAAATTGGACATAATTTCAAGAATTCCACAGAGTCCTATATAGCTATTAGAGTAGGACCATCGGGATTCAAAACGCCAATGTGCAATCTCTTAGCATAGTGTCCTAAGAGATTGGAGATTTGCAGTTCGAATCACTAATGTGCAATCTCTTAGCACAATCGAACAGCTAATGTGCAATCTCAAGTGACCTTCTGGGCCACCGTAGTTTTGTACTGTAGAGAATAGCTATTTGTGTGGATCTACTCTGTCCTGCCGTAGCAGATAAGTGATTGATTAGTCGCCAGCCACGATCCTTTCTGGGGATGACACCAACTCCTGAAAAGTGTAAAATTTAAGGGGGAGTGGGGAAGAGGGCAGCCATTCTATGTTCCATAACCTCTTTCTTGAGGGCTTCATCAACACTACTGGGGTATTGCATGGTAAGCAGAAGAGAGATTTGGTGGGGTTAATGGTAAGTGTGGACCAGCATATCCACATAAGTAAGAGAGCTCTGATGGCTACCTGACTGAGCGAATGTATGGTGAGTTATTGCTGTGTCAGTGCCTACGTGTAGCTCTTGTTGTGGGCAAAGACTAATTAGATCATTTGCACTTGCGCTGGGCATGCACATACGTTAAACATTCCTGCTCTGGGACACCGTTAATTTCGGTTTATGTCAATAAACCCCATCATTTATCCAAATAAATGTGATATTTCTACTCAATACTTCAGAAATGGCTGAAACTTTCTCTTTGATATACACCTAGGTGCAAAAAACCGTAAGCTATAGGAGGAGTGCATCATGGAGCATATTGAAAGAACTTAGCTATAATAATGTTTACGTACCATCCTATAGTTTTGTGGTGGCCAGAAGGTGGCGAAAGTCGCAACTAGTACGGGTTATCTGTTTTATCAACATGTAGCTAACACTAGGTACAAGGAATACTTCACCTTTTATTTCCTTCTATTTCCTATTCTTCTTAGACTATTTCCTATTAGCTTCTGTTGAGTCAGAAACACCGGCTGTAAAATTATAGTACACAGATTATCTGTTTCGATCCTTTGTAGTTGACGGTGAAACTATATTTTTGCAGCAGGATAGGACATGCTATGAGCGAAATGCATCAAATATTATAGACCTACTTCACTCAACCAGCTAATAATCAACGTTTTATTATTATCCTGATATAATTGTTACAGTAGCTATTGCTGAGCTATCTTTAGTTCATTATTATCATCTGAGTGAGAGTAACTACCAATAATAAGGTGTAATACCAATAATAATACATTAGAAAGATTTTCTTGTTAGTAAACTTGTTCTTGCATTTGATAACATTTCTGTCTATTTGAATCTTCATACTTGGATTAAAATTAATCCATTAATGACAGCCAACCATTATCTGGTGTGCACTGGCAACTGTAATATTCTCAAACTTCTTAGAATCTGATTTTGGCTACACACTTCCCGGTATGCAAGTCTGCATTTGCAAAAATTGACAGCAAGGCTATATGCCATGATCATAAAGAAGAATATACAGGGAGATCGAGGAAGTCTTAGAGAGGTTACTTTACAGGCTGTGAGCGGAAGAGAGTTTACTTTACAGGCTGTGATAGTTGGTCAAGGCTTGGGGGCCATTCCTAGATCAGCTGTCAGAATCTCTCTGGATGATGATGCCAAACTTGGATCTCCACCCTATCACATACAACCTACTGGAAAAGCATGCAAAAATATATCTTATCGTAGCGTAGATTACCGATTATCGACCATTTAAGGTACCATTTAATTGCGTGGGCGTGAGCGTCAGGAATGGCTAATTCAATTAGCGAATCGTGAAGGGGCGTGGCCGAAGAGGCCATACGAGTGCTTTTGGTCGAAGGTGGGCGTGTCCAGAATCGGCCAGGGATGATTATGCGCGTGTAATTAGCGACCGGAAGTGGCCCCTGAAGAAAAGGCCGGTAATTGCCCACATCAAAGCAAGATCAAAGCATTCTTGCTTAACTATTAACCGCAACGACAAAAAAAAAAAAAAAAAAAAAAAAAGCTAATTAGGCCTAATTAAGCATGTGGGCGTGTTCCTGGCACTGTGTGGAGTGTGTGCGTGTGCGTTAATGCAGGTTTTATTGCTTCCGATTGGGCGTGGCTTCACGGGCCAGTGCTTGGACATCGGCGCCTGGGACTTGGCCTCGGCGATAGATGGGCGTGTCCCGGAAGCGGTGGTGACCTTTGAACCCCGGGAGGAGGCTTTGGGGGCGTGGCAGGAGGTCAAAGGTGAGGCCATGTCTGTTAATGAGGCACTGTACGGCGGTGCGATCGAGGGGCCTGTACGGCTGGACGGAAGCTGACGATGGTTTGAAGCGGATGTGGTTGCGATGACGTGTTGTTACTCCGCCCACACAGGAAATGAGGTGAGCTCTTGCGTGGGCGGTGTGGCAGAACGGCCTCCAAGTGTTTGTGTGTGTTTTGGCCTTGAGGAAGCTGTGTGTTTTAATTGGGATTGATTGTGGGCTTCCGGTGGACATCCGGTGGTTAGTAGGCACTTGATTGAGAATGGTGGTCCTTGGGGAACAGGGTGGGGCTGTTTTGGGCGTGGCCTGGCCCCTCCCTTCCGGCTCGGCTTCCGGTCCATGGAGGATATTAAATGAACACTTCCGGCTCTAGCAGCCACACCCCTGAGACCTGTGCAATTAAAAGGGCGTGGTTACACAACATGCACCTCACTAATGACTTTGATGTGGTTTAGGTGTCATATCCCCCACCTCACGCCCACGCAATTTAATGGTACCTTAACGTAATTGGAGCTGTATCTCTGCTTCAGAACGTGACCTTTGCACCGAACAAACACCAGCAGAAAGAGCGACCACTTACCTACAACATATTATGCAACTTCCAGGGGAAAAGCCCTTGTGGGCTATACGTTATGACCATTTATGTACTACAGTGTTTTGAACCAATAATCGACCATGTGTACGTATTAATCGATCTTGTGTTTACTTCCTATAGACATATTGTCGACCACGCAGGAACAGCTGCCCTTTGAAGAGGACATAGAGGGACTATAGTACATACACTACTGACCCCAGTACACACACAGATGCTGCACACATATAGATCAATGCACAATAAATTCTGTGTTGCAATATCAATGTTAGCAATAGTAATAAACTGTTGAAATAAGGAAATGAAATAATCGTTGGATTATAATAAGAATGATTCAATACATAAGTATGTACTTCTACACACTAATAATGGTTTTTACTAGCATCAGTTAGTGTAGCATGATATGGTTCTAAGCAAAGGTATTGTTGCATACCTGACACACATACAGTCCGTCATCATTAGTAGAGAGGCATTCGACATGCATCCATTTTTCACACCTGTCATTGGTGCACTGAATCCATTCTTGACTTAATTCATCATCGATGAGGTCATCTTCATACGCGCCAAAACATATTGCACATTCATTGCTGCTGATCTCTCCCTGTTGGAGCCCGTCACCGGTGCTTCTTGTAGGGTACTATCTGTTACGTGGGTAGTTCTCTTTGTTGGCTTGACGATGCTCCTTGAGTTCAGCTTTTCTCTTCCGTTCAGCCTCCCTTAACTCCGCTTTCTTCTTCTTTTCTATCTCCTTCTCCTCTGCCTTTCTCTTTCGTTCTGCCTCTCGTTTCTGCCTTTCTTCAGCTTTCTTTCTTCTTTCTTCCTCCTTTTGTAATTTCTTTTCCTCTCGCTCCCTCTTCCGCTGATCCTTAGCTTCTTCCTCTTCACGCTTTTTCCTCTGCTTTTCCTCCATCATTGCAATAGCATCGGCACTTGTGAGAACACGTGCTCCACTATTTTTTTTGGTTTTGATGATTTTGGTGTAGGAGGAATGTTAGGCAATGTTAGAAATTCTGTTAGCGGAGAGAGTGGTTTTCTTCTGGATTCAGATCCAAGGGATGAAGCTCCGCTTGACGTAGTTGATGGACCACAGGTACTGGAAGGCGTGTGCACCTCACGAGACACTGTGGTAGCTTCTGGATTCCTTTGAGCAGGTGTGCTTGATTGTTGCGTGCTATCATCAGGACAAGGAGGTGCTCCATTATCACCAGTGTCCATATCACCTTCCCCAAGTGTGTTGTTATCAGGATGAGGTGTTCCAGTGTTCTCTGTTTCCATATCATTTTCTCCGGGTGTTTCACCACTATTGTGGCTTGAATTAATTATCAGCTCCATCGTTATCACTCTGTTTGTCGCAAACTGGATCATCCTCTTCAAATGGTCGAAAGGGATCTGAACGTTGATTAATATAGTCCTCAGGATTGCTATAATCTGGTAGAGCATCAGAATGAGTTTCAGCCAACCAGATCATGTACTCAACATCCGATATCAGCACACGTCAGCAAGTGCTTAACCCCAAGCTCGTCTTCTTCGGGTGTCAAATAAGGTACAGGTCCAGGGTTGGTGCCCGAAGTCACTCTCCCAGACAACCTATCTTTCCGACAACGTTGTCCTTGGCACGCCATACTGGTCAGCTGCCCTGTTCATTCCCATTTTCCTGTCCAAATAGCTCTTCATTGCGCCAGCTATTGATTCTTTTGTCCACTGACGATACTTTTTTCGGTCGGTTGTTACTAAGTTTAGGCTTCGGTGCTCCCTTTCGGCGTCTCCTTTTGCGCTTTCCAGCCATGATACTCTTGAGCGCTTCAGGTGTACTGACAAGTATCCGTAAATTCCCGTTTATTGCGGGATACTACGGTGGTCGAAAATAGGTACAGGAGGTCGAATATAGCTGGTCGATATTAGGTACTGGTCGATATTCGGTAATTACCGCTATATCTGCTGATAAAAACAACACTGTTGTGATACTATATCCAGCCAAATGGTCCTTGTAGAGACTTTGGAGTTGGGCCTAAAATTTAATATCACATTTCTTCCTTGTCCAAACAGGTTTGATAAGAGTGGCTCTGAATGTGTCTGTGAAGAAAGATTACAAATGTACAATGTTAATTGCAATGTTGATGTCAGTTCTATTGAGTAGACTTCTAAACTAGCTACAATGGACAATCTCGACATCCAATATAACCACAATCATTATGGAACTCTGTGTGGCTCCTGTATAGGGAAGGCTACAGCATAGCCTTAGGCACACTGCACTGTCTATTTCAGTGCAACAATAACAAGCTAGTACATAGCTCTTATTCTGTCCTTTGCTCTTGCTGGAATAGTGCTAGTAGATTTTCTATTGCTACTCAGACTAGCAGTATCAGCTGGAACAATCAATGGACTCATTTTTTATGCTAATGTTGTTCAATCAATCTGATCATTTTTCTTTTCTGCTGAAGAAACAGATAGCTACTTTGACTGTCTTCATAGCTTGGTTGAACTTTGACCTTGGAATAGAGACCAGTTTTCTATGATGGTATGACCACATATGCCTACACATGGTTCCAGTTTGTATTCCCATTCTATGTCTGGCTTCTCATTGGACTGATTATTGTGATGAGTCACTACTCAACTATATAAGCTGACTCGAATACTTGGCAATAATCCTGTGTCTGCACTGGCTACACTCTTTCTCTTCTCATGCTCTAAGCTTCTTCGCACAATTATTGCTACATTATCTGTTGCTGTTCTTGAGTATCCTGATGATAATTATAAAAGTGTATGGTTTTCTGATGGTAGTGTGGCCTATGGAAGTCTTGAACATGTCATATTATTATTTGTTATGTTTGCAATATTTAATTTAGTTCTGGTATTTCTGTTCATTCCTTACACTCTACTCCTTTTCTTTGCTCACTGGCTCCAGGCTCCCTCTCACTGGCGCATTCTCTCTTGGCTCAACAGGATCAAACCTTTCATTGACACATACCATGCTCACTACAAAAAGAATACACGCTACTGGATGGGATTGCTTCTTTTAGTACGCCTTATCCTTGCTGATACCATAACTAATGAATCGATCCTTATTGTCATAATTTCTCTCATGGTTGGTCTCACATCCTTGGCCTGGCTGCAAAAGGGATTTATGAAAATTACTTTAATAACATCTTGGAAGCTTTCTTTGTTGCTAATCTTTGTATTTTTGCTGTGACCTCATACACATACCAGCCAAGTGCAACAAATATCCAGAATGCAATTGCTTACACATTAATTTTGTTGGACTTGCTTTTGCTGTTTCCATTTAATTTGCATTGTGCTGTTTCATATCTACCTGGTCCTCCGTGAGACTGCTGTGTGGAAAAACCTAATGTTAAGGAGTATTTTGTACACAAGCCTGAATGAAGAAAATACATCATATTTGCCACCTAATGATCATGAACAGAGCTCCCAGGGTCTACAGATACCAACCCAATCCACTGTTGATCTGCGTGAACCACTGCTTGAGCAGTAACTGCCGTTGTTACTCCCTTTTACTTCTATTCAATAATTAATGAAAGCATTAGTTTTGTACAGAACTTGAGTTTAGTTGTGAGTAGGGTGCACGTAGCTACTGTTAAATTTTATGGAGCTGGCCCATGCATGCAGAGTGGCTGCTTTCATGACCGTACACTTTAGTATAATTCCTCTAATTTTGTGTGTGTGTGTGTGTGTGTGTGTGTGTGTATCGGTAGTACTATTTTGATTATTTGTTTGGAGTGGCTGCACTAAGTCTTAGAATGGTAATTATTAATAATTCATAGCCTGCATGAGGATGGCAGTTGTAACTAGAGCTCTGTAGAGCACATACCCCGCGCGCTCTGTAGCCACTGTAGCGTAGTACTGCAACACTCTGCGGTATAGCTGTTTTCTGGCCTGACGACCCTTTCCAACACTGAGCTTGAGCATGCGCAGTTGCATTAGCATGCTAAAAGAGTGGGTGTGGTCGATAAACCACAGGCATTTTGAACAGAAAAAGCACGATTTGTAGTACTAGTAAGCCTTGTTGAGAAATTCGAAGCCCGTACAAACCAGTTTTTCACCGATATCTACCGATTGGTTGTGCTTACAGCACGCACAGACGCCTAGAACTCGAGATCTGGCGATTTTCGTGCCGACAACAACAACAGACGGACAAACCGATTGCTTTACCCCTTGCGCATGCGCGCGGGGTAATGAATAATAGGTTGACCTTTGAGGGTGTGTCTGGTTGCAAATTGCTAGGCTACTCCACCCACTTCCATTGTAGCAAACACTGTCAGCTGTAGGGTGAGTCATACCTGCATGTAGCTAGCTACATCAATATAAATGTATCTCGGTCCATAATATTCAGCTCTTGATTAACTTTTGCTAAGCCTCTCTTAATTTTGTCTCGACTTTAATTATAACAGCAGATTAGCTAGCTAGCTTTATCTATGACTTGCAGGTTCCATGATGTCCTCATTTTGGCCACTATCCTTGGTCAGGGTTCTATCTATAGGGGGGGGGGGGGCAGGGGGGAAGCTTCCCCCCCAAAGCACCCAGCTTCTCCCCCAAAGAAGAGTAGCAATAGCATTCTTCTGAATTATGTCAAAGAGTATACATGTTGTACCTAAAACACACTAGATCAGAGCTGCAACATGTACAAATACTGCAATTTGATTGGCTACTGACAGGTATATATATATCTCATAGTCACCTACAAGATTTTCATAGTCACCTACAAGTTTTGCCCTCTGGCTCTAGCAATACAAATCTATATGATCTAAACTTGTTAGATATTGTTTAGTCGGGTTCAATGTGATTTAGAAGACCTCAGGGCTCTCATAGAACCCTCGCTTCGCTCGGGATTCTATATTATGGAGTCCTTCAGTCTTCTAAGTCACACAGAAACCTCCTAAACAGTGTCTAACTAATACTTAATGGTTTGGAGGAGGGGGCTGTGCGTGAAAGTGCCACGCCCCCTTCCACCCCAAACCAAAATTTCTAGATAGAACCCTGTTGGTGGCTGTCATCCACTGCCTGTGTGTCTTTCCTACTGCTATAAATACTGAATTGGCATTTGTGAGGCCAAACTCAAGTGTGTCGTGTGCCAATAGTAGCTCTCAGCCACCTTGTCTGACTTTCAATGAATATGCACAGCAAGTGGAACAGTACTTTGTCAATGATACCACTTTTCTCTTCCTGCCTGGGACTCACCAGCTGGATATTCAGCTCAACTTGGAGGGTCTTTCAAATCTTGCATTTGGTTCAATTGATGATCCTGGTGATCAAAATGCTCAAATACTATTCAGTCCATCAGCTAACATCACATGGACAAATTGTGAGAATATTGAGATCAGTGGGTTGAATTTCATTCTCAGTGGACAGTTCAGTGTACTAGTTCAATTTGATATACTTGGTGTCTACTCATCAGAGTTTGTTTTTCAAGGGACAATTGCCTCTTTTACTAACCTGACTCTAACTGGAGATGGTACTAGAGTGTTTGCCTATTGCGGAAACTCCAGTGATGTACAGATTGGAGGTCTGATAGCAGCAGGTACCAGAACAATGATTCTTTATGCAACAAACGGTATTGTAGATCTAGAGTTCTATGGAAACAATGTTTTCACTGACAACCTCGCCAATACTTCAGATGCTGAATACATGATATTTCTTTATGCTTGCCAATATACTTTCAATGGAAATACTTCATTCATCAAGAATACTGCCGCAATTGCAATTTATGTTATTGGTATTCGTGACAGTGATACCCCAGTAATTATTGGGAATATTCCTGGAAATGTTTCATATATCAACAATAATTTTGCAGTTGCAATGTATGTAGCTGCTGATCCTGATGGTATTGAGAACAATATTTCTGGAAATCTTGCATTTATCAACAATACATTCACAGATGGTGGGGAATAATCTTTGGTGCTGTCAGGGGCACAAACAGTATTTCTGGAAGTATCTTATTTTTCAACAATACTTAATTGCCTTCACAGCGGAGGTTTAGTTCAGTTATCTGGGGTTACTTGGTACATCTCTGGAAGTGTTTCGTTTATTCAGAATGATGTGTATGCAGATTCAGGCAGAGATTTCACTGGTGGTGCAGCAATTTACTCTGACAACTCTACGCTCTTCATCAGTGGTGTGGCTTCATTTGTTGGTAATCGTGTCAGAGCTCCCATCATGATATCCAACATAGATACAACTGGTGGAGCTATATATGCTTGTGATCAGAGTGCATTAGTATATTTAAAGAATCATCCGACACATTGTTTATTCAAAATGTTGCTACATACCATGGAGGAGCAGTATCCCTGATTGACTCCAACCTAACGATGTATGGAAGAGCATTATTTGAAACAAATTCCGCTGGTATGGAAGGAGGAGCCATTTATTCACTCAACAGTGTCATCAACATGACAGGTAGAGTGGATTTTAACCAAAATTCTGCCCAGTGGGGAGGAGCAATGGCCTTCAGTGGAAGTTCTACTAAGCTACGATTGATTGAGCCTCTTGCAGTTAACTTTGTTGAAAATTCAGCAATTTTGGGTGGTGGAGTGATTTTCTTTGAAGATGATGCTAACCAGATGTGTTTTAGATCTCAGATTACACAAGATTGCTTCGTCGAGCTCAGTTCTATAATTATAAGCAACATTGGGTTAAACTTTAATAACAACAGTGCTGAGAGAGCTGGTAGGATATTCTATGGAGGGCACCTCGATACATGTACACCCATTATTGGTGGTTGGCCTTTTTCTGATGGCCAGGCTTTGAATCTCATTGCAGGTGTCTCAAATGTGAATGTGAATGTCAATAATTACAATGACAATACAACATCGAATGTTTCATCCGATCCACTCCAAGTCTGCATTTGCAAAAGTGATGGCATGGTCATATGTGATGATAAAGAAATTGAGACAGTGAGGGGAAGAGAGTTTATTTTGCCAGCTGTGATAGTTGGTCAAGGCTTAGGGACCATCTCTTCAGCTGTCAGGATCTCTCTAGATAACAATACCCAACTTGGCTCTCCCGCTCAGCGCATACAACCCACTGGAAAGGCATGCACTAACATAACATATAACTTGTTTGCTGAGAATGATAACACAGTGGTTCCCAGATGATAGTCTATGCAGAGATACTGGGAGTACAACGATAAGCATCATATTCCTTCCTTGCCCCAGTGGATTCGTGAAAAATGGTTCTCGATGTGTTTGTGAAGAAAGGCTTCAGCGTTTCAATGCTGTTTGCAATGTAGATGACGAAACAATACAGTGGACTTTAGCATCAAATCGTTTCTGGATACATCATAGGAGCACTTTTTGAAAATGCAAGCAATGAATCTACTTATCAAGGGCTGATACTTCACTCTAGCTGTCCACTGGACTACTGTGTTGACGACCCTGTGCCTATTACACTGGACAATCTCGATATTCAATGTAACCACAATCATTCTGGAACTCTGTGTGGCTCCTGTACCTTGTAGCAATGACTACCTCGCTCTTATTCTTCCCTTTTCTCTTGCCGGGATAGCACTGGTGGCTGTTCTTTTGTTGCTAAGACTGACAGTAACAGCAGGAACAATTCAGGGTTTCATCTTCTACGCTAATGTCGTTCAAGCAAATACATCATTCTTCTTTCCAACTGGAGAAGTTAATATTCTAACGGTCTTCATTGCATGGCTGAACCTTGACCTTGGAATAGAGTCCTGTTTCTATGATGGTATGACTGCATACGCCTATGTATGGCTCCAGTTTCTATTCCCATTCTACGTCTGGTTTCTTATTGGAATGATAATTGCAGTGACCCACTATTCAAGTAAATTAACTAAAATACTTGGCCATAACCCAGTGGCTGTTCTTGCTACTCTGCTTCTCCTCTCTTACTCGAAACTTCTTCGCACAATATCTAATACATTATCTGTTTCAGTACTCCATTATCCTGATGATAATAAAAGTGTATGGCCTTTCAATGGAAATATGGCTTATGGAAGTGTTGAACATGCTGTATTGGCTTTGTTTGCAATACTAGTTTTGGTATGTCTGTTCATTCCTTACACTTTGCTCCTTTTCTTTGCTCACTGGCTCCAGGCTCTCTCTCACTGGCGCATTCTCTCTTGGCTCAACAATATCAAACCTTTCATTGACACATACCATGCTCCCTACAAGAAGCAGACACGCTACTGGACGGGACTGCTCCTATTTATGCGCCTATTTCTGCTTGCCTTTGATGCTCTTAATAGCAAGTTAATCCCTGTTGTTATAACCTCGATTGCAATCATTCTTGCATCTTCGGCCTGGGTCCACAAGGGAGTTTATGAAAATTGTTTCAATAACATTCTGGAAGCATTCTTTATTGCCAACCTTTATATATTTGCAGTAGCTACATTTTACAAACTTCTTGATTTACGGTACCGAGGTAAAAGGATCATCATACACAATAAAGGCTTGTAAAGACAATGGTACAGAATTAAGTAATAATACAGAGTTGTGTGTGATAAATTCGGGAGAGCAAAATTTAAATAAGTGATTTAGAACCCGTTCTAGTGAACATCCCCATTGCTCTATGATGTGCAACAGTGCAAGGTCAGTAAATACCTTCTCTGACGTTGTCAAAGAGATAAACTTCGTACTACTTTGTTTGTAGCACTCATACTCAGAATTATGAAACTAAAATCTTACAAGTGTACATGGCATTAATTTTATAACTCTCGAGTATTCACTTGAGGAAAGCAACATTTATAGTAACTTCACGATAGATGACATTGTATTTGATGGCCATCAATCATGTACCATTGATATTCCGTCACATTTTGTAGGAGCAGCAGCTTTGGCCACCTCAGCTCCTGACCATACTGATCAGCCGGAGACACATTATCAGTCAGCTGGGAGTGTAGCTAATCATTCCTTTGAAATTCATCTGTTCTTACCTTCAATTATTCCTACAATATTATATCTTGGTATTCAGTAATAAATTGCCTGCTGCTACATGTATGTTATTATCTATGGTTTAGCAGCCACAAAGTAACTTAATTTTGTCCTTCACACGGCAAGAAATGTAGCCATGTACAGTGCGCGTAGGAAGATGTTTTTGAGCAGCGGGGCTGAAAGTAAGCAGGTGAAGACTCGCTTGTAGCGCGGGAAAGCTAGGGGGTCTGAGGGCATGCTCCCCCAGGAATATTTTGGAGTTTTAGACCTTCTGAGAGCTTTTCTAGTGCATTTTCGAGGACATTCTGGACTTTGAGCTTGTCACATGTGAACACAGATCAGTAGTGACTACTGATCTGTGTTCACATGTGACAATTATTGATATCTACACACCGTGGGGCTAAGACACACCACAATCATGAACTAGAGCTCTGTAGAGCACATACCCCGCGCGCATATAACAAAATCTATAGATCTGCTTTTGTATGCATAGGGAAACAGATATGAATAGAAAATTATGCTGTTTGCTTGATTGTATATAGGCTCCTGGTGATATCAGCCAAACAACCACTGAGTCTCGTCTCTCTGCACCAGATTTAGACTAGGTAGATATAGGTATCTTCAAGGACTTATAAGCCCTTGGTATCTTACATTCTGATTCGATGGGGCTTTGCATTCCAGTCTGCACATAGCTAGCAGCCAAACATGTGCCACTAGCATTATTAACGACCTTTACCAGCTCATAATATTTGTTATGTGCATGATGTGCATAATGCATTGAGTGGGCACTGTCGATAGGCGTGGTTACGAAGGCTAACAAAAAGGCACTATTTGTGACGCTCGTGGACTATGTCCCTCGATTCGAAGCACTCTGAAGCCCGTTTTTCGCCAAATGCGACGGATTCATTGTAGTTACTAGTCGCTCAGGTGCCTAGACCTCGAGATATGGCAATTTTTGTGCTCACGACGACAACGACAACTAGAGCTCATAGAGCACATACCCCGCGCGCTTGTGTAGCTTTTCAGCTGTATGAATGTGCATAAAAATAATAGTAGATAATAGCTATATCACTGTAAAGAATTAGAACTGTTCCTCTCAGACAAAAACAGTGTGCTTATATATGTAGACATCATCATTATCCTGTGTACACAGGTATACTCAGTCTGTTTGTGTCATCACTGAGGGTCTTGATCTTCATACCTGCAGGAGAGAATTATAGTAGTAAAAGATGTTATAGGTATATAGTGCTATTGGCAGGGATTGATTTATTGTGGTGTGATGGATTCTTTATTGTGCTAAACGCTGAGGTATGATGAATTTTCATCCTTGTTGGGATTTTGATTTACTGACGTGCTGGTGGTTCTAACTTCAGAGGCCATCTTTGAAGTACCCTCGAGGGTGGCCTGTGAAGTAGCAGTAGATATATCGGAGACCAACTTTGAAGTACCCAAGGTAGGTGGCTATGAGGCTTTACCCTAAAGGTCGTCTTTGAACTACCGTGAAGGTAGGTGACCGTAAAGCTATCCTCACTGACCATCTTAGAACTACCCTTAAGTGGGTGGTCTCTGAAACAGTAGCAGATACTTGACGAGTTCATCACCCTTGTTGGGACTTTGAAGTTGGCTTCACCCAATAGGGATTTAGGAGATAAGAGTGAAGATTTGTACTGATGTGTTGGTGTATCCAATTTCAGAGGCCATCTTTGAAGTACCCTCGAGGGTGGCCTGTGAAGCAGCAGTAGATAACTCCGAGGCCATCTTTGAAGTACCCAAGGTAGGTGGCCGTGAGGCTTTACCCTAAAGGTCGTCTTTGAACTACCGTGAAGGTAGGTGACCGTAAGGCTATTCTCATTGACCATCTTAGAACTACCCTTAAGTGGGTGGCCTCTGAAGCAATAGCAGATCCTTCTGAGTTCTTCACCCTTGTTGGGACTTCGAATTTGACTTCACCCAATAGGGATTTAGGAGATAAGAGTGAAGATTTTGTGAGTGGCACTGATGTGCTGGTGTATACTTGAAGGGAGGTGACTGTGAGGCATAAGGCCGTCTTTGAACTACCATGAAGGTAGGTGGCCATAACTTCAAGTAGGTGGCTTTTGAAATTCTACTTGACACATATTTAATTTATATCTTATATATGTAGGGAAAAATGAATTACAATGAATTAAATTAATATTATATTAATTACTCACCCTATATACTATTATACTTACGATGATAATACTTGATCTCCATCAAGAGGACGAGATTAGATATGGAGTGAGATAGCTATACGAGTGGTATCACAGTTGTGGATGTAGATGGAAGTGTGTGATGTAAACTGCAGACTCGAATGGCAGACTTGAATCGGTTACTATAATACCATGTGTGTACATAAAAGATACTTTATAAGCTATAATAATATTATTACTGTAGATATTATATACCTGATAGCTATGTGCTATATTTGGAATGATAAATAAGTGGCATCATGGTCCGAGTAGTATGTGTCGATGACATCTACAAAGCTGTTTTCTCTGATGCCATTAAAATATATGTGGTCCAAAAGTGACCCGGAGTCTGTGGTGGGTACTTGAACCAGCTGAGAAAATCCTCTGGATGTCATTAACTGGAGCAATCTGGATGAGTTTGACCTTGAAATATCTTCATTGAAGTCACCAACAATAATGGTGGGCACTATCTGGGGAAGATTTGCTAAATAGTCACCAATGAGAGACAAGAATGTGGCTAGATGTTGCTGTGGACGTCTGTAGACTGCTATAATACACATTCTGCCCACAGAATGAGTGGAACTTGTTTTTACAGTCAGTATTTCCAGCTGAGGTGGATGAGGGACATTCATCCTAACAGGCTGTAATGAAGAGGGACACACTATCATTATTCCACCCTTGGCTAGATCTTCAGTGCTCGTTTGGATACGATCCTGCCTGAAAACTGTACATTCTTCTGTCACAGGAAAATGGCTACTTTCAAGGTGCTGTCCAGGCTGAAGGAAGGTCTCAGTGAAGCACATGATTTTGACTTGCTTCATAGCTTGGTCTCTGATGATATCTTCATACTTTGCCAAGAATGAACGTACATTCAGATGACTGATTTTCATCCAGCCATCCTTAGGTAGACTGAGTACCTTTGGTATTGGTTCACTGGGGAGACTCTGTGTAGCTAGACAATCTTTTCATTTCACTCACAATACTGTCACTGACTTTGATGTTCTCATGTTTAAAGTTTTTAATGAATAGGCCTTGAAGAGTTTTCACTCGACTAAAGGCTACGTATGCTTGCCCTGCATCAAATTTAACTTTCTTCATATCAACAACAATTTGATCCATTGTCAGTCCTTGCACTTTATGAATGGTAGTGGCCCAGGCTAGCACGAGTGGAAACTGCCTCCTACTTGCTTCAGCAGCTTTGTTCTTTCCGATGAAGAATACTGCTTCATGTCTGCTGATAGGTACAGCTTCAGGATACTGGCTGCGGTACTGACTCTGTGCAATTGCTGTGACACCTACTCGGGAATGATCAAACTTAACAAGGACCAAGGTGACTTCACTGCCAGTTTTGATGATATCTTCAATAGTTCCTCGTGCACCATTTACTAATCCATCTGAAACATCAACGTTAACAGTCAGCATTACCTTGGCACCAACAGCAAGATGTAGTTCACTGACGAGTCCTCCTGTGTCAGCTTTATTGCCTCATGAGGATAGCCAGGATGATCGTCTGTGATGACTCTTGATTCCAGTACCTTGATGTCCTCATCAGTGCAGGTGGCAGTGCGCACTCGACACAAAAGCTGGGCAAACTGGCTATCATCTCTTTGTCTCATGATCTCATCCAGCTCAATTCATCAATCCAGAGGGAGCCAGACTTATGGAGCCGTGCATAGGCATCACCAACCTCTGCAAATACATGTGGCTGTGCTACTGGTCGTAGTTGGTAAAGATCACCAACAGCAAGTACGTTGATATCTCCAAAGGTTGTGTCATCTCCTTTACCCTTCAGTTGCTGGAGTCGCTTGTGTATCTGGAGCAGCATATTGGAACCAACCATAGAGATCTCATCAATGATGAGCAGTTGCAAATTGGACAGCTTTGTTCTGAGAGTGTTCAGCTTGTCCTGTGTGAGAGGCTGGGAGCTAAACTTTGATGTACCAAGTAGAAGCGCTGAGTGGATAGTCATCCCCTGGATGTTAAATGCGGCAACTCCTGTGGGTGCTGTTAGCAACACTACCACATCTTCTGGTTCCACTTGTCCTGAGAGGAGCAATAACTTTATTGCATCTCTGCGAATGAGTGAGATGACATAGCTTTTACCAACTCCACCCGGACCACTGACAAACACTCTGTAAGGCTTGATAGCTTCTCCCTTCTTCATAGCTATGACAGCATCTTTACACCATCTTCTATGATAGTTCACAATCTGCCGTTGCTTGGTGTTTAGACCTCTCATGAGTTGACGGTACTCATCTGGTGGAATAAGTGCTCTGTTGGTTTCCAAGCTAAACCTCTGGAGCAGGGGAGTTGTTTGCTGCTGCTGAAAAAGGGATGCATTTGCATCCAAGTCTTCCTGCTCAATGGTTCTCATTTCTTCAACACCCTCTGCTTGAGCTTGAGCTTGTTGTTCAGCTGCACCTGGAGCTACTTGGTCCCATGCATGCTGGGGTGGTCCATGCTCAGTTAGATCATCAATGGCTTCATCAATTTCAGTAGCATTCTGACTGTACTTCCTTTCATTCTCCAAAATATCATCCTTTTTGTCTTCATAATGACTTCGGAAGTCCATGTATCCACCCAGTAGATCAGAGTTTTCATCTCTCCATGGAAGATAAAGCATTATCTTTGATCTGTACACCTTACTTGGCTCTTTCTCTTGGTTAAACCGGTGAAATCGAATAATGGCTTCTCTCCTTCGTTTGTACATGCGTCCAAGGTCATTCTTAAGTTTGATGCTTTCACTTCGTCTACTTTCTCCATCTTCAGTTCTGGGCAATACGTCACTAGTCTCATCTTCTGGAACCTCTTGTCCGCTACGAGTCGTATAATTAGCAGCAAATTCAGCAAGACACATGTGATTGAGTTGATCAGGTCTGGCAGCATATCTATCTATCAAGCTGGTCTGATAGATGTCTTCTGAGTCTTCATCCATGTGTTGAATCTGATTAATAGGTTTCAATAGGGATACTCTGTCTTCCTTGGCAGCTGTGTTGACAAAGATGACTTTCCTGCTCATTTGTTTGAGTGGCAATGACAGGATTCTGTACACTGCTTCTTGAGCACTGACTTCACGATGGTTGAGGAAGACTGATCCAAGACGCCTCAGCTGGGTTCTAATTTGTTCACCTCCACATTCTTTAGACACCTGCTTCAGTAGTTCTCCCATTGATCGTTCACTCTTGAGCATGTATGCAGCTATGTACATCACACATGCATATGGATCCAGGATATACTGCAAATCCATGTTGGCTTTCCATATTCTGAGGACATCTGGATTATAGGTGTTGATCCATGATTCTGATGGTTTTCTTTGCATGACAACACTATTTCCAGTGGAGCATATCTTCAATCCACACAGGTATATGTTAGATGATACTCCTGCTTTCAGAAAGAGTTCATCCATGCTGATATCTTCAGGAGTGTCTTTGTCATCTAGAATTTTCCGCACAGCAGCTAGAGCTTTCACTGCCTGCTCAGCTTGTTCTTCTGGATATGTGGCAGCAGTGGACTGACGAGCAATCACTGTCTTTGGGCTTGGTGGACGAGGATAGTGGAATCGACACTTGCCATGTCTCCTGCATGTAGCTGAGTGGCGGTGCTTTTGAACTTTGGAGACCAGCTGAAACAACTCTTCATCATCTGGGATGTTACATTTAACATACTGGTCAATGAAGCTGCACACCTCTTCGTCAGTGTTGATATTCAACTTGGGTGCATCCTTGATCCAGAGGATGGTGTGAGCATGAGGAGATCCTCTGGCTTGGAACTCGATTCTAATGGCATAGTCGACTAGTTCACCAAGGGGATGAGCTGTACTCTTCAGGAAGACCTGAAAGAAGGTGTTGAGACGATACTGGAAGTGTCTGGCTGCAGTGACTGGATTTTGTCTCAACCACTTGCTCTTCTCCTCAAATGACATTGTTTTCACATCATCGTCAGTCAGTATAGTGCCATACTGTCTAGCTATTGTTTGGATGACGTCTGGCCACTGCATATCAGCTGCTGAGAGAGTGAAGAACCATGTTGGAATTCCTAGCTGCCTGATCATCCCAAGCACATCATACATGACTCTTTGGAAATAGGCTGGTGAACCACGTACATTCTTGAGGAAGCGGTAAGCATGGTCTTTTTGGATCATCTCGTTGACAACATGCTGGTTTTTGATTGATCCTGCAGTGAGCACCTGTCCTCTGTGCAACCTTCCCTGAGTTTGTCTGAGTGCAATACTAGCATCATCAGCAACTTGTTTGCTTTCAACAGCATACTGTGCTGTCAGCAAGTACTCAATATCCCTTGCAAACCTTCCATCTGCATCAAGCAGTCTCTGGTTGAAGTATTTTCGAACTGTGAGCTTTGTCTTTCTCTCAGTAATCAAACCAAATTTGCCGGTTGGATATTTAGTTGGGTTGCACATTTCTTCAAAGTGTTTGTCTTGGAGGATACTGATTGGCTTGTGTCCTTCACCTGGAGCAATAGCAAAGATGTTATCTGCTGTTGAATTGACTGTATCTTCCCTCAGCAGGCAGCTGTCATAGGGCAATCCTCTGAGCTGGGCTAGATGCTTTAAGGCTTCTTGATCTTCAACAAATTCTTGGTCATATTTTTCCTCTGGGGATCCAGGTACTTGACTTTCCAATAAAGTGTTAGCAGTGCAATGCTCTTCAAGCTTTACAAGAACCTGGTAGTGGAATTGACCGATTAAGCCTAGGTGGATGACTCCAATGGAAGTGTGGTGAGAGGTTCTGACTAGTTCCATGTCAGGATTGATGGTCGAGATGATATGTATGTCGACATGGAGCATGTCAGCCAGTCCCTGAACAGCTATGTGATCTCCCCACGCACCTGCATTCAGTCTCTCTAAATACTGTAACCACCTCTGTTGCTGTCTCAGGTCAGCATCCTCAACACAACTAATGACCTCATCTTGCCTGGTTGGTGCTTCAGTATCTGCATTAAGGGGATCATCAGCTAATACAGGGGCTGATACATAATCCCTCAAATGGGAAGAGCCATGCGTGTATGGAGAACTCTGCAGGTGTTCCACAAGCTCCGCTCTCAGATTTCTCCTACCTCTCTGCATGTGGATACCAATGTTCTCTAGTTGCACGCCCACTGCTGAAAGGAGACAGTCTCCATCTCTGGGTACATCTTGAACTGTAAATCCTCTCTCCCTGGCCAGGGAATTCAAAGTAGCTTCATCTGAATACCAAAAAAGAGGAACATGATTATTTAATATCTTTCTCAGCATAATATTAACAAAAGGACATCCTTATAATTATAAATTGGAAATGCCATTGTCACTGTGGGAATAATTATTATCTCTAGACATAGTATTGCATACAATGAATTAATCATAATTGTCTATTTATATCATATGTTCACACACACACACAGCACAATCATGCACACACAATGCATACATACACAATGTACTGTCACCATAGAATGTTAGTTAATTAGCACATCACTTACCATTCAGTTGCAGTTGTTCGGTGAGCATATGACTAGTAGCTGATGGTGGTGGACACTGCTCTGCTGACACTGCCTGACTAGCAGTCGACAGTGGTGGTGATGATGGTGGTGGACACTGCTCTGCTGATACTGCCTCCCAAAGATCAGCATCGTCCTGTCCAGCATTGCTTGTCCAATTGTCATTAATTTCTATATCTTTGTACAGTGGGTTATTCAATTTTAACCACTGTAGTGCAGCAAGCACTTTAGCTGGTCGTACATATTGAAACATATAATGTCCCTTGTAGCACAGCTTTCGCTTTAGTTTCATTGGAACCATCTGCATTTGAGATGGAAGCCTTGGTAGAAGGGTACACACAGGAGTAAGATCAGTGGGGACATTGACGGTCGGTCCATGAATGGCACGTTGTTTGCCACAGGGAAGTGCCACCATCTTCATAAAGGGGATCCTCAGCGAAATAAACCGCACCTCCAATGAATTTAAGTCTGATAACTCTGATGGTATATCTTCAAGGTCCAAATTATTGGCCTTGGCTTGAGCAGGCAATTTCAGTGCATTGTCACATGTTTTGCACATCCATGCACTGTTTGGTTTCAGAATGAGGAACAGTGAATTCATCAGGTGCTTTACTGTATTTGGAGACTTTGAACTCGATTACAGTTTTCCTGTACATCAAGCGATTGCAGCAGACACACGTGTAATCTGGCCCTTCTTTAGTAGCTGCGATGAAAGATTGAGAAGCTTTCAAGATGCTGTTGGGAGTAGATCTCTGTCTGACACGGCATTGTTTCTTTGCTTGTGCCTCTCTCTCTCTGTACTCAGCGGACTGACGCTTAGTAGCCATAGCCTGAGCCTCTCTCTTTCTGTATTCAGCAGACTGACGTTTAGTAGCCATAGCCTGAGCCTCTGTCTCTCTGCAGTCAACAGATTTACGCTTAGTGGCCATAGACGAGGCCGTCTGCCGTCTCCTACTGTATAGCAGAATGTCAGTAGCAATTCATATTAGTAAAAATTGTCAGATATTAAACCGTGAAGTATATAGGCATCACCACTCACCTATCCTTCTTAGCTTTTTTAATTTCATTCTCAATCTCGATCATTTCTCGAGCTTTCAATGAACGTTTTCGCTCTCTTCGTAACTCCATCTTTGATGAACTGAGCTGAACTTGTCACTGTATCGAAATTTTATTCTTGCGCTAGCGCATGCGCATGATCTGAGCTGGCCTGCATGCATGATTGCGCATGCGCATGATCTGAGCTGGCCCACTGTCGATAGGCGTGGCTACGATTGCTAACAAAAAAGTACCATTTTTTTACGCTCGTGGATAGTATTCGTCGATTTGAAATATACTCAAGCCAGTTTTTCGCCAAATTCGACTGATTCCTTGTGCTTACAAGTCGCATAGGTGCCTAGGTCTCGAGATATGGCGATTTTTGTGCTCACAACAACGACACAATCGATTACTTTACCCCCCTTGCGCATGCGCGCGCGGGGTAACAACGACGACAGCGACACGACCGATGGCTACGATTGCTAACAAAAAAGTACCATTTTTTACGCTCGTGGATAGTATTCGTCGATTTGAAATATACTCAAGCCAGTTTTTCGCCAAATTCGACTGATTCCTTGTGCTTACAAGTCGCATAGGTGCCTAGGTCTCGAGATATGGCGATTTTTGTGCTCACAACAACGACACAACCGATTACTTTACCCCCCTTGCGCATGCGCGCGCGGGGTAACAACGACGACAGCGACACGACCGATTACTTTATCCCTTGCGCATGCGCGCGGGGTAATAACTCAACCCTAATTGTGGCAACAGATGAGTGCAAACCTCAGAGGGTGAGCCCCACCCCCTGGCTTGTACAACAGTCTAAAAATCAAAGGGGCTCTGCCCCCCGGGGGGCAATTGCCCCCCCCCCCCAGCCCCCCTGGTTCTTAGGCCAAGCAAAGTTAATTAATAGTTTCTCAGGCCCGCCCGCATCAAATTTTGAGAAAGCAAGACTTTTTTATTTATTTTTCACGTGAGCAATCACGTGCTAATTAATTTAATTAACGGACAAAAATTGGAATATACACGGTAAAGAGTTCATGAAACTAACTGTTTTCCGGCATCTCGAGACAGTTTAGTTGACATCTCACAACTTAAGTCTCCGTGAAAGTGGTATTTAGCCAGCAGCTAGCTAGCCATTTTCTTCAAAGACGATGACGTCATCTGGTGCAGGCTAAATCTTGTCATCTTGCAAGGTTAGTACGACTGATGAAACTTTTCTCTACTATATAGAAAGCTAAACTTGATTGTTAGGCTAGATATTCTCTCTGGATAGACTTCAATACTTGTATTTTCAGCACTAGTTTGTGTATCAACCACGTGCAGCACTAGCGAAAATGGGCGTGGCCATTATCGTCACGCCCACTTTTCATTAAAATAAAAAGCCGCCTCCCGCATGGGTTTTGAAATTTGAAAGCCTGAGAAACTAGTAATTAAGTTTGTTTGGCCTTACGCCAGTGATGTACATTCTACAGTCACTGTACTTCACATAGAAAGGAAGGCCCAAACTACGTATACTAATGTGACAGTCATTGACAAGCAAACCACAAACTCCATCATTATCAACATGTACAATAGCTACTGCCCAGGTCAGGGGCGTAGCCAGGATTTTAGGTAAGGGGGTGCTAGAGTACGCGTGCGAAGCGCGCGCAAAATTTTAAGCCACGCCCACTAATTAACCGTCAAGGTCGAAGTTCAAATTGTCAAGCGTTCTGGATGTAGCTAGCGAGCTAACTCAAGATTTTCGGCCAAATCTTGGGATAAGATAAGTGTCTAACTGTCTTCTAAGCTGTTTTTTTTGTAGTAGATGATAGTTTGGAGTAGCCAAGGGGGTGCTGGATGAGGCTGTTCTATGGACTAGGCATTAGGCCACTCCAAATGAGAACATAGTTTCCCGTCCACCGCCCGCCTCTTTCTGATGCTACCGCTTCGTTTGACCATTATATCCATTATTTATGGTTGTAGCTAGCTAGGAGCAATACTGCTTCATGAATTTTGAAGCTAGCAACCAACGGTGATGTGTGTACTTACGTTGCTTTCATGATAATAATGCTCCTTCTTGTCAAGGTGCTGCTATCAGCGCACACTAGCTAGCGGTAGCACTGGCTAGCTGTCCATGCATGCTCTCCTTGTATGCACGTGCACAATTGTGGGATAAAGAATTTTAATTATATTCATTGTGCTCATAATGATATTCATAATAATGGTTAATGGTAATGGGCGCCCGCCCGCATGTAAAATGCTGGAAGCCAGGACGGGAAACTATATTCTCATTTGGAGTGGCCTTACTAGGCCAAGAGCAGAGGGGGGTGCTCGAGCCCCCTGAGCACCCCCCCCCCCCTGCCTACGCCACTGGGCCCTAAATCCGTTGTTGTTATCTGACACACCAGCCGGTTCCATAGTCTCGTGCCCAGCCTCTTTATCGCACGCGGAAAAAGAGTCTGGTGAAACGCGTATTCAATTTTGGTTCCATACGTACGCGACGTATTCTGACACGGACACAATGAATGTCATTATAAGCGATGGCACAATCACTGTTTAATAATAATATTCGCGCAAAGTGTTTGAAAAGCACCTACCGTAGGCTATGGCGCCAGCGGGATCCTTGGACAGTGGAGTCCGAGTGCTATGCTTGTCTCGTTGCCTGATCTGTACCTAAAACGACGGCGGTAAGCTTTCAAAAACAGGAAAAATTTTCTCCTGGTAGACTAAGGCCATATAAAATAACTTACTTGATTCTCATCCCCGCCCGTCCCAATTTTTACAAGCCGCCTCTATGAATTTTATTGCTATCGCGCGTGCGCAGTAGCGACCCTTTACCAAATATCTTGAAAATATGCTCCAGATACTGCTCTTTCTAGTGTCCTGATGAGTAAAAAATAAAAATAAAATGCCTCCTCCCGCCCCTATATTTTGGAAAAAGGTGGATGAGAATCAAGTAAGTTATTTTATATGGCCTAAGAGAGATAAACACATTCTTGCTGGCTAAAATGTAGCTTACCACTTTCGCCTAAACTTCACAGACACTAGCACGATTCAAACGTGGGATAGTTTCGATGATCGCTTGCTGAATGTCGGTTTCGCTGTCCAACAACTATCTCCTACAAGTAAAGTGCAAAGTACACGGTGAAGCGTCGCAATCTTTTCTTGATGACGTGGCACCGTTCTGCGCGCAATCTGATTGGACGCGGCCAATCTCACCGCGCGGAACCAAAATTGAATACGCGTTTCACCAGACTCTTTTTCCGCGTGGATAAAGAGGCTGGGCACGGTTCCATCTGTACAGTACGTACTAAGAAGATAAATATACTAAATTATTAGCCCATGACAGATATCCTAATAATTATTTCTTAAACATCAAACTTGATTATGAGCTATCAAAGCCCAGGATATGGCCTGAGAATCTACTCTAGCTCTTCCCGTGGAGCACTGTATATACAAGGTTTCACATGGTTATTTAATTTACATGATCAATGTAGGCTTAAGTTCTAAAATGAGCCACCAATAACCACACTGTCTACAAACTGATTACGAGCCCTTAGAGTGCAAATACCCAAGACATCCGCATGCACAATATGATTTAATTTAGTGGCAATAATTAAAATTAATGATCTTTTGGCCTCACTTCATGATCAGCAATTAGAAATTAGTTTTGTGTATACATTCCTATGTAGCTAGGTTACTGTACTGCATAATATTATATAGAATTTTGGTGCTCTAGCTATTTTAGCAATATTATAATATTCAGAGTGCAACCTCAGCCAGTATTGGCAGGGCTATGTGGTGTCACCATTAACAAAGGACTTCATAGCTATTGATCATAATTCTACATATCTGCATGCTACTGGTCAATTTACTGATATTACTCGCTTGCATGTGGAAGGCAAGTGTGAAGGCTGCCCAGAAATTTAAAGTGCTTTGTCAAGGGGAGCAAGTGATTGCTTGCGAAATAGCTCACTTTTGATGACATGTAATAGTTGGAGTGTGATTGGGAGTGTACGTACTGCATTTGTAACTGTTGTCACCATTATGGCCGTGCACAGGTAGTGGAGCATAAGGGAGGTACTTGTTGATGTAGAACTGGTTGCGCCAGTGTATTCCGAGGATGTGCCAATCCTCCTGATGGACTGGGCACAACCAGAAGGCATTCTTTAGGTCAATTTTTGCTATCAGTGCTCCTGAGCCCAGTTCTGGATGGTATCATCTACTGTTTCGTACTGTAGAGAATAGCTATATTCATGTGGATCTACTCTGTCCTGCCGTAGCAGATAAGTGATTGATTAGTCGCCAGCCACGATCCTTTCTGGGGATGACACCAATTCCTGAAAAGTATAAAATTTAAGGGGGAGTGGGGAAGAGGGCAGCCATTCTATGTTCCATAACCTCTTTCTTGAGGGCTTCATCAACACTACTGGGGTATTGCATGGTAAGGAGAAGAGAGATTTGGTGGGGTTAATGGTAAGTGTGGACCAGTATATCCACATAAGTAAGAGAGCTCTGATGGCTATCTGACTGAGTAAACACATGGTGAGTTATTGCTGTGTCAGTGCCTACGTGTAGCTCTTGTGGCGGGCAAAGACTAATTACGTAGATCATTTGCACTTGCGCTGGGCATGCACATAGCTACGTAAAATATCCCTGCTCTGGGACACCGTTAATTTCGGTTTATGTTAATAAACCCTCCAAATAAATATGGTATTTCTACACAATACTTCAGAAATGGCTGAAACTTTCTCTTTGATATAGCTACACCTAGGTGCAAAAAAACCTTAAGCCAGGAGTGCATCATGGAGCAAATTGAAAGAACCTATAATAATATTACTGTTTGCGTACCATCCTATAGTTTTATGGTGGCCAGAAGGTGGTGAAAGTCACAACTAGTACGGGTTAGCTATCTGTTTTATCAGCATGTAGCTAGCTATCACTAGGTACAAGGAATGCTTCACCTTCTATTTCCTTCTATTTCCTATTCTTCTTAGACTATTTCCTACTAGCTTCTTTTGAGTCAGAAACCCCGGCTGTAAAATTATAGTACACAGATTATGTTTCGATCCTTTGTAGTTGACAGTGAAACTATATTTTTGCAGCAGGATAGGACATGCTATGAGCGAAATGCATCAAGTCAGTATAGTATAGACCTACTTCACTCAACCTGAATTCAGGAAACTTAGTATAAAAGTAATAATTATTGGATAACCTCAGGGAGCTAGAATAGCATGCGGAGATGCTCAAGTTAATGTGATTGTACCAAAGTTATCATGGTAATCTATTTTTTACCCGCTTGTTTACATAGTATCGAGTCATATTCCAACTCCAACAACCATGCACCTGATAATGAGTGATTTCATTGTTAAATCGACATGCACATGGGGCAAAATTAGTTGTCCCCATAGATGCATGTTATTTACATGTTAATTAAATACTTATTAAGCAGGAAGGTCAAGAGTAATGCAGTTACATATTAAGTGTCATGGCTATGTTGGAAATTTTTTTCTACAAGTGAAAATATTCATTGATAAGGTCTAATTAGATCATGTAGCAAATTGAAAGAACCTATAATAATATTATTGTTTGTGTACCATCCTAGTTATAATAATATGGTGGCCAGAAGGTGGTGAAAGTACAAGTCACAGTATGGGTTATCTGTTTTATCAGCATGTATCACTGGGTACATAATACACACTGCTTCATCTTTCATTTCCTTCTATTTACAACTACGTATATAGCTTCTATTGGATCAGAAACCCAATAGCTACTTGTAAAGTTATAGTACACAGACTAGTATCTGGTTTTTTTCTTTTATAGTTGATAGTGAAAATGTATTTTTGCAGCAGGATAGGACACTATGAGCTAAATGCATCACTGACAAGTCAGTATTATAATAGACCTACTTTAAACTGAGTTCAGGAAGCTCATGTTTGTTAGTATAAAAGTATATTGGTAACCTCAGGGAGCTAGTAGTCTGCGGAGATGTTATAAAGATATCATGATAATCTGTTTTCTCACTCACTTGCTTGTAGTGTCAAGTCATATTCTGACTCTGACAGCCACCCACGGGGTGGTCTACTATGTCAAACCAACTGAGCCCTGTGCTCACAAGAGCAGCAGCTGTCCATCCAATGAGACCTGTCACACAATGGACCACTATGCCAGCAACAGTAGCCACTACTTCTCACCAGACAACATCAATGTCACACTCTACTTCATGTGTGGAGTCCACAATTGCACCCAGAACCTGCATATTACTGATCTCGAGAGATTTACTATAAGGAGCACCTCAGGAAAAAATGATGCAATAATATACATGCCAATGCCAAGGAATGTCCCAAATGATCCAGAAAACATTGGAAATCGCACATACACATTTACTAATGTCATAACTGTAAAAATTGAAGATGTCACAATTTTCTTTATCTCACTCAATTTTATTGGAAAGAATTCCACATTTGAAGCAGATTATGTGGACTTCCATGGATATTCAGGGTTCTCATCGTCACTTGTATCAGTCATCAACATAACAAATTCACAAGCTGTGCTAAAAGATTGCATATTTCAACATAACTGCTTTATTAAAATTCAATCAAATGCTGTGCTTCAAGTAAGCAACTGTGCATTCTCTTCATACAGTCATGCTCTGTACTCCGCAATTTTTGTCGACAATAGTACATTGAAACTAACGGGAACTGTGACTTTCTTCAACAACACTGTTGGTAATGATCAGTATTATGTATGTGGTGGAGCAATTTCAATTAATTCTGGTGGTAAATGTAAAGGAGCATCCAGATCAATTTTTAGCATTACCAAAGCATACGTAATTTTTAACAGTAATAGTGCAAGCAGCTGTGGTGGAGGATTTTACCTGGAATGTACACTAATCACTGCATTTGACAACGTGAGCATGATTTTTGTTAACAATGTCGTTAAGAGTAAGTATAATTACTATGGATCTGGAGGTGGAGCTATGTACCTGATAAAGAGTGATATCATTGTTAATAATTCTGTCATACAATTCCTTAATAACTCAGCTAAAGGTGTAGCTGATGGCGGAGCTATCTATCAAACACAAAGCAATGTATACATCAGTGAGCATGGTGCTATTCGTTTTGTTAATAATTCAGCTTCGTCTCTAGGTGGTGCAATCTATCATCGTAATGGAGATGTTATATCAGTTGACAAACATTCCAAAATACTGTTCTACAACAACTCTGCTAGTCAAGGAGGCGCGCTCTATATACAACTCTCAGGGATCATACAAGTTAGCAACGATTCACGTGTTAAATTTAGCCATAACACTGCTAAGAAATTTGGTGGAGCAGTCTATGCTTATGATCAGGCCTGCCTATTTAGTTTCGAAAGCTCATCTAGTGAAGTACTGTTTAGAGAGAATGTAGCCAAAGATGGAGTAGGTATGCATGTCTACGGAGCAAGCATCAAAAATTTGGGATGTGCTAAACATGACTGTAGAGAAGGTATTGTCCGTTATATACCAAGCTTAAACAGCAGCCTCTCACCAGTATCATCCAATCCAAAGAGAGTGTGTCTATGTGACCTCAATGGAAAACCACAGTGTGCTAATATTTCAAGCATGTTTGTGAATTGGTATAGAGTGTACCGTGGAGAACTATTCAACATTTCTGCGGTTGTAGTTGGTTACGACTTTGGAGTCACAGTTGGCACAGTAAATGCAGGTATTTTGCCATCACAGAAACAAAGTAAATCAGCACTGCATCCTGATCAATATCATCAATTCCTCGGAAGCAGTGGACGTGTACAGTGTTCCAATATTAGCTACAGTCTTTATTCAAGTAACACAGGGGAATCCTTGCATGAAGCATTATCTCTACACACCTCAAGTGTAGATATCGCATATTCCTTTGGTAAGCGAAAGGTCACGAAAACAATTCAACTCTATGAAGATAGCCACCATACATGTATTGATATTGATCTTCTTACAGCACCAGTGCTTGTTAACATTACCCTGCTCGCTGGCTGTCCCCCAGGATTTACTCTCATTCTTGTAAATCAACTGTATGGCTGCAACTGTTATCCTGTCCTGCAAAATAACCATAACTTTGAATGTTTCATTATTGACAATGAAGGCTACCTCAAATGGAAGAGCACGGTGTGGGTGAATGCAACTTTTAATAAATATAATGTGAGTGAAAGTGATGGAATATTACTTGCTCGTTATTGTCCTGTAGACTACTGTAAGTCAGGTGAAAAAATTGTTAACCTTGATAGAGATCCTAATGCTCAGTGTGCCAATAATCATGCTGGTATTTTGTGTGGTGGATGTGAAACCAACTATAGCCTTGCAATTGGATCTTCTCGATGCATCAGGTGCTCCAATGACAGCCATCTTTCAGTGTTTATGTTTTTTATAGCTGCTGGTATTCTGCTTGTGATATTTATTCTTGCACTAAATCTAACAGTTACAGAAGGACTTATTAATGGACTCATACTTTATGCGAATACCTTATGGACTTTTAAAAACATTTTGTTTCCTTTCAAACAAATCTTGACAGTGAATGTATTTTACACTTTTATTGCCTGGCTCAATTTAGATTTTGGAATAGAGACTTGTCTCGTAGTTGGTCTGACTGCCTTTTGGAAAACATGGCTTCAGTTTCTATTCCCTCTCTACATCTGGCTCATTGCTGGAATCATCATCATTGCATGTCGCCATTCCTCTCACCTGACTAACCTCATTGGTGACAGAGCAGTTCCTCTCCTAGCTACACTCTTTCTCTTGTCATATACAAAACTTATTCGCACAGCAACAGCAATATTTGAATTCGAAGTTTTAATACTTTATCCCAATCAAACTAGTAAAAGCATCGTTTGGTATCTTGACGGAAGTCTACAATACTGCAAACATCCACACATCTATCTCTTTCTTGCTGGTCTAGCTTCTTTGATCTTCTGTCTCACAGTCACTCTCTTCCTCCTCCTGATACAGTGCTGGAGGAGAGTCTCTCACCTAAGGCTGTTGAGGTGGATAAACAAATTTACTCCTTTCTATGATGCCTACTTTGCTCCCCTCAAAGATAAACACCATTACTGGTTTGGAACACTACTCGTGGTAAGAATTACACATTTGATTTTTTTCACAGTAACATCATCCACCTCTCCACTCGTTGGCTTGCTTCTTCTACAATTCTCGTTAGCACTACTTTTCTTTTATTTATCAATTCAAAATGTTTATAAATCCAAGTTGGTGCGCATTCTAGAGGGTGCTGCTCTTTTAAATTTAACAATTTTGTTTGGTTCTACTACATACACAAGAAGTGAAAAAGCTTTATTCATGGAGATTTCGATAGCATTTTCCTTGATACAGTTTACTGTCATCATTATCACAAATCTCAGTAGAATTATCTGCAAAAGGAATCACAAGTGTTTAAGTAGAAATGGTTATCAAGTGATCAATCAAGAGATCGATTCAGGTTTCATGAAAGAGTAGAAGATCCAGAAATTTATGAACAAAATTAGAATAACTTAAGGAGCACAGTTAGTACCTCAACAATGTTCTATTATTATATATCCGGATCATAATTTTTAGCCATTATTGAGCTATCTTAATTAATATTATCATCTGACTGTGATCTACAACAGCTACTAACATACATTAGGCCACACAAACTACCGTATTTTCGGTTATTTCCGTCATCGTTTTATTTTCGAATGTCATAACACAAACGAAAATTAGAAATACGAAATGTAAACGCATGCGTATTCATAACGTTAATGTATACGGTAAGGGGTCGCCGCGTACGAAAATTACTTTACATGAAAATTTAAAATTTGAATAATTTTTGAACGGAAATAACCCAAAATACGGTAAATTCACTGTTTATCGTCACCACTTTTTCCATTTTCCATGCGGGCGAGCGGTCATTATTCATTATTCATTGTCCATTTTCTTTATCATTACGAGCCACGCCCCTCACTCAAGGGGCGTGGTTTACCATTAACTGGCAATGCTAAGGTTAAAGGTCATGCGTGCTCGTTGAGGACAGCGAGTCTAAGGCAAGTTTTCTACTTGGTAGTGTGTCGTTAGAAGGGAAACAAACGCTTTGGACGTGCTGTGCATATATATCGAACATTTGAAGGTTTTGTACAGTGTTCATGTGATCAATAATAAATAATGAAAATTTTGCTGGATCTTCAAAATAGCATGCGGGCGGTGACGCTTAACAGTGAATTTAGTTTGTGTGGCCTTATAAACTAGCTATATACGATTATAATTTCTATGCATTAGCAAGATGTTCTTATTTATGACATTTTTGCACTCAATTTACGAAATTAATTGTACTAGGTATACCGTAAATTAAGAAATTTTTGCATGCATCATATTCGTGCATATTCATATGGCATTCCTCAAATACAAAATATCATGTTCAAATGTGTTTGTAACAATACCAAAAGTACAAAACCAAAATATCAACTTCATTTGAAGTTTGAATGTGCTGAACAAAAATTTTGCACTTTATAAAATCTCAAATATTTAAGGTACCATTTAATTGCGTGGGCGTGAGCGTCAGGAATGGCTAATTCAATTAGCGAATCGTGAAGGGGCGTGGCCGAAGAGGCCATACGAGTGCTTTTGGTCGAAGGTGGGCGTGTCCAGAATCGGCCAGGGATGATTATGCGCGTGTAATTAGCGACCGGAAGTGGCCCCTGAAGAAAAGGCCGGTAATTGCCCACATCAAAGCAAGATCAAAGCATTCTTTCTTAACTATTAACCGCAACGACTTAAAAAAAAAAAAAAAAAAAAAAAAAAAAGCTTATTAGGCCTAATTAAGCATGTGGGCGTGTTCCTGGCACTGTGTGGAGTGTGTGCGTGTGCGTTAATGCAGGTTTTATTGCTTCCGATTGGGCGTGGCTTCACGGGCCAGTGCTTGGACATCGGCGCCTGGGACTTGGCCTCGGCGATAGGTGGGCGTGTCCCGGAAGCGGTGGTGACCTTTGAACCCCGCGAGGAGGCTTTGGGGGCGTGGCAGGAGGTCAAAGGTGAGGCCATGTCTGTTAATGAGGCACTGTACGGCGGTGCGATCGAGGGGCCTGTACGGCTGGACGGAAGCCGACGATGGTTTGAAGCGGATGTGGTTGCGATGACGTGTTGTTACTCCGCCCACACAGGAAATGAGGTGAGCTCTTGCGTGGGCGGTGTGGCAGAACGGCCTCCAAGTGTTTGTGTGTGTTTTGGCCTTGAGGAAGCTGTGTGTTTTAATTGGGATTGATTGTGGGCTTCCGGTGGACATCCGGTGGTTAGTAGGCACTTGATTGAGAATGGTGGTCCTTGGGGAACAGGGTGGGGCTGTTTTGGGCGTGGCCTGGCCCCTCCCTTCCGGCTCGGCTTCCGGTCCATGGAGGATATCAAATGAACACTTCCGGCTCTAGCAGCCACACCCCTGAGACCTGTGCAATTAAAAGGGCGTGGTTACACAACATGCACCTCACTAATGACTTTGATGTGGTTTAGGTGTCATATCCCCCACCTCACGCCCACGCAATTTAATGGTACCTTAAATGTTGCAATTAATGGACGAAGAATTAAGCCAGTGTTTGAACGGTATCCCGGGCTTTGTTGCATGGCTCAAAGAATAAAGGCAGTGTCGATCTCAATTTATTTGAGTGATTTATACTATATAAGTCTTGCAATTGGGCCCTGCAAGCTTGCAGCTTCCACACATTTGAACATGATATTTTGTATTTGAGGAATGCCATCATGCAGCAGTGGTGTCGCCAGCGGGGTGCATGCATGTGGGTTGAATTCATTTGCACCCAATCCATGCACCTGTCCACCCATCCTATGCATGACATTGTGTAGTTTGTTGCACTGTCACAGTATGCATATTTCACTACACTATCACAGCCATGCAGTGATGTAACATGTCATGTATAATATCACTACATATACATATATTATATAGACTGTCTACATGGAATAGTACCTAGCTAGGTTACATTATTAATAGTACAATGTCATGTATACTATAGTATACTTCCGCTAGCTTTATGCATCCACCTGTGCGGTTACTTTTGATAACTTGCACCCAATTAAACAATTGCCTAGAGACGCCACTATCATCATGGTTTGAATGACAGGTCAAGTAATTCATACTACAAGCTGCAGATTATCTAGTTACATTGTACGATTAATGTTGAAGCACTATTTCCACCATTTTATGCACTCTATGTACAATAATAGCTAACTATTGATGAAGCCCCCCTGCCTAATTTTGAATAAGAAATGGCCCTTTTTCATGAGGTTACGGTACATTCTAAGGTTCATTTCCGTTGGAGTATATATAGTAATCATATAGCTGAAGACCGTCTTCGGCTTTGCCCCAGCCCTGGAGGCTATAGTGGGGTCATCAGTCTAGGTCATTTAGATGTTTTCATAAAAGTAGGAAAATTTGGTAAAAAATAATGAATAAGCAAAAATGCAGACATTGCTATGACTGAGATAAAGTGTGAGATAAAAAAAAAACAAGTTTTATAAGACAAAGTAATGATTATGAGTTTAGACAAAGGCCAATTCAGAGTTAACCAAGTCCATTGGTGGAACAGGGACTTAGTGGCGTGTCCAATGCTGGAACGAGCACCCCTGATGCATTGTATAGCTGACTGTAGCAGGGAAAAGACAAGACAGCAGCGTAGCCTGGACATCATTGGTGCATATGGTTGATCGGCCAGACAGGAAGCAAGCCTCTTATAAAATGTAGTGGCTTCGTTGGCCATACCACCTGTGGCAGACAAGACTAGGGGTGTAAAGGAAGCATGTTCCACCTCTCTCACTCGTTCATACTGGCACTTATTCTCAAGCTTGTGCTTTCTGTAGCAGGAACGCAACTAGGGGTGTCTGTTGGAAGGAGCATGAGGGTTAAAAACCCGTACATCAAAGAAAGTGCGCTCAAACCGTCCACCCCAGAAGCCGTTCGCAGCAATGTCAAGCCTTGCACCATCCTGAGTGTTCGAGGAGGATCCAGTGAGTGCCCCACTACTGGTAGGCTGAAGAGATAAGCTCTAAATCTTCATCACACTGAGACTTATAAATATAGACTATAGTCTCCTCATCAGAAGGTATCCCGTACTTTTGTGTGTTCTTAAAAGAACATGTGGACAAACTCCAGCAGATTACAATCATGCAGGACAAACATTCACACACTGAAGTTGCTAGCTAATAGCCATAGCTATAACCTGAAACACTTTCAGACAATGTAACTAGAAGAATCATCTCACGCCCGCATAAACCAATTAGCCTCGTCCCCAGGCCACTCCCACGTTTTCAATGTTTGCGTGCAACATTAAAAACTGGGAGGGCCTGGGGACGAGGCTATAAACCAATTGCAACCAATAAATCAGATTTCTGAATGTTTCTGATGAGGGTGGGGCTGATCAACCTGCAGAAAGCACCGTAACGGTTGTAGGTGTGCGCGGGCTAAGTGTAAAATTAATGTACAATTAATTATTTAACCAGTTCTAATAAAGATGAGCACCATCGTCAATCATTTTCGAGATCAACTCCAGTCTATATATAGCCTTATTCACAGGTCACACCCATGGGACACCTCACAGTTATTCATCACCATAGATGACATTATAGTAGCTAGCTATCATGCTGGACTATGCTCATACAAATCACCCTTTCCTCTTGTAAAGTTATCAATTCGCTTCTAGTTAATCAGGTAGTTATCAAATCTCATGCTGTATACTAAAATTAATCTCGATTCAAATAGATTCAACAACTTCTTCAAATTGCACACTTATCACAGCATGAACATGAGAGCACTAACATCACGTGCGTATCACATGACAAAAGCATGATCACAGAAATTATTACATAAGTAGGATACAATCAATAAGGATGACGCAATCAGTTAATAGAAGCAATGCATGATACATAGACTAACAAGTTCAAGTTCCAACACCCTCCCCCCGTTGACCAGACATGGTCAACCATATAACAATATGACAGTCATGATATTAATACTAGTTATTCTCACTTAGTTCCTCAATCCAAGCTTGCCGTTTCCCTTCTGAAATTTGGGCTGCCTTTCGCTTGGGACGGCCTCGATTCGTCTCACCATCGGACTCAGAAATTGCAACATGAGGTTCTCGTGAAGTTTCAGTTGCCTCATCTCCAGTCAAATTTTTCTCTCTTACTGCTTGACTGATCTCAAGCGGGTGAAGTCGTTGGATAGGTCGACGCAATAGACTTTGCCTTCCATCCTTAGAAGCCAACCTCACCAAGGCTCCTCTTACAACTCCATCTGGACCCTTGAACAGCTCCTCTATCAAGCCCAACCTCCAAAAGCTTCGAGGTAGAGAGTCGTCGTGTACCACAACTACGTCTCCCACTGAGATCACTGGGTCTCCAGAGCATCGCTGATTGTAGTTGCGGTGTGATTCTCTCAGTTCAGCTAAATACTCCTGGCGCCACCGCTTCCAGAAGTGGTTGAGAACGAGGTTACTGTATTTCACTCTCTTCCGGACTTGCTCTTGGTCAACTGTAAAATCTCCGTCGTTGAGGTCAGCTTGGTAGCCTAGGTCATCAGGTAGACTGATAACACGTTTCCCGGTAATAAGATGGGAAGGGGTCAATGGTTCTTCTAGATCAGAGGGAGAAAGGTAGGTCAAAGGTCTTGAGTTAATAATAGACTCCACCTCCACCACGGCTGTATGTAGCTCGTCCAGCGAGAATTTGGCCTGTCCAACAAACTTTCTGAGACAGCGTTTCGTACTTTTTACCATTCTCTCGAAGATGCCACCCCACCAGGGTGCCTTCTCTATGTTGAACTGCCACTCCGTCCCCAAGGTGGAGAGATAGTCAATCACAGTTTGATCCTTGAAGACCTTCTCCAGGAAAACTGCCGCTGCCTTGAAACTCTTGCCATTGTCGGATAGAATCCTTTTTGGCATTCCCCTCCTAGCAGCAAACCGTTTCAAACATCTGATGAAGGAGTCAGTTGACATATCCGTGACCAATTCCAGATGGACTGCACGAGTCACACAGCATGTGAAGAGGCAGATCCAAGCCTTGCTTGCTTCTTTTGATCGGGTGTAAAGTGGGCCGGCATAGTCAACTCCAGTGAAGGTGAAGGGGGGCTGTTCCTGGACTCGGAAGGCAGGTAATGCAGGAGGTAGTGGTGTCTTGAACGGTGCTCCTTCATGTCGCTTGCAGGTAACGCAATAGTGAATAATCGATCTGACAAGGCTGCGTCCCTTGATTATCCAGTATCTCCTTCTGATTTCAGTAAGGGTCTCCCGAACACCATTGTGCATAACACGGCAGTGAGCTCTCTTCACCACCAAGGTAGTAAAGTGGGCTTTACGAGGTAGGAACAGTGGGTACTTGGTGGCGTACGGTAGATTGGCATTGTTGAGTCTCCCACGACATCGGATCAATCCATTGTCATCAGCAAATAGATCAAACTGCTTCTGCCACACCTTAAGGTTGCTCTCATTCTTCAACATCATCTGTGTATCGATGATCCATAGCTCTTCAGTCTCAACCAATTCTTGTGGAGTCAGCGGACCCTTGGGGCAAGTAGTCATTCTCTTAAACAATTTGACTGCTCTCAGAACATACGCAGTAACTCGTAGAAGTCGCGATAGAGTGCTAAAATCTTCGCACTTGATCACACTTGCAATGGTCGGTGCTTGAGTCGTAATAAGCAAATTGTGGGTCTTCTCCTTGGACGTCTTCATCTCGCTCGCACACTCCGCTGGCATAGTGAATTCATCAGCTTCCTGATCCAGAGTCACATCTTGGATGAGCAACCACGGAGGGCCTTGACGCCACAGCTGACTCAATGAGAGCTCCAACAACGTCAATCCACGAGATGGCAAATCAGCAGGATTGCTCAGCCCCGGGCAGTGATTCCAACACTCTGGTGGTACGTGGTTTCGTATCTCTGTTACTCTGTTGTTCACGAACGGTTTCCAATTCTTCTCGACTCCCCGTATCCAATAGAGAGCCACTGTGGAGTCAGTGTAGCACTTCAGGTCAAATGGAGGTAGGATCAATTTGAGATCATCTGATACAACTGTGATCAGGCGGGCTAGTAAGAGAGCAGACAATAACTCCAATCTCGGGATTGTTAGCTCCTGGGTTGGGGCGACTCTGGTCTTTGACACGATGAACTGTACTCTGACACCATGGCCCGCTTCAACTCTCAGATACACAACAGCTGCATACGCCTTTGTTGAGGCGTCACAGAATCCACAGAGTGACATGGAGATCGGGCTACCTTCAACGTCCTGGAGATAGCACCTGGGAATTGAGATCTGGATCTCCGCTTGCAGGTCGTGTACAAGAGCGTTCCATTCATCGAGAAGGGAGTCAGTTAGTGGTTGGTCCCATTCCATCTTGTTCACACAGAGCCTTTGGAACAACAGCTTAAATCTCAGAACGACAGGAGCGAGGAAACCTATTGGGTCGTAAAATCTCCCGACAACACTAACCACATTCCTCTTTGTGGGCTCCACAAACTCAGCTACTCGGGCAATGTCGGATACACTGAAGATCAGGCAATCAGTCTGTGGGTTCCATCGCACTCCAAGAATCTTGGCTTCTTGTGGCTCCACTGGCTGAGGAGTTCCGAGTGTGGCTCCAGCGTACGATTCTTCAGTTAGAGTTTGGCTGCTACTTGCTCCATCAATGGCATCAATCTTCTGCTGGAGTGGTAAGCAATTAGTGCGGAATTTCCGTAGATTAAATCCACCCTCCTTCAGGATTCGCTTTGACTCAGCATACACAGAGTGTGCCTCCTCCTCGGAGTTGGCTCCAGTAGTTAGGTCATCAACATAGAAAGAATCCAGTAGAAGCTGAATGAGGTCGGGGTGAGACTTCCTGTAGCCCTCCAAGTGGTGTCTGATAGTCGCGTTCAAAAGGAAGGGGCTCGAAGAAACCCCGAAGACGACTCTGGTGAATCTCAATAGTCGAATCTTAGGCGGATTCTCGTGTATGTTGCGCACCCAAAGAAATCTGAGTGCATCACGATCCTTCTTCTCAACTGACACCATCAAAAATGCCTTCTCGATATCTGCAGTCACAGCAATGCGATGGGCTCGAAACCGAATAAGAATGTCCAAGAGCTTCTGGTTAAACTTGGGCCCTACATGTAAGCACTCATTCAATGAAGGGGTTCCATCGGTTTTCGCGGACGCATCATATACGATCCGTAACTTGGTCGTACTCTTGTCAGTGCGGATGACCGCGTGGTGAGGAAGATAATGGACTTGAGTAGCTCCTATGATATCCTGTGGAGTGTCTTCCACAATTCCTGCTTGAATCTGCTCACGAATGGTGTCGTCATACTGCTGCAGCACATCGGGTGTCTGCCTCAAACGTTTTAGTAGGCCTTCAAGTCGCCGCAGGCTGAGCTGGTAGTTCTCGGGTAGTGGCTTGTGCTGCTGTTTCCATGGCAACGATACTTGGTACCTCCCTTCGCTGAAGGTGATGGACTCGGAAAATTCGTCAAACACCGTCTTTTCGGTACCACGGATCCCTAGAGTTTCCAGATCCCAAAAAGATTGTAAACGGTCGTCTAGTTGAGCGTCGACGAGCAGGGTGTGAGTAATGGTAAGGTTAGTATGACAGGCGTCACTGCCATCAAATCGAGTTGGGCCAGATAGCACCCAACCAAGCTTAGTGTGGATCCCTGTGGGTCCGCCCTCTCCCCTACACACCCTTCCTGTTACAATCTCCCAATAATAATCAGCTCCAATGAGGATGTCTACTGTCAAGGCTGAGCCAATCTCAGCAAGGTCTGCTAGCTCCAGGGATGCAAGATGTGGGTTCCCTTCAATGCACTCTGATATGGGCTGACCCATCAAAGGCTCGCAAATCATAGGCACAACTAATAGGGAGGGGTATAAATGTGGGTGCCCCTTCAACTCCAACCCAATCTTAACAATCGCACATACCTTGGGATCTTCTCTTGCTGATCCGAATGCGGCTATGGAGAGACGCAGTTCCCCCTCAGTGTCCAGCTTTAGAAGTCTCTGTGCTGCTTCCGTAATATACGATCTTTGGCTCCCACTATCAAGTAGAATGCGTAGCTCTATTGCTGGCTGAGGAGCAGAGGGGTTGTAGACTCTAGCACGAGCGGTTTGCAGCAAAACGGTTTTCACCTCAGTTGTGCACAGGGTGGTTGTAGTCGACTCAAATGGTGGCGCATCTGGATTCAGCACGGGTGCTGCAGGAGCCATCGATGTCGTGGTATTGGAGTTCTGTGTCTCCCTTCTCTCGCATATGCTGGTATGATGTCTCTTCTTGCAGTGATGGCAAAGACTCTGTGACCTGCATTTTCCCGCAATGTGACCACGGCGTAGGCAGTTAAAGCAGCGTCCACTCGACTTAAGAATGTCTCTCCGCGCCTGTACTTCATTGACGTTAGTACATTCAGACGATGCATGTGATTGTTGACAGTAACAGCAGGTAGGACCTGCCTGCGTGCCAGAAAGCAAGGTTGTGGCCGTTGCACGTGGGGGCTTCTCAATACGATGGCGCTGTTGGCCCTGGCTCGGGGCAGCTGTCTTCTCTCTCGGATTAACCGTTCTCTCTCTCGCCATAAGCTCTTCCTCCAGTATGTGTTGTAAGGTACTCAAGGTGAGATCGGCTTCAGACGTCTTGCGACTAACAATCAAGCGCAACTCGTTTGGTAGCTTGCCAAGTAACACTGAGGATAACATAGCCCCATAGGACTCTGGTTCAATTCCCAAAGCCTTCAAGCTTCGAGTGTTTGCTTCAACGTCATTGTATAGCTTCCGAAGTCCTCGTACGTTCTGATCAGATGCTACTGAGTCAATGTTGAGAAGTGTCTCCATGTGTTTGGATACGATTAGTTGCCGATTGCCGAATCGCTTCTTTAAGATACTAATGGCCTCTTGATAATTGGCGGAAGAGAGTGTCAATCCTCGAACAGCTTCGAATGCAGGACCTTCCAGTAAAGAACGAAGATAATTGAACTTATCGACTTCAGATAGTTCATCATTGCTATGAATAGCCGATTCGTACGAATCCCAAAATGCTGTCCACTTCGTCAGGTTACCATTGAAGTGAGGAAGCGTCAGCTTAGGCAACTTCACCTTGGTTCCACGGACAGGTGGGGTAGGCGGTTCTCCTGTCGGAGGATCACTTGAAATGGGAGATCCAGGGGGCGTAGTCGTCGGTGGTGACCGTGACCGCGGTGGGTCGACTCTGTGCGACTCCCTTGACGTAGGTGCAGTGATGGCAAGAAGCGCCTTGTTCAACTTAGATAATGTACGTCGAATATTCTCTTGATACTGGTCGGCGTGGTCAATCTCCATTTCAATATCATCATCTGGGGTCAGTTCTAGAATCTCCGCATCCAATGGGGTCAACACCTCAAATTTTCTGTTCAGGTTAGCAATTGCCAGCTCCAAATCAGCCGAATTAGGTGGTTCCGCAGTCACAGCGGTCTCTGCCTGGGTTATCAACCTTGTCGCTGACCCCTATGGCCAGCTCTCACTTTAATCTTTCTGGCTAGGATCTCTTCGGAGGACATAGTTCAAGTCGGGTGTGCGTTAACTAGAAACAATCGCGTGTCGATGCAGTCTCGAGTTCTCTCTGTCTTCTGCAGCGATCCGGCTCGAAGGACCATGTAAAGTTATCAATTCGCTTCTAGTTAATCAGGTAGTTATCAAATCTCATGCTGTATACTAAAATTAATCTCGATTCAAATAGATTCAACAACTTCTTCAAATTGCACACTTATCACAGCATGAACATGATATGAGAGCACTAACATCACGTGCGTATCACATGACAAAAGCATGATCACAGAAATTATTACATAAGTAGGATACAATCAATAAGGATGACGCAATCAGTTAATAGAAGCAATGCATGATACATAGACTAACAAGTTCAAGTTCCAACACCTCTGATGCCGTATGAGAAACAAATTCTGACTCAGGTGCGGCAATCATGAATATATTTGGCTGCCACAAGTTGGGTCATTGTTGCATTAATTTGTTAATTTGACATTAATATCAATGTGCCCAATGAATTTGTCTTCCTCAAGGGGAGCCTGGGGTCAAAGGTCAGCATCCATAATTATGAATCACTAACAACATATCTTTTGCTGGCATTAATGTCATCCCACAATACATTGCTTATTAGTTTTACATGATGTTCAAGTGAGCAGTGTGTTGTTGCAGTAATATCAGCCCACATACCTGTATATTGTATATATATGGGGAGATTTTATGTAAGGTCAGAGGTCATACATAGAGTGCCCCCTGATTATTGTGTTGGTAGTTAGTAGTATTATATGGTAAGATTTTACGTAAGAACTTTGACCTTACGTAAAATCTTCCGATATAAAATAACAAATGTAAATACTGGGAATACTTTACATGTGACGTAAAATCCTCCCATGATTAGATCATGGCAGAAGTCACGTAAAATCTCCCCATGATTAACCCAAGGGAGAAGTCACGTAAAATCTTCCCATGATAGAATCATATGCATGGCAATATTCCTACTTTTACGTAAACATCTGTAGGACCATCAGTCTACAGATGGGGAACACTTTTTGGAGCACTGCTGGACATCAGTAATGCCATTAAAGTGACCACTTTGTCAATGAGAGTTCTGTCAATTTTCTCCTGTAATATTGTCCCCAGGGCCACCACCCCCAGCACACACATGCATTTTTAATTGTACAACTAGCTATGTTGGAAGCAATTAGGGAGAAAAATCACACAAAAAAATATTCTGTCATTATGCAAGCCATAATATTCGAAATGATTTTTTTAGCACGAAATATTTGTGCTCTACAGAGAGAAAATCATTGTAGCTAAGTAATTGTAGTGATTAACTGCTTGTATTAATTTTTTGATGTTTGTCAGATTAAGGAGAGTGTGACCCTGCTGACTAACAGAGGAGTGGTCCACCAGTTCATAGGAGACCTAATCAATGCCATGAGGGACTACCAGAAGGCAGTCTCTATCCAGCCAGACTACTCTCTAGCTCACTTCAACATTGGAAATGTGCTCTTTCAAAAGAGACACTTTAAGCAGGTAATTACATAGAAATTTTCACCAGGAAAGAATTTTCACCAATTTCGCTACCTATACTCTCATTATTTTTGTCCCATATTATTAAATGGTGACCTTGACTGCATTGGCGAAGAAATTTTTTTTACCAAATCTAACTTTTCGCCAATGAGAGCAGGTGGTGAAATTGGCGAAATTTTTTTTCTCCTGGTGAAAATTACTGCATGTACGTATACAGTATTTGTTATTCCAGTGATACACTATAATTAATTTTAAGACTCTATTAAAATTTTTACTATTGATTTATGCTGGTCGTTTTCTTGTCAATATAGGCCATCAAAAGCTACACTCAGGCTCTCTCCTCCCACCAGGATGACTCTGTACTAGTCAACAGAGGCATAGTTCACAGCATTCTCAAACTGGCTTTGGCGGACTTTGACCTTGCCATAGAGCTCAACCCACACTCTGCGCCATCGTACTTCAATCGAGGCAACCTACACTACTCCCTGGGGGACTATAGCAGTGCCGAACAGGATTATTGGAAAGGTTTAATAATTAACTCATTGGGTCAAGTGGCATAAACGGCCCCCAAATTTTTGCATGTTTATATTGTGACAGGGTTTTAGGTCACCGGTATCTTCTATGGTTTGAAAATTTTCGCAGGGCTGTTCTTGCCTCTTGATCCAACTCATTATACAAACTAGAGCTCTATAGAGCACATACCCCGCGCGCACATTGCGCAATCTATAAATCTGCCTTTGTTACTACTTGGTTGTATAATACAGGGTAGTCTGGGTGCCAGCATAGACAGTAGAAGGCCTCTTGTGAACGGGCTGGCACCCAGACTAAATTAAATACAGGACTCTTGGTTATATCAGCCAAAACACCACTAACTGTCTCTGCACTAGACCTAGACTAGGTAGGTATCTTACATCCCGATTCGATGGGGCTTTGCATTCCAGTCTGCGAGTAGCTACCAGCCAAAACGTGTGCCAGTAGCATTGTTGACGACCTTTACCAGTCCATAATATGCGCATGAGCAGAAAGCACAAGGCCAGTGGGCACTGTTGATAGGCGTGGTTACGAAGGCTAACAAAAAGGCACTATTTGTGACGCTCGTGGACTATATCCCTCGATTCCAAACACACTGAAGCCCGTTTTTCGCGAAATTCGACTGATTCATTGTGCTTGCTAGTCACGGCGCTCAGGGTCCTAGACCTCGAGATATGGCGATTTTTTTTGCTAACGACGACCACGACAACAATGACGACACGACCGATTACTTTACCCCTTGCGCATGCGCGCGGGGTAATAATAGTGTGTGTAGGGGTATCATGTAATGGATGAGAAAGAGAGGGAGAGAGAGAAAGAAAGAGAGGGGGAGGAAGAGAAACAGTGATGTCAAATTTTTGTCTCCTCATGCAGCTCTGGAGCTGCAGCCAGATGACTGGCTGACTATATTATACTACTGTGGAGAGGTGCTGGGGAGGCAGGGGAAGATGGAGGACTCTTAGACTAGAGACATGTTCAAACTGGCAGCACAAACTGAAATTACTATTCACTAGTGAGTACCATAATATCATCTGGTTAACAGTCAATTTTATCACAAAATTAATTATTAGCCGTGACACACACAATTCCCTCCATGATTGGTAACCATGGTCATAGAATGTCAAAATTATTCAACTATAATATAATATATGCATACATATATTTCTACCAGAGACTTACATGTACATTATACAACTAACTCCATAATATGCTAGATAAGGGGTAACTTTTATACAAATAATATAGATACTGTAACAGTAAATACACGACTATTAAACTAATACAAATTTAATTAGGACTGGCGGCAAATAAAGTATTGAACAGTGCGTGCATGTAATACGTGACAAATTATTAATTTACTCTTCATCATTCAGTGTATTTTTTCCCCTGAGTCTTGACTCTGAGCCGGTTCATTAATTTCAACCACCGAGTACGTTATGGTCGGTAGCTCTCGATCTCCAGCTGCAGATCTTTTCAGTCGATATCCATCCAGCTCCTCTGGGGCGTCGTTTAGTGGCTGTTCCTTAGGCTTTTTCTCCAGTAGCTTAGAAGATGTCCATTTGAAGGCCTTATTAATAAAAGAGAATTTATAAAGCCTGGTATAGTGCAAGATATGAAAGACAATGACCCCCAATAAGAGGACGAAAATGGTCATGACAGACGTGTAGGCTAAAGCAACCTGGTTCCCTCCAAAGTCTAAGATGTACCACGTTAGGGCTGAAAAAGCAACCAGGTTGAAGTAGATAGAAGTTTCCATGACATCAAGTGGCCAGTTCTTGTAGACTCTCTTTGCAGTTACTCCCTTTAGGAGTATTAGACCACCAACGATAAAGATTGTTGCCAGGAGATCTACTCGTGGATCGAGAGAGAAATTCAAGACTGAAATAAGGTACAGGAGCATACGTACAAACAGCAGCAAGCCAGTCCAGTAGCGATATTGAGCAGTATAGGGAGCGTGATAAGGCTCTAGGAAGTGGCGCAGTTTCTGGTACCTCACCCACTTAAAGATGGCCTTGTCTTGATAACGTAGAAGCCACTGCCAGTGGAAGATAAGCGCAACATAAACTAGAGCTCTCTCGAGCACAAAACCCTCGGCGCGCTGCATGGCATTAGCTACATGCTTCAACAGTTGTACGCAGAAAGGGGGTAGCTAAAAGGCTGGGGCCAGGACAAGACAGGGATGAGGCTAATTAGCCGCTAATGTTATACTTGCACAGCAGTTTTATTCAAGACGGTTCAACAGCTCAGTCATAGCAGCAACAACCCTAAGGATGCTGTATCCAATTCCACACTGTAGTGTTGACATCTGAACTCAACCTTCCTCATTGTAGCCTAACCTCCAATTCTTGGTGACTTAGCTTGCTACATCTTAACTTGAAGGACTATGATGCAAAGCCTTGGCACAAGAGTAAGGAATATACACTGAGCAATATTGCATGTCCAGTATCATCGCAACTCACTTGGTTTCAAGCACTGTAATTCGATGCATGCATACAAGCCAGAGAGTCAAAGGGTACCACAAGAATACAGGCAGCTAACCCTTAGAATTGAAAAGAAGCCACGATCGTCAAAAGCTAGCTGGTGGACTGAGCTCGAGCGGTGGGATTGATGCAACCGCGCATGCGCTGAGGGTGATAGACGTACATACCGTATATAGCGTGCAACCTATTTATACGTTAAGTCAGTGCTATCGCTAGCTCGGGCAAAGTCAAGAAGCTTAGAATCGACAAATGACGCCAAAACTGGCGAACAAAGCGTTTTCGGAGAAATCCACACAAATCATGAATTGGGAACGCCATAAGGAATCTTGCAACACCGCAAATTGGACTCGCAAACGAGGTATGTAGCAGCTAGCGTGGTAACAGACAGACAGACAGACAGACAGACAGACCGACTAACTACCGTAACCCTCGCGCATGCGCCGAGGGTTAATAACACACAAGAGAAAAACCAGTATGCCAATAGTTATCAAAGAATAGCTAAGTGGTCACTTCAATGTTTATATTTTTTTCAGTATTCAGAAATCCAAGGTTATATTCTATTTTTGTAACATCAACATTGCGTGAACCATATGCCGGTTGAAAGTATGCCAGAGAGGCTGATACAATGATTGCATTTAACAACTTAGCCGAAGATATCAAGATCATAGTAGCAAGGACTGCCACTGGGTTACCTTTGCCAATGATCTTAGCAAACTTGGAAGAACGCTCGCTGGTAACTATCACAATTATGACTAGAAATATGACATAAGCAGGAAAGGCTAATTGCAGTAGGCTCTTATAAAGGAAATCTACAGCAATAATTCCAAGGTTTGAACCTTTAGGAAAGCAAACATCAAAGCCAATGTCAAGATTAAGCCATGAAATAAATACAGTGACAAAATTTGGAGTCGTGGATGGCAAAAAATAAATATCACCATTAACTGCTGCAATGTTAGCATAAAAGAGTATTCCATTGAGGGTACCAACAGCAATAGTCAGATTGAGAGCTAACATAAGGATAACCAAGGCTATACCAGCCACAAAAGAAGCTGCCACAATTCCTATCAGATCTCTACGCCAGTGATTAGAGCATGGAATACAACGAGAACTGCCCAAAGAAAGATCAAGGCCTGGTCTGCAGACTGAACTAATTAATATTTCATATGGTGCACTGTTGTTTATAAATACATTACCTGTCAAATTCTCTGCTGTAGTATGGTGCCGTATGTACAAGCCTGAATGAAGAAAATACATCATATTTGCCACCTGATGATCATCAACAGAGCTCCCAGGGTCTACAGATACCAACCCAATCCACTGTTGATCTGCGTGAACCACTGCTTGAGCAGTAACTGCCGTTGTTATCCCCTTTTACTTCTATTCAATAATTATTAATGATAGCATTAGTTTTGTAACAGAACTTGAGCTTAGTTGTGAGTAGAGTGCATGCATGTAGCTACTATTAAATTTTATGGAGCTGGCCCAGATCGAGTGGCTGCTTTCATGACTGTACACTTTAGTATAATTCCTCTAATTGTGTGTGTGTGTGTGTGTACCAGTAGTACTATTTTGATTATTAGTTTGGAGTGGCTGCACTAAGTCTTATATTAGAATATGGTAATTATTAATAATTCATAGCCTGCATGAGGAAGGCAGTTTTAATGAATAATAGGTTGACCTTTGAGGGTGTGTCTGGTTGCAAACTGCTGGGCTACTCCACCGACTTCCATCGCAGCAAACACTCTCAGATGTAGGGTAAGTCATACCTGCATGTAGCTAGCTACATCAATATAAATGTATCTCGGTCCATAATATTCAGCTCTTTATTAACTTTAGCTAAGCCTCTCTTAAATTTGTCTCGACTTTAATTATAACAGCAGATTAGCTAGCTTTATCTATGACTTGCAGGTTCCATGATGTCCTCATTTTGGCCACTATCCTTGGTGGCTGTCATCCACTGCCTGTGTGTCTTCCCTACTGCTGTAAATGCTGAATTGGCATTTGTGAGGCCAAACTCAAGTGTGTCGTGTGCCAATAGTAGCTCTCAGCCACCTTGTCTGACTTTCAATGAGTATGCACAGCAAGTGGAACAGTACTTTGTCAATGATACCACTTTTCTCTTCCTGCCTGGGACCCACCAGCTGGATATTCAGCTCAACCTGGAGGGTCTTTCAAATATTGCATTTGGTTCAATTGATGATCCTGGTGCTCAAAATGCTCAAATACTATTCAGTCCATCAGCTAACATCACATGGACAAATTGTGCGAATATTGAGATCAGTGGGTTGATTTTCATTCTCAGTGGACAGTTCAGTGTCCTAGTACATGCAATTTGATACACTTGGTGTCTACTCATCAGAGTTTATTCTTCAAGGGACAACTGCCTCTTTTACTAACCTGACTCTAACTGGAGATGGTACTAGAGTGTTTGCCTATTGTGGAAACTCCAGTGATGTACAGATTGGAGGTCTGATAGCAGCAGGTACCAGAACAATAATTCTCTATGCAACAAATGGTGTTGTAGAGTTCAATGGAAACAATGTTTTCATTGACAACCTCGTCAATATTTCAGATGCTGAATAGCTACATGATATTTCTCTATGCTTGTCAATATACTTTCAATGGAAATAGTTCATTCATTAAGAATACTGCCTCAATTGCAATTTATATTATTGGTATTCGTGACAGTGATACCCAAATTATTATTGAGAATATTCCTGGAAACGTTTCATTTGTCAACAATAATTTTGCAGTTGCAATATAGCTATGTAATTGGTGATCCTGACGGTATTATTCCTGGAAATCTTGCATTTATCAACAATACATTCACAGGTGGTGGGGGAATATTCTTTAGTGCTGTCAATGGCACAATCAGTATTTCTGGAAGTATCTTATTTTTCAACAATACTTGCCTTCACAGCAGAGGTCTAGTTCAATTATTTGGGGTTACTTGGTACATCTCTGGAAGTGTTTCGTTTATTCAGAATGATAATGTGCATGCAGATTCAGGCAGAGATTTCACTGGTGGTGCAGCAATTTTCTCTGACAACTCTACGCTCTTCATCAGTGGTGTGGCTTCATTTGTTGGTAATCGTGTCATAGCTCCCATCATGATATCCAACATAGATGTAACTGGTGGAGCTATATATGCTTGTGATCAGAGTACATTAGTATTTGAAGAATCATCCGACACATTGTTTATTCAAAATTTTGCTACATACCATGGAGGAGCAGTATCCCTGATTGACTCCAACCTAACGATGTATGGAAGAGCATTTTTTGAAACAAATTCTGCTGGTATGGAAGGGGGAGCCATTTATTCACTCAACAGTGTCATCAACATGACAGGTAGAGTGGTTTTTAACCAAAATTCTGCCCAGTGGGGAGGAGAAATGGCCTTCAGTGGAAGTTCTAGTAAGCTACGATTGATTGAGCCTCTTGCTGTTAACTTTGTTGAAAATTCAGCAATTTTGGGTGGTGGAGTGATTTTCTTTGAAGATGATGCTAACCAGATGTGTTTTAGATCTCAGATTACACAAGATTGCTTCGTCGAGCTCAGTTCTATAAGCAACATTGGGTTAAACTTTAATAACAACAGTGCTGAGAGAGCTGGTAGGATATTCTATGGAGGGCACCTCGATACATGTACACCCATTATTGGTGGTTGGGCCTTTTTCTGGTGGCCAGGCTTTGAATCTCATTGCAGGTGTCTCAAATGTGAATGTGAATGTCAATAATTACAATGACAATACAACATCGAATGTTTCATCCGACCCACTCCAAGTCTGTATTTGCAAAAGTGAAAGCATGGTCATATGTGATGATATAGAAATTGAGACAGTGAGGGGAAGAGAGTTTACTTTGCCTGCTGTGATAGTTGGTCAAGATTTAGGGACCATCTCTTCAGCTGTCAGGATCTCTCTAGATAACAATACCCAACTTGGCTCTCCTGCTCAGCGCATACAACCCACTGGAAAGGCATGCACTAACATAACATATAACTTGTTTGCTGAGAATGATAACACAGTGGTAACATTATTCCCAGATGATGGTCTATGCAGAGATACTGGTAGTACAATGATAAGCATCATATTCCTTCCTTGCCCCAGTGGATTCGTGAAAAATGGTTCTGGATGTGTTTGTGAAGAAAGGCTTCAGCGTTTCAATGCTGTTTGCAATGTAGATGATGAAACAATACAGTGGACTTCAGCATCAAATCGTTTCTGGATAGGAGCACTTTTTGAAAATGCAAGCAATGAATCTACTTATCAGGGGCTGATACTTCACTCTAGCTGTCCACTGGACTACTGTTTTGACGACCCTGTGCCTATTACACTGGACAATCTCGATATCCAATGTAACCACAATCATTCTGGAACTCTGTGTGGCTCCTGTATAGGGAAGGCTACAGCATAGCCTTAGGCACACTACTACACTGTCTTCCTTGTAGTAATGACTACCTGGCTCTTATTCTTCCATTTTCTCTTGCCGGGATAGCACTGGTGGCTGTTCTTTTATTGCTAAGACTGACAGTAACAGCAGGAACAATTCAGGGTTTCATCTTCTACGTTAATATCATTCAAGCAAATACGTCATTCTTCTTTCCAGCTGGAGAAGTAAATATTCTAACGGTCTTCATTGCATGGCTGAACCTTGACCTTGGAATAGAGTCCTGTTTCTATGATGGTATGACTGCATACGCCTATATATGGCTCCAGTTTCTATTCCCATTCTACGTCTGGTTTCTTATTGGAACAGTGGCGGATCCAGGGGTAGTTCGTTTGGTTCGTTCGAACCCCCCTGACCCCAAGCCTACCACGAGTAATAATATCTTCCAGTGAGAAAAAATCGACTGTACCAGTGATTCTTGATGTGAAAGTACATTACTTTGGGAGTCTTGGCCTTGTTTACTACAGGAAACTTACAGGTTCTTTCGTCGTCTTTCTAGCGGCTGCACGGTTCAGCGGCAAGCGCGATCGAAAAGGGGCGTGGCCAACACAAAAGTGGGCGTGGTCGGCGAAAATTTTCGCGCGCTTCGCGCGCACAATAAAAAGAACCCCCCTTCATAATATCCTGCATCCGCCCCTGTGGAATGATAATTGCAGTGACCCACTATTCAAGTAAATTAACTAAAATACTTGGCCATAACCCAGTGGCTGTTCTTGCTACTCTGTTTCTCCTCTCTTACTCGAAACTTCTTCGCACAATATCTAATACATTGTCTGTTTCAGTACTCCATTATCCCGATTATAATAAAAGTGTATGGCCTTTCAATGGAAATATGGCTTATGGAAGTGTTGAACATGCTGTATTGGCTTTGTTTGCAATACTAGTTTTGGTATTTCTGTTTATTCCTTACACTCTACTCCTTTTCTTTGCTCACTGGCTCCAGGCTCTCTCTCACTGGTGCATTCTCTCTTGGCTCAACAATATCAAACCTTTCATCGACACATACCATGCTCCCTACAAGAAGCAGACACGCTACTGGACGGGACTGCTCCTATTTATGCGCCTATTTCTGCTTGCCTTTGATGCTCTTAACAGCAAGTTAATCCCTGTTGTTATAACCTCAATTACAATCATTCTTGCATCTTCGGCCTGGATCCACAAGGGAGTTTATGAAAATGGTTTCAATAACATTCTGGAAGCATTCTTTATTGCCAACCTTTGTATGTTTGCAGTAGCTACATTTTACAATCAGACAAATGAGTCTAACTGGGGAGGAACTCCTTATCTTTTTATTGGACTAACTTTTGTTGTATTCTTTTGCATTTTGCTGTTTCATGTCTACCTGGTCCTCCATGAGACTGCTGTATGGGAGAAGGTAATGTCCAAACCTATTGTAAAGAAGTATATTGTACACAAAGAAGGAGATAAGGATCATCCACGCAGTGATAGTCGTGAACAGAGTTTTATTCTGCAAGCACCAACCCAATCCACTGTTGACCTTCGTGAGCCGCTGCTAGACTAATGATTCAGAGGAATGGAAGTTTGTTATGCACTTTGTGATGTTGTGTTATAGTAATTCAGTTTTGTCTCTTAATGGTACCTAGTATAATCCTTTTTCACTAGCACTACGTAGCTACATTTATTTATATAATAATATTATCATCGCACTATGTGATCAAGTTTTTTTTGTCTATAGTTCTGCGTAAGTATTAATATACACTGTTAGAAAACAGTAACACCTTTAGGGGTGCTAGTAGTATGGTTTATATTCGACACCCTAGGGTGTACAAATTTTGACTCACCAGAGGTGCTGCACTAGCACCCAATGGGTGCTAGTTTAGGGTGCTAGTTTAGGGTGCTACCACAACACCCTGACTTGTGGTCCTATCCCCTCCCCTCCCCCACCTTGCATGCTCTGGATCACTGCAATTTTTTGACCAAAACAGTTCCATAAAATGCAACAGACATTAGTGATACATGTACGAAGATGAACAACATGATACAAGAGTTACAGCCAGTGTGACCTACAAACAGTTCCCTACATGAAGTTAGTTCTCCTGTGAAATCGTGTACATCTTGATTATCCTGTATTGTAGTAAAGAAATTGCAGCATAAACAGATTATAAATAATACATGTGTATACCTAACATAGAGAGGGAATAGGGAGAGAGAGAGGGGGGGGGGGGACAGGGAGAACGAGAAATGGAGAGAGATGGAGAAACTGAGAGTGAGAGGGGAAATGGAGAGAAAGAGAGAGAGAAATGGAGAGAGAGAGAATGGAGAGAGCAGAGAAAGAGAAATGTGGAGAGAGAGAAGGGGGCATGCATGCAAAATAATGCTTACCAATTCAGAATCACACTTGAGTCACCACGTCTTGTTCATAATATTATATGGTACCTGTAGTAAAATGCACAAGAGATAATCACAAGCTAAAGAGTGGAGGGTGCATGCTTACCAATTCATTCATCATGTTAGAAAGGAGGGAGCATGCCAGTACTAGTTCAGAATCACAACTGAGTCACCATGCTCATGTACTTGTTACCTATAGTAAAATCTATGAAAGACTATTACACTGTGGTGTAAGAGAGAAGAGAAGAGAGAGAGAGGATCAGAGAAAGAGAGAGGGAGAGAGGTGGCATGCAAATACTTACCAATTCAGAATTGCAATTGAATGACATGTCTTGTTTATACAAGGTACCTGTAGTAAAGTGCACAAGAGATAATCACAAGGTAAAGATCAGGAGGAGGGTGCATGCTTACCAATTATTATGAGTGATTCATAATGTATTGTTCATAATATTGTGGTACCTGTAGTGGTGATTTTCAATGTTTGGAGTAGAGAGAGAGAGAGAGAGAGGGTCCTACATATTTTAGTGTAAAATAGAGTTTTATCCCTAGAGTAACTCATGGGACGATTTTACACCAGCAAAACCTAGAGTAACTCATGGGACGATTTTACACCAATACAACCTAGAGTAACTCATGGGACGATTTTACACCAGCAAAATTAGTGTAAAATCCCGAGTATTTATTGTATGCCAAGCATATTATAAGGGAGGATTTTACACCACATCAAAATTAAAGGGCTTACTCATGTAAAATTCTCCCATATAACTTACCTCTGCTATATTATATAAGGGACGATTTTACACCAGTTGCCACCACAGGTACTGAAGTGGTGTAAAATCGTTCCATATAATACTGATGGCTAACAGTAACTGGAGCAAAAATTTATATGTGACCTTTGACCTCACTTAAAATTCTCCCATAATAATAAGAATGTACATCCATACTCGGCTAAAACTTTAAGTGTGAACTTTGACCTGGTGTAAAATGCTCCCTTGTATATAGCCACTGAATCCAGACTCAGGTGGGTTTTTAAGTACGTTCCGAATGCTCGCTTACTGTGGGTGTGGCTGTAGTGCACGCACTTGGTGGGTGGGGCTATCCTGCAGCTGCGACAGCTACTTTGGGCTTGTGCTAATAGAATGGTAGGCCGGGGGCTCACTGTGTGCACGAGTTAGAGTTCTTTGTAAAGCATGTCAGGGTAATTTCCACAGTACAACCTTGTGTTTAGAGTGATAAGGGTAGAAATGATAATATGATCACCGGCCATTGACTTATAGCTATAATATTATTAATTTTACTGTTTTAGAGTTTATAGTAATCATGACTCTGTGACTATAGATACCGGTACATTCTAGATCTCTCACTCGGATGCTATTATTGTAGCTAATTTATGCTAATCTTTCTATGTCTTTATCATCAAAAGATGCTTCTTCAGCTTGTCCGTAGCTAGATACCATATACATGGGAGTGAACTCACTCAATTGCACCCTATAATTTTATTTGGTAGTGTTTTACTCTGCTTAATGAATACATAGATAATAATAATATAGCTATAATAGCTAAATCACATTTCACTCAAAGAGAATTAGCTATCACGTTAAAAAGAGATGTAGCTAAATCACTATAGTAGCTGCTATATCACGAACTTCATTCATTCATGGCTAATCTCGAACCCAGACCCCTCCTATTTCCGCAGCATTGGATGTATTGCATTACCAGCACGACTCACTCATACTATATTATGCAGATATTATGAGATAGTTGGTATTATGGGACTCTCCGACATCCATACCAACGAAGATGGAAGCTTCCGGTTTGGGGGTAGTTGTATTATATCTAATTATAGCTATATACCTGCCTGCAAAATTGGATTTGCTAGCTATCTACCTTTAAGCTATTTTGATATAGGTTTTTGTGGAAACGGTTTTTGGTGTAGCCATCAACTTTGCAAATTTGCTTATTTGGCACATCAAATTAGCTAAGGTAAATGTCCTTATTATGAGTCACTTAAGCAAGCGATATGCCACATATGTAATTGGGGGGTTATTTTTTGTGGTTAAATTTTTTTATGGACTTCCCAATGTGTCTATTACATCAGGTACAAATGAGATCTCCCCTATTAAAATATGTGATCTTTAAAAATTATCTTGTCAGCACTGTTACTGGAGGTATTATGGACCGCCTGCTGGTATTATGAGTCACTACTTTCAGTGACATGAATTCAATCATTAAAGCTTCTTTAACAGATGGAATATTCTTAGCAGCCATCCAGAAGTGAGACATGTTACGACGCGAATGCAATCTAACGCAAATGCGATCTATCAACACTAGTCTTAGAAAAATTCGATAGGGAAAAAAAAAGAAAAAAGTCAAAGTGTACGGCAAGATTCGAACCCGCTCCATTCCGTCCCATACATAAGAGCCCAACCACTCGGCCACCACCGTTGTTGCTGCCGACAGCCATTATTTCAACTATTTTACACAACCCAGCCCCTCCCACACTAACCCTGCTAACCATTCACAACCCAGCCCCAGACCTCCCAGCCCCTCCAGTCCACGTATACGCAAACCCTAGAGACTAACCCTGCTAACCATTCGCAACCCATCCCCAGACCTCCCAGTCCCTCCCACACTAACCCTGCTAACCATTCGCAACCCATCCCCTGACCTCCCAGCCCCTCCCATCCATATCGTCCAGCGATCACGGCGGCGTACGTACCGGCGTATCGCGAACGGGTCGGGATCGCATTTGCGTCGTAACAAGCCATAGTTGTGAATACTAGATAGGAGTGGCTAAATATGCCAAAAGAAATCATTTTGTTAAAATGATTCATTGAAGATTGGAAAACCTTCTCTAAATATAAAAATTTAGTAAGCAGAAACTTACATGAAAATTCAATAGGGAATGGAAATAATTTATCAGATAATTCAATTTTAAATAAAACACCTCATGTGGTGTCTCATAATTAATAGGGACAGGTATCCCATAATACTAATGATCACAAAAAAATTTACATATACATTATGTATAATCCGTGTATTAGAGGCCATAGGTAGTCTGAGCTTTAAAAAAACCCACATACTAAAATACTCCTATAATAACTATGTAAAAGCAGTCAATAGGTAAGTGTCTCATATCTAAGTCTTGTACACTATGATACTCTATGCATAATTATAATATTAATTTTATTTCCTTCTCATACTCATCTTCTTTCGACCAATTCATAATGGCGTTACTCCCAGACATGCTTCATGAACAATCGCGCATGTGGTGAGTATCTTATTATTATGGGAGAATTTTAAGTGAGGTCAAAGGTCACATGTAAATTTTTGCTCCAGTTAGGCCACACCAAATTGATTACCTGTTTCTCGGACAGACCAGCCAGAAACAGTGACCCGGGTGGCGGAAATAAAAAAAATAATAATAAATGAATCTCATTAAAATTGTTTTAACCACAACTATTTTAAGCTATTTGCACCTTCTCAACACTGACATCCGTCACATCCAACTTCTCCAAATGTATCTTCCCATAGGCATTTGACAACTGTTCGTGATTTATTGATTTCTAGGCCACGCTTAACCAATATGCTTAGCCAGGCTGATAAGGTAGCCATACTTTATGCACCATCAGTTCAGTTCACCATGAGGAGAATACCAGGAATTCCAATTAACGCCCACGATACACATAGCGCATGCGCACCGCCCATAAATATGACCACACCCACAATTTATATTTTTTTGCTGAATTCTACAAAAAGGGACCCGCCGGATCCGAGAAACAGGTAATCAATTTGGTGTGGCCTTACTGTTAGCCATCAGTATTATATGGCACGATTTTACACCACTTCAGCATCTGTGGTGGCAACTGGTGTAAAATCGTCCCTTATATAGCGTAATGTGCCAATTACCGACAGGTATCAACTATCGGAAATACGGGTATCGATTATCGACATAGGGCCCTAGTATAGGCAGTGGGCGTGGCGCGTTTAATAATAACTTCGCGCGGTCGATCGCGACTCGCTTCTGTGCTTCAGGCTGGACTTTTGAAGGTAGGTTTTGCTTCATTTGTGATAAGATGACCCTCACGGTGTCTTACTTTCTCAATACAGGGGCAAAGACGCGATGGTGCCGTTCCCGAGGCGCTTCTGCCAAGATTGAAAAAACGATAAAGATCGAACAAACTCACCTATGAACATGAAATTGTCTCAGTAGTTAGAGCTCATGATTATGCACCTGCTAGTATTTTTTATATAATTTTCTTACTCTTGGATTGCATGCACTGTGATGACAAAGCTCCAAGTGACGATAATTGATTATATTGAAAGTAGCTATACGGTGTGCCGATAATACGTACCGACTGTTGATAACTGGCATTCGCAATTATAAGCTAAAATTGCCATTGCAGACGCGGCAGCCCCCTGAGACTTTAGGTACTTGTAGCCCTGGCGACCCCCTACCTTTTGGTCCAAATTCGAAGTTCAGGCGATGTTCCTAAGCAACAGCACACGCGGGAGAAAACCGTATGTCGATAATTGGCACTTTACGCTAATATAGCAGAGGTAAGTTATATGGGAGAATTTTACATGAGTAAGCCCCTTAATTTTGATGTGGTGTAAAATCCTCCCTTATAATATGCTTGGCATACAATAAATACTCAGGATTTTTCACTAATTTTGCTGGTGTAAAATCGTCCCATGAGTTACTCTAGGTTGTACTGGTGTAAAATCGTCCCATGAGTTACTCTAGGGATAAAACTCTATTTTACACTAACTTCTACAGGACCGAGAGAGAGAGAGAGAGAGAGAGAGAGAGAGAGAGAGAGAGAGAGAGAGAGAGAGAGAGAGAGAGAGAGAGAGAGAGAGAGAGAGAGAGAGAGAGAGAGAGAGAGAGAGAGAGAGAGAGAGAGAGAGAGAGAGAGAGAGAGAGAGAGAGAGAGAGATTGATTGAAATAGTGTACCTTTTACAGCAAACAAAAATATTATGAAGGCTATACTTTTATAGCTGGAATTGCACAATCATAGCAGGCAAAAATTAGAGTACAGATTGTTATTGAGTAACTCAGTAGAGTAATAGAGTGCTTGTTAACTTACTGATCGTAGGAGAGGCATCCGTTTCTCTCTAAAATGTAGCCAGGCAGAGACTAGACCTCAGCAGGATATTGAGGGCCCACTGCGGAATGTCGGCCCACCGCCGCGAGACTATCCCTCAATATCCTACTGAGGTCTAGTGTTTACTCGAATATGCGCCTATGTGTAGCTGCCCTTGAAATCGTAGCTCAAATGGCCAGTTTATGATGACTGAACCTCGAATAATCTATGCAAATCGATAAATAACCTGCTAAACAGTCGTAATACTAAGTCTAGCCAGCTCTATGCCACGTTTCAGCACAAATGAACGATTGTGCACGGCTAGCGATCGTGGCCACGCCCACTGAATACGGCTGCACTCAACGACACGCGGTGAAGTATCGCGGCCGCCCTTGCTCTGGACTGGCAACCGTGCTTGAATAAGGCTGAAATCAATAGTAGCCGCTGCTACTATTCAAATAATGAAGGTAGCTTGGGTACCTTACCTGGGCGCTCTTTCGAGCATATAAACGCGATAGTGATACCTCGAATATCGGCCCATCCCCCAATCTTGGCCCAATGTAAGGTGCACCGCCCATGGGCCCTCTTTCGCGAGGGTACGATACTATAATTATGTGCATACAATAATAATATGTGCATGCTAGGATTGGGCAAAAGTGGGGAGGGGGCTTATACGCGGGATCCTAACATTTCTGTGTGACGACCATTACCGACCACCGAATGCCACGTGGGCGCGCGATCTCTGTACTTTCTCTGGCTGTTTGGTGGGCAAAACTCGAGAAAAACGACAAAGTAAGGCATATTATGACACAATTACCTAGTTTGCTAGCTGTAATTACTGTTTTTATTGACTTATGTAGCTAGCGTAAAGTGCCAATTATCAACATACGGTTTTCTCCCGCGTGTGCTGTTGCTTAGGAACATCGCCTGAACTTCGAACTTGGACCAAAAGGTAGGGCGTCGCCAGGGCTACAAGTACCTAAAGTGTCATGGGGCTGCCAATAAAAATACGTCTGCAATGGCAATTTTAGCTTATAATTGCGAATGCCAGTTATCAACAGTGGGTACGTATTATCGACACACCGTATACTTTCAATACAATCGATTATCGTCACTTGGAGCTTTATCATCACAGTGCATGCAATCCAAGAGTAAGAAAATTATATAAAAAATACTAGCAGGTGCATAATCATGAGCTCTAACTACTGAGGCAACTTCATGTTCATAGGTGAGCTTGTTCGATCTTTGTCGTTTTTTCAAACTTGGCAGAAGCGCCTCGGGAACGGCACCATCGCGTCTTTGCCCCTGTATTGAGAAAGTAAGACACAGTGAGGGTCATCTTATCACAAATGGAGCAAAACTTACCTTCAAAAGTCCAGCCTGAAGCAGAGAAGCGAGTCGCGATCGGCCACGCGAAATTATTATTAAACGCGTCACGCCCACTGCCTATACTAAGGCCCTATGTCGATAATCGATACGCGTATTTCCGATAGTTGGTACCTGTCGGTAATTGGCACATTACGCTACTCCATTTTGCATTCGGGGGGGGGGGGGGGGGGCTTATACACAAGACAAAACTACCTCAGATGCAAGTACTTGAGCTAAAAATGCAGGGGGGCTTATGCGCGAGGGGGGGGGCGTAATCGCGGGATTCTACGGTAAATAAATTATTCATGCACATGTGATGGTGGTTTGACTATAAGTGGATCTTTAATATAATAGTGATCACAAGATCAAGGTGTTTAGCAGTCTAACATAATGTACACTCCATAAACTGCTGATGAATGTAATCGCATCTAAGTCAAGAGAAAGCATAAAAACACAACCCTTGCTGAGTCAATCTCAAATTACGGTTCGAGTTGTAGCAACCACTCAGATAAAATAAAATGGAAGTGCTATTAGCTAATAATATATCTTTATTACAGTTTACATGATCGAGCTATTTCAGAATAAAATTCAAATTCGCATTAGACTTTAGATGTTAGGCCAGACCAATTTAATTTGTTGTTGCTCGGATCATGATTATGAGGTAAAAATTGGACCGAGCGATCGAAAAAAAAAGAAAAAAAAGCAATTAATTGGGGTGTGGTTATAGACCACAATCTAATTAAGACAGACTAATGTGAGTATCTAGGACCAAGGAATCAAGATAGAATACAAAAACCACTCTACTGTACATAAGCTCCACCCAACTTAATTAAATTTTTTTTTTCTGTTTGCCCAAAAATTGGAGCGAGCGAATCCATGCAACAACTTATTTAATTGGTCTGGCCTTATAAACGTTTGCATGAAGGAATTCAATTTTGCAATTGGCTACGCACTTTCTAAGGTCAATGATACTCTATATAATATAACTGTTGCCATGGGTGTGTCCACAGTATGCAGTATAATACACACAGAGAAAGATTTCACTAACATACAGGTTTTGTTTTTGACCATTGGTAGACTCTATATGAACTAGTAGTGTTATAGCCAATCTGACCTATCTCTATGAATACAATAATATCATTATTATGGTAGAGTGTTTGTTCTCACAGTTCATGGTTATGACAATGGAATCATAATATTCATGCACATGTGATGCTGGCATGACCATAAGTGGAGCTTTGAACGTATTCACAGTTAGCATGAATGATCACAAGATCGAGATGTTTACCAATCTAACACAATTTCCACCCCATAAACTGCTGATGCATGTGATCACACTTCATAAGTCAAGAGAGAATGTAAAAACTCAACCCTCTATCTCAAATTACAGTTTGAGTTGTAGCAATTAGTTATTGGTGTTTTAGCCTTATTCATGTGTTTAAGCAGTCAATTATTCAGCTATAATTGTAATAATTAGTTATGGCAGCTCTTTTTCATTACATGCACTATCAACACATTATTTCTCAGCATCATTCTTGCCATCATGGTCTTAAATTGTCTGATCCAGGTAAGGAATTGAGAAGAGGGGCTGGAATTATTGACGATCCTAAGTGGAAGTTCAGGCTGTCTTTAACCGGCACTATTCTCACATCGATATTCATATTCAAATTGCAATGTTGAGATATACAAGTTCCCCAAGTTGCACAAATGTCTACTTCTCTCCTCACACTTCTATTGCTCTTAATGTGTCCGGTTTGTTCTGTGACCAGCTCACCATCAAGAAATACCATGACAACTCTCCTGCATCACAGTGGAACACTTCTCTCTACTTGTTGTATCAAATGCCCAACCTATCAACAGCATATGAATTCGAGATATCAGAAAACATCATCTTGTCTGCAAATGGATTCTACAAGTGGTCCTTTTACTTGCATAAAGGATCGTCATACACAATAAAGGCTTGTAAACAGAATGGTACGGAATTAAGTAATGATACGGAGGTGTGTATTATTGGAGGAGACCAAAGTTTAAGTAAGTGGATCAGGACCCGTTCTTGTGAACATTCCCATTGGTCTATCAGGATGTGTAATAGTGCAAGGTCAGTAAATACCTTTTCCGATGTTGTGAAAGAGACAAATTTCTACTATTTCGTTTATAGCACTCACACTCAGAATTATGAAAGCATAGTCAGTTTACAAGTGGACATGGCATTTATAACTCTCGAGTATTCACTTGAGGAAAGCAACATTTATAGTAACTGCACGATAGATAACTTTATGCTTGATGGACATCAATCATGTACCATTGATATTCCATCAGATTTTGTAGGAGCTGCAGCTTTGGCCACCTCAGGTCCTGACTATACTGATCAGCCAGAAGTATGGAAAGACACATTGCCAGTCAGCTGGGAGTGTAATCCTGCATTTGATTCCTTTGAAATTCATCTATTCTTACCTTCAGTTGTCCCTATAGTCTTATTCATCTCCTTCGTCCTTTCATCACTGTGCATAGCAAAGTACTGTCACAACAATAATAATACAATGATATGGCCAAAAAGGATATGGTTGGTTACTATTATGGTGAGTGTAATAGTTATGATACCAATCTGTCTTGCAGTTTCCATCTTGTGGGGTCAAAGAGTAGCCACTCATTTTAGTTGGTCTTGCAATTCACTAGCCGCTAAAACGCCACTCTATTTTAGCGTTCCATTGCAAGCTTTCATGAATCTCATCATATTGTATACACTCTTATGTTTTCTTCTAAAAAATATTTGCAGTAAGGATTCAAAAGACAATAAACATCGTAACAATAAAAAGAAGCTCAATAAAAAGCAAATGGCCATAATTATAATACTTGGTATGTTCCCGGTGGTTCTATGTGCAGCTGCTTTTACCACAGCGGAAGCAATAGCACCAATTCTCGGTAGTTATCAACAGCAAGTAAATGTATTCACACCAGGAGATTCGCAAATAATAACTACTGTCAAGAATTATTTTCTATCAAACATGTTCATGAAATATGTTGGAAGCCCACATTTGTCAGCTACCCTTTATATTTGTAACGCCACGCTCAGTCCCGATCCCCAAGTCACACTGGTTGGCAGACTCACTCGCGTCCGCGAGTGGTCGCAGGACCCCGGACGGGCCCCCACCTGTAACGATTGCTCCCTGCCTGCGCTCTCTTACAGTAGTTGTAGGTATTAAACAAGGGGAAATACTAGGGAGAACTGAACAATACACACATGCACACTATTTATATAGTCCATGACGTAATACAGGAAGTAATCAGTTACATAATGTTTCCTGTTCGTTACATATTAGTGATGAACCACCACAACTCAGTAAGACCACTGTATACGGCACATCTGAAACAGTCACATGTAATAAAGATATATGTGAACACATATGGCAATCATATTTGAATCAGCATTCATCAGTGAATATATCTGTTTGTCTCAACGAATCAAATGGTGCTAATGCCACTTTCTGCGTTAACAAGGGTATGGACTTCAACACTGATAGATACTATGACGATAGGTGTATGTATCACCTGGAAGTTATTCAATAAAGAGCTCAGTATTGAATGAAACAAACAAGTGCTTTAAATGGACGCTTTTTATAGATGCACACAACCACAAGGTTGATCGTTATTTTTTTATTCTGACAGCATACAATCAGTCAAGTATCAATGTTGATTTAGAGTTCAATCGCACAGACTTTTCTCCAAATGCATCAAAAGTTACGAGTTGTACAATAAACTCATATTCCAGTGAATCATGTACTTCTTCGTTGCAGAAAAAAATAATCGGTTCTACTACAGCCCTTGTAGTGGTAACATCTGATTTAGATAAGCCCCTCTTTGAGTGGCAGGAAACTATTTGCATAACAACGAGTTATAACTTCCGTGCTGATACTTGGACAAGCCTATGGTTGCCAGTTTTTTTATTTAACATCATTGTATTCACTACTTTCTTTTTATTATTCGTACTATTAGTTTATAAACAAGCAGCAGCTGCTAAATCTAAAATTAATTCGTTGACTATCGCAGTAAATGAAGAAAATACTGATCAAGAACCAAGTGAAGAGACACCATTACTCCAGAGTAATTTTTTGTCCCAAACAAGAGATGATGATTCTAGGGAATACAAGGACGATAATTCTCCTGCAGTACCTGCAAATGACCAGTCGCTAGTGGTGCCAGTGGATATTCATCCACAATCCACCTCTGACACAGATGATGAAAGAAACAATGATAGCGAAAGTGACGATCATAGCAGTACCATTCCAGTTGAAGCTCCACACAGCACAGCCATGGATTCAGAAGTTAACAAGTATGTTGATGCTGAACAAAGAGATGCCAATGAAAATGTTGTTCTGATAGTCACTGTAGAGACAGATGAATCACAGGAGACTATATTATAAGACACGTAATAAAATTTCTTATAAATTTCAAATTCCATTATTTTTGTTAGCTAATTTAAATTTGGTTGTTTGATTATGCTCGTTTTTACCGCTGATCACCGTTAAATTTATTATAATTTGCATCATACAATAGACATAATACGAAGCTTAAGATTCAATGTTAGTCACAAGAAACAGTCCTGATCACAACTTTAAAGGGGGCAAAGTAATCCCAAATTCACACCTATACTGCCATATCATTATGACATAGTAGCACAAACATGATCCTCTAAAATATTTCTTGATGTATTGAGTGCCGTGCATGCAATTTAGAGGGAAGAAGAATCAAGAAAAACCGAGTGGACAACAGATGATAGTGGAAGCTGATAACACCATGTAGCAGCTAAGAAGAACATTATTAGCAACGCTCATCAGCCCGGCAGTACACTGTGGAATGATCCCAGTGTGGGATTTGGCGGGCAGCCTCAAGATCTTCCATAAACAGTTATTAAGCATTGATTCTACGCTTTAAACCCCCTATATGAAAGATTCCAGGTAACCGACCCATACAATGGCAAGCAGAATGTCTGATTTACATAACTATAGTTTAGTTTTCACAACAGCAAGGTTGCCAGCATGCAGTTAACTTTTCTGGCTACGTCTCTCGCCACCCTGAGTATCTTCTGGGACATGGAGCACATTGGTGTGAAGTCTCTTGCCATGCACTGGTAGAATAACACACTCTTACATGCACACAAGTACAAAATACAATTTTATTTCACTTTCTGGAAGAATTTTGAGTTGTGCATTAATTTTGTGTGTGTGTGTGTGTGTGTGTGTGTGTGCAGAATGAAGATTAATGGCAATTGCGGTAAGTTTGTTGTGATTCTAAGGCCATTAGCTGGTAAAATAATATTATTGATAGCTAGCTAGAATAACACACACAGCTGCATGCTGAATAGCATGATCACTAAACACAATAATCAACATTTTCCAAAAATTCAGTCACATGAATGCTGAATATGTTTTCACCTGGTTTCATGGTATCTAGCTAGATTGGCTTTCACACACTCTAGTCTCCAACTGTTCCGCGTTCAGAGTGACAGTCCTAACTTTAGGTTCAAAAGCAGCTACTTTCATTCAGCTTTTCCTTTGCTTTGGCCTATTATCTTCACAATAATTTCTACATTATTTTGTGTCCTAATTTTCTTAATGTCCCAATTTTGAACCCTCTTTTCAAACACTTTGTTCTGCTTTTGGTTTTAAACAGGTTGGTTGCTATCACTACAAGAATTAACAGTCATATAATAATATTATAGAAACTGAAATAAACTGAAAGAGGTGAAGCCAAACTGATAGTGTGACAAAAGCAAAACCATCATCTCATGTGATCGGGTGTTACCATTAAATTTTGGGAATGGGCCTTAAATCCACTGATTTGATTGATAAATTAAATAATGAGGACAGAATTAAGCATACAGTTTGGGAAAACGTGTGTGCTTCATACAATCTTGTTCAATTTTATAGCTTTGGCAATTATCTATTACTCATTCCATTACATGTAAGCCTATTTTGTTAGTATCATAATAGGCACAGGATCATCACTTAAACAAGTTTTGTTCCTAAAGACAAAGGCCTTAAGATGAATGGTTCATAATATCACTGACAGTGGAAGAGAGGGGGAATAGCTAATAAATGCATTGCCATAATAACACTTACATCGTCATGATCCTGACTCCGGGTCCCTTGAATTGGTTTTCAATTTTGCTGTAGCTAGATCTTCAAGTCTATATACTGCATGCATCAGAGCAAAGGCTGTGACTGGGCAGTAGCTAGCTAGCAATTTTGTCCGTGATGTGGGAATTGGGAGACTGAAAAGGGTTTGATGTGGCCACTGGCTCCACCCAAACAGTACCCTCCATCACAGCTTGAAGGGCTGGACTGGTTATTCACACTACCAGCACTATTTCCATCATTTGTGTATAATAATAGCTAGCTATTGATGAAGCCCACCCCCTGTTTGAGCCTAATTTTGTGTAAGATATGGCCGTTTTGCACGAGGGTATGGTACGTTGTAAGCTTCATTTCTGTTAGAGTAGTAATCACAATGACAAAGCTGAAGGTCATCCTATCACACTTAGCAACCGCTGCAATGTAATAGTAAGATGAAGCCATAGCAGTTTAAGGAAACAGCAATCACTGCATGCAGCTAGCTAAGATGCTTGAATCTGAATTCACAAGATTAGCACACGCATACGTGCAGTTATTAACGAGAAGATCAAGTATTACAAAAGAGAAAACAAGGACAGACTCCAAAAAAAAGATGACTGAATCAAACAGTGGAGTTGACGTGAAGAACCTCCACGACTACCTAGGAAGAGGTGTGGATGGCAGAACACCACCTGAAACATGGCTGAGTGCACTGGATGCATACAGCCATGAAAAAATTTGAAATGTAGCTACATCCAAAAGAAGAAAACATCTCTGTGAAGCCAGTTTCACGGCATAAATCTGAATCCAGCTGCCACATGAAGAAGAGTACAACAAATGCAGAGGGAAACTTCAATGTTAAACCACACCCAGTCATGCACCTGGGAGGAAAATTGACAGCTAAACACGACACCAGCAAAATGTGGATGAGCCATAAAATTCACCACATAACGAAAAGGGTAGTAATGTATGACGACACAAGCAAAGATCCAGGTACAATCATGAGGAACAATACCCACTATACCAAGTATGAATGTGAACTAAGCCAGTTCATTTTGGATCATATCGATGAATTGCAGAGAGAAGCAAAGAACGAATCTGCTGCAGATGAAGAGATGAACCTGGGGAAAGAGATAGCAGATCTTGAGGGAGAGGATGCTGTAGCTAAGCTTGAGGTTTATCTGGGCAGGTGGGCATACCCAATCTAGCTTTTTAATTGGTCGCTTTTAGATCCTTTTATGTGGACTTCCATCCCCTCCTGATGAATTGTAATGTCCTTTCTCAGGAGGTGCATTTCCTGAGGTAATGAGTGAAACTGGGGGAAGTGTAGCTACTCGTTTGCGTGTAAGAAATTGTGGAAGGCAAGTATGAAGGCTGCCCAGAAAAGTGTTTTGTCAAGGGGAGCAAGTGATTGTGCTGCGAGACAGCTCACTTTTGATGACATGTAATAGCTAGTTGGAGAATGATTACGTTTGTTGTCACCATTATGATGTCTAATGGCCGTGCACATGGCAGTGGAGCAGGGGTGATTCTTTAATGGGATCTGCCACATGGTTGTCGATGTGGAAGAGATGTACTCCTGCAAGATACATCTTAATAGTGGCATTGATAATACACTGAGCAGCTGAGTTCTGTGCAGAATTAAGTAGTGGAGTGTGAGCTAGTTCTGACACAGAGAGTGGTTCTATGGCATACTTCTGACGAAAGGTGAGATAGACAGTTAGACTTGTTTGATATGTGCGTCTGGTTGAGACAGCAATACCAAGTGCTTTGAGCTCTGTCAGCTGCTTGGTTAGTGGAATATCAGACTGATAGGGGTGGGTATTGGGTGGGCATTGGCACTGGGAGCCAGAGAACAAAATCTTGTATGTGAACTACATTCGGGAAAGAGCATCTGCTATTGAATTTTCAATAGCTACTGGGTGTATGGCAAATTTGAAGATGAAAATTATAAGGAAGAAGAGAGCACATTCCTGTTGGAGGGCAGAGAGCTTGACATCAGGTAGGCTAGCTTCATCTGGAATAGTGTCAAGCAGAATGCCCAGTATTGGGATGATGGTAGAAGGGCCTAGGACTTTGTCTGGTTTGAACTGCTTGGTAGAGTAGGAGCATGTATGACAAAACTTGAAGACAGGTGTCAGAGAGAGGAGGGCCAGCTATATAGGTCCCAAGTTCATCAATACCAAATACTGGTCGTCTAGCAGTATACCCACCCATATTATTGATCATATATAGTTGATTCAAGTAGCTATATCTGAATTGCCACATAAAATGGGGAAATTGTGTTCTTATATTCTGTCTCATCTGCTCTAACTTGAGTGTAAAAACCCAAGTGTATTGTGATACTAGGTATTAGATTGGCATCTCCACAAATGCTGGTTTTGAGACGGTCTTGCTGGTCATGTAGTTTGACATGTAGCTAAATGCTGGTCGGACCAGCGAGATGAGGGTCACTTGGGATCTGGAGGTATAAGCTAGAAAGAAGTTATCGAGGTAGCTAATGGGAAGTGTTGTACTGCGAAGTAATTTCTTAAGATCCATTTGAGTGCTTGGGCAACTAGGTTGAAGAAGTAAGGGACTTACCTCAGGCCAAAAGGGAGGCACTTGTCAATGTAGAACAGGTTGTGCCAGTGTATTCCGTGGAGGTGCCAATCCTCCTGATGGACTGTGCACAACCGGGATCGAGGCATTCTTTAGGTCAATTTTTGCTATCAGTGCTCCTGAGCCCAGATCTTGACACATTTGGATGGTGTCATCCACTGTTTTGTACTGTAGAGAGAGTAGCTAGCTATATATTCATGTGGATCTATAAAAATTTACTCTGTCCTACCGGGGCAGACAGGTGATTGATTAGTTGTAAGCCACCATCTTTTCTGGGGATGACACCAACTCCTGAATGGCGTAAAATTTAAGGGGGAGTGGGGAAGAGGCCAACCATTCTATGTTCCATAACCTCTTTCTTGAGGGCTTCATCAACAGTACTGGGGTAGCTATTGGTATGCAGAAGAGAGATTTAGTGGGGTTAATTGTAAGTGTGGACCAGTATAAAATCCAATATTAAAACCATAAGTAAGAGAGCTCTGATGGCTACCTGACTGAGCGTACACATGGTGAGTTATTGCTGTGTCAGTGCCTACGTGTAGCTCTTGTGGCGGGCAAAGATTAATCAAGTTAATTAGATCATTTGCACTTGCGCTGGGCATGCACATAGCTACGTAAAACATTCCTGCTCTGGGACACCGTTAATTTCGGTTTATGTTAATAAATCCTCCAAATAAATGTGGTATTTCTACTCAATACTTCAGAAATGGCTGAAACTTTCTCTTTGATATAGCTACACCTAGGTGGAAAAAACACCTTAAGCTAGGAGTGCATCATGGAGCAAATTGAAAGAACCTATAATAATATTATTATTATTTGCGTACCATCCTATAGCATGTAGCTATCACCAGGTACAAGGAATGCTTCACCTTCTATTTCCTACTATTTCCTGTTGAGTCAGAAACCCAATGGTTGTAAAATTATAGTACACGGATTATCATTTGGTTTTGTTTTGATCCCTTGTAGCTAGTTGACAGTGAAACTATATTTTTGCAGCAGGACATACTATAGGATATAGCTACTATGAGCGAAATGCATCAAGTCAGTATAATATGAACCTACTTCACTCAGGAAACTTAGTAGCTATAAAAATAATATTGGATAGCCTCAGAGAGCTAGAGTAGCATGTGGAGATGCTCAAAAATAATGTGATTACACTAAAGTTATCATTTTTTTCACTCGCTTGTTTACATAGTATCGAGTCATATTCTGACTCCGACAGCCATGTGCCTGATAATATGTGATTTCATTGTTAACAAGATATTTATTAGAAGTACTAATAACCTTTGTTTATATATTTTACACTTTATAGCTAAGTAGCTTGTGCTTAATATGTGCATGCCATTGCATATGTAACACAGAAACACGTACTGGTATGTATAATTTTGAAACCTCTAAGGCCAGACCAATTTAATTTGTTGTTGCTCGGATATTGTGAGGTAGCTAAAAATTGGAGCGAGCGATCGAAAAAAAAAAGAAAAAAAAGCGATTAATTGGGTGTAGTTATAGACCACAATCTAATTAAGACAGACTAATGTGACTATCTAGGACCAGGATATCAAGATAGAATACAAAAACCACTCTACTGTACATAAGCTCCACCCAACTTAATTAAAAAAAAATTTTTTTCTGTTTGCCCAAAAATTGGAGTGAGCGAATCCGTGCAACAATTTATTTAATTGGTCTGGCCTAAGCTAACAAATTTTGTATGAAGCCGGCTTTTGGAATTCTGAAGCAGTGGAGTGCTAGCTAGAACAGCAGCCAAATGGACGTGCACATGGGCTGAAATTAATTGTCCCCATATAAGCAGGAAGGTCAGGAGTAATGCAGTTACGTACATATTAAGTATCATGGCCATGTTGGAAAATTTTTTTCTACAAGTGAACAAGGCCTAGTTACATCATTTAGCAAATTGAAAGAACCTATAATATTGTTTGTGTACCATCCTAGTTATAATAATAAGGTGGCCAGAAGGTGGTGAAAGTACAAGTCACAGTATGGGTTATCTGTTTTATCAGCATGTATCACTGGGTACATAACACGGACTGCTTTTATCTTCCGTTTCCCTCTATTTCCAACTACGTATATAGCTTCTGTTGGATCAGAAACCCAATGCTTATAAAGTTATAGTACACAGATTAGTATCTGATTTGTTTCTTTTGTAGTTGACAGTGAAAATGTATTTTTGTAGCAGGATAGGACATTATGAGCCACTGACATCAGTATTATAATAGACCTACTTCATTAAAATTTAAGGAAGCTCATGTTGTTAGTATAAAAGTGATATTGATAACCTCAGGGAGCTAGTAGCAAAATAATATCATGATAATCTGCTTTCTCATTCACTTGCTTGTAGTGTCAAGTCACATTCTGACTCTGACAGCCACCCAAGGGGTGATCTACTATGTCAAACCAACTGAGCCCTGTGCTCACAACAGCAGCAGCTGTCCATCCAATGAGACCTGTCACACAATGGACCACTATGCCAGCAACAGTAGCCACTACTTCTCACCAGACCACATCAATGTCACACTCTACTTCATGTGTGGAGTCCACAATTGCACTCAGAACCTGCACATTACTGATCTTGAGAGATTTACTATGGCGAGCGCCTCGGGAGAAAATGATGCAACAATATACATGCCAATACCAAGGAATGTCCCAAATGATCCAGAAAATACTGGAAATCGCACGTACATATTTGCTAATGTCATAACTGTAAGGATTAAAGATATCACAATTTTTTTTATCTCACTCAATTTTATTGGAAAGAATTCAACTTTTGAAGTAGAACATGTGGACTTTTATGGATATTCAGGGTTCTCATCATCACTGGTATCGGTCATCAACATAACCAATTCACAAGCTATTTTAGAAGACTGCAAATTTCAACGTAACTCTTTCGTCAGAATTCAATCAAATGCTGTACTTCATATCAGCAACTGTGCATTCTCTTCATACAGTCATGCTCTGTACTCAGCCATTTTTGTCGACAATAGCACATTGAAGCTAATGGGAACTGTGACTTTCTTTAACAACACTGTTGGCAATGATCAATATTATTCGTGTGGTGGAGCAATTGCAATCAATCGTGGAGATATTTGGCAATGTAACAGAAATTACAGATCAATTTTCAGCATTACTAAAGCACATGTATATTTAGAAAGTAATTCTGCGAGCAACTGTGGTGGAGGACTTTACCTAAAATGTACGCTAATGACTGCCTATGACAATGTGAGCATGATTTTTGTTAACAATGTCATTAAAAGTAAGTATAATGATTATGGAGTTGGAGGTGGAGCTATGTACCTGATATTGAGTGATTTCAATGTTAACAATTCCGTCATACGATTCCTCAATAACTCAGCTAAAGGTGTAGCTCATGGTGGAGCTATCTATCAAAAAACACAAAGCAATATATACATTAGTGAGCATAGTGCTATTTATTTTGTTAATAATTCAGTTTCGTCTCTAGGTGGAGCAATCTATCATCGTGACGGAGATATTATAATATCAGTTGATAAGCATTCCAGAGTGCTGTTCTACAACAACTCTGCTAGTCAAGGAGGCGCGCTCTATATACAAGTCTCTGGGATCATACAGGTTGGCAGCGATTCACGAGTTGAGTTTAGCCATAACACTGCTAAGAAATTTGGTGGAGCAGTCTATGCTTATGATCAGACCTGCCTATTTAGGTTTGAAAGCTCATCCAGCACAGTGCTGTTTAGAGAGAATGTAGCCAAAGAAGGAGTAGGTATACATGTCTACGGAGCTAGCATCAAAAGTTGGAGATGTCAATGTGGAGAACGTATCGTCCGCTACATACCAAGCTTAAATAGCAGTCTCTCACCGGTATCATCCAATCCAAAGAGAGTGTGTCTATGTGACCTCAATGGAAAACCACAGTGTGCTAATATTTCAAGCATGTTTATGAATTGGTTTAGAGTATATCGCGGAGAATTATTCAACATTTCTGTGGTTGTAGTTGGTTATGACTTTGGAGTTACAGTTGGAACAGTAAATGCAGGCTTTGTGCCATCACAGAAACAAAGTAAATCAGCGCTGCATCCTGATCAATATCGTCAATTTCTCGGAAGTAGTGGACATGTACAGTGTTCCAATATTAGCTACAGTCTTTATTCAAGTAACACAGGGGAATCCTTGCATGAAGCATTATCTCTACACACCTCAAGTGTAGATGTTGCATATTCCTTTGGTAAGAGAAAGATCAAGCAAATGATTCAATACTATGAAAATAGCCACCACACATGTATTAACATTGAACTTCTTACAGCACCTGTACTTGTTAACATTACCCTGCTCGCTGGCTGTCCACTGGGATTTACTCTCATTCTCGTAGATCAACTGTATGGCTGCAACTGTTATCCTGTCCTGCAAAACAACCATTTTGAATGTTTCATTATTGACAATGAAGGCTACCTCAAATGGAATAGCACTGTGTGGGTGAATACAACTTTTAGTAAAATTAATATAAGTGAGAGTGATGGAATATTACTTGCTCGTTATTGCCCTCCGGACTACTGTAAGTCAGGTGAAAAGGTTGTTAATCTTGATAGAGATCCTAACGCTCAGTGTGCCAATAATCATGCTGGTATTTTGTGTGGTGGATGTGAAACCAACTATAGCCTTGCAATTGGATCTTCTCGATGCATCAGGTGCTCCAATGACAGCTCTCTTTTATTGTTTATGTTCTTTATAGTTGCTGGTTTTCTGCTTGTAATATTTATTCTTGCACTAAATCTAACAGTTACAGAAGGACTTATTAATGGCATCATACTTTATGCAAATACCTTATGGACCTTTAAAAACGTTTTGTTTCCTTTCAAACAATCATTGACAGTGAATGTGTTTTACACTTTTATTGCCTGGCTCAATTTAGATTTTGGAATAGAGACTTGCCTCGTAGTTGGTCTGACTGCCTTTTGGAAAACATGGCTTCAGTTTCTATTCCCTCTCTATATTTGGCTAATTGCTGGAGTCATCATCATTGCATGTCGCTATTCCTCTCGCCTGACTAACCTCATTGGTGATAGAGCAGTTCCTCTCCTTGCAACACTCTTTCACTTGTCATATACAAAACTTATTCGCACTGCAACAGCGATATTTGAGTTTGAGGTTTTGACACATTATCCAAATCAAACTAGTAAAAGCATCGTTTGGTATCTTGACGGAAGTCTACAATACTGCAAACATCCACACATCTATCTCTTTCTTGCTGGTCTAGCTTCTTTGATCTTCTGTCTCACAGTCACTCTCTTCCTCCTCCTGATACAGTGTTGGAGGAGAGTCTCTCACCTAAGGCTGTTGAGGTGGATAAACAAATTTACTCCTTTCTATGATGCCTACTTTGCTCCCCTCAAAAACAAACACCATTACTGGTTTGGAACACTACTCGTGGTCAGAATTACACATTTGATATTTTTCACAGTAACATCATCCACCTCTCCACTCATTGGATTACTCCTTCTACAATTCTCGTTGGTACTACATTTCTTTTATTTGTCGATTCAAAATGTTTATAAATCCAAGTTGGTGCGCATTCTAGAGGGTACTGCTCTTTTAAATTTAATAGTTTTGGTTGGTTCTACTACATACACAAGAAGTGAAAAGGCTTTATTTGTGGAGGTTTCGATCGCATTTTCCTTGATGCAGTTTACTGTTATCATTATCACAAGTTTCAGTGGAATTATCTGCAAAAGGAATCACAAGTGTTTAAGTACAAAATTTAATGGTTATCAAGTGATCAATCAAGAGATTGATTCAGGTTTCATGAAAGAGTAGAAGATCCAGAATATTATTTATGAACAAAATTAGAATAATTTGAGGAGCACAGTTAGTACCTCAACAATGTTCTAATATTATTATCCTGATCATTTTAGCCATTGTTGAGCTGTCTTAATGTTATCGTCCGACTGTGATCTACAGCACCTACTAACATACAGTATAAGTTATATAATATTATGATTATAATTTCTATGCATTAGCAAGATGTTCTTATTCATATTTTTGCACTCGATTTTACAAAATTAATTGTAGTATAGGTATAAAGGATCGTCATATACTATAAAGAGAATTGTACAGAATTAAGACTTAGTAGTAATACAGAGGTGTGTATTATTGGACGAGAGCAAAATTTAAATAAGTGGATCAGAACCTAAACATCCCCATTGGTCTATCAGGATGTGCAATAGTGCAAGTTCAGCAAAATTTATTTGACATCGTCAAAGAGACAGATTTCTACTACTTTGTTTATAGCACTCACACTCAGAATTATGAAACTAAAATCAGCTTATAAGTGGACATGGTATGCATATAATTTATTACATGCACATTTCCCTCTTTTCTCCTGCTCACCAGAATAAGCCATAAAAATAATGTTATTAATCAAAATTGTTGCTATTATTATGCTTATCTGATTCAATCTATAATTGGTGATCTCCATAATGATTGTGTTAGCTTAGTGTGCTTTCTCTGCATGAATCCTGTAAATCCTTGCTCCTTTGTGATGATACATGGGAATGAATTACTTCACCTAATTACAGGGGCATCTCGCAGTGTAAATCCTTCCATAATAATAAATAATTTTATTAGATGTGTGTCTATACGTATGTTACTTTTGCATGCTGACAGGGCACTCTTCAGAGCATCTGCCATGTCACCCTGTTCTACATCAAGTAGTAAGTGGAAAAACCCTTGCCAGTTCACAGGGTATCGACCTGATTCTGGTAGCATGTTTCCATTGGAGAGCCACTTGACCATAACTTCACGAATCCGTCCAGACTGGTCACCGCTGTTGTTCCTTTCAATAATCTTTATCTCGGCTCCTGAGAGATGGAGTGTTTCAGCAGCCTTGTCCCAGACTGGAGCGAGGTTTCGAAGTAGACGTAAATCACGTCTCTTGTTTTCATTGTCATACCACTTTAGGAGTTGAAGGTAGCCAAGAGTAGGAACTTCATCTGGATTAAAGAGAACAAGGATAGTAGCTCCACTACCATTACAATCAAGATCGATGCACAATAATGAGAAGATAAGCTACAATAAATGTTCAGTCAAAGATGGGCACTCACCCCATATAGGGTCATTGGGTAGCCACTCTGGATCAGCTTGAGCTCCGTCTCCACCATATGAGCTGCTGACATCACCTCCCTGGTTGGCAAAGTGAAATGCATATGCATCAAAATTAATGCATCACACATCATAGCAGCTGCAAACAAAATGTGTCTAGTACTGAGCTGCCAGAGAACTAAAGATACTAATGCATCTCTACATACAGCAGAATTTGTGAGTGGTGAGATAAATGGAAGACTATGATGCTGAGTATCAAAATGTGGAAGTGACAAATAGAAGGAAAAGTGTGTGTTCTTTTTGCTATAGTGGCTTACGATTTCTTCCAGTAAGGATTCTATGATAATATAAGATCCAAAGGACACACTGATCCGCTCAACGTGACTCAATTTCATCTTGGAAAATGCTCTGCCATTAACCTTGTTCTCTAATGGAAAGGGAGAAGGGTTGATAATCTTTTACCAAAATTAACCATTATATCTTACTTCTAAATGATGCGCAGTCCTCATCATCCACTCCCTTTGCCTTTAGCAACTCACATAGCTCCTCTGCAGTCATGTTCACATCAAACTGAGCCGCGTCTGGACCCAATTCATCTGTAAAGAAACAGAGAGACACTATACATGACTCAGAAGATACTTTTGTGATTGCTCACACCTTGGATTCTTTGGGAAAATTCTTCCACTCTCTGTGCAAGCACTGCTTTGTTTAGAATGGGACCACTCAAAGCACTGATGATGACGCCATAAGTTGGGTTATCACTGTTAGCCACCCAGTGGAGCAGAGCAGTTCTCAGGCACTCGACGCTGCGATGGTCACCTTGTGGGATGTCTCGCTCAATTTGCTTGATTTGTGCCTGAGGAAACTCCAGTTGACCCATGAACACAATCCAGTTAGCAGCTACTTCAGCCAATACTGCCAGAAGACGATCAACGTGCTTTGGCTTCACTTGCAAATTTGCCATGGGGGCTAAATCATCCTCTGTGAGAGCACAATGACCTTTCATGACCTATAGATAGGAACACAAGCATTATGTGCTGTAAATCCGGAAATTTTCGTGTAACAAAACTTTCATTGGAAAATTTTTCGTGTAAAAATATTTTCATAGGAATGACCCTGTGCCACATAGAAGCATGCGCATACGATTTAATTTCGTGTTTTTAATTTTTGTAGCTTCTATTGATTACGAAAATATTTCTACAACGAAAATTTCCAGATTTACGGTATATTGCATATGTTGTAAATTTGAGCGAATACGTGCCCATGTGACAGTAAAGATCTGTGTCACATTTAGCCTATGTAATAGTTCTTACATTGACTAAATTATATATACACCCACCTTGTGCTGAAGATTTTCAATTGCACCATTGTCCATGCTACCCTGATTCACTGCCATTCCTCCTTTCTGAGATGCAGGGCTCTCTCCAGCATTCTCCATTCCACCTGGACCTAGAGACCAACAGTTAGCTACTTATTAGATTCATTAGGACTGCCGTATTCAAACTCTCACTTTGTAGCTGCTTCACATCTTTAGCAGCTGGTAATAGTGTGGGTGCAGACAACCGTTCATGTTGTCCGGTTAAAGAGTGGCTCTCACTAGATGATCCAAGGTTCTCCTGGAAATGGTAAATGACACATTTCCAATAAGGATACATGTAACTTCAAACATGAAAATTAAAGCCAAATTCTATTACTGCAGTGTTAGCTATAATATTATGTCTCTCCCCCTACATTTATGTAACAGTTAAACTTCCTCCTTTCCACTACCTGTGTGTAAGCCACATCCTCTCCCTGGCAGCTGCTGTTGTGAACATGATTTACCCATAACTATGGTCAAAAGAGCCCCTTATCACTCTTATGTACACAACCATTATATGCAGGTATTGCATGCCAGACCATGTCCTAATCAGCCTACATGCTAATCAACACATTTAAGGCACACTGTATGAGCATAAGCCAGATATGGTCAGTGCATGTCACCTGATGGGTTACAGACACACAGTCATCATGTATAAGTTACCCCTTTGCCTACACTTTGTGTTATAGTTTATAGTAGGCAAGCTCTGTGAGATAATTATTCAGCTCTACAGGAATCATCATATTCAATCATTCGGAAGAATTGTTTGAGCAGTTGACAAAGCATGAAAGACAACATTGCACATATGGGACACTTCAGCCCAAGAGGCAATATTGTCCCTCGTGCTATGTCAATTGCTCAAACAGTTCTTCATTGAAACATAGCAATGACCCCGTGTAATTAAGACAACAAGCTAGGAGAAAATAGTTGCTACAACTTACTATGTCCTTGTCCTGTGGAGGTGGTAGTGGACTGGGAGGAGACTTCACGAAACACTTTACCTCTTGATGTCTTTTCATTTCTTCCTTCAGCCTTCTAATCATCTCACTACTGACAGGATTGTTGTCAACAGCACAGCAATCCAAACGAGTCAGTCTGGGAAAAAGCAGTGGTAGGTGATCAATCAGGACAGATACACCACTGTCATCAATTCCGTTATGGCTAAGGTCCCATGACTCTAGCTTACTACAGTGATAAGGTGATGAAGATTTGAGTTTAGTAAGTTGATCAAGAAGTTGTCTAAGATCATCAGAAGTGATCCCACAGTGATGCAAGGAAAGCTGCTTCAAATATGGACACAAGTGCATAAAGCCAACTAGAATATGAACGCCCTCTCCAGTAAAGCTGTTGTCATCTAGATAAAGCCTTGTAATAGTGCTGCTCTGGGGCATTTGACAAAGCTGTAGCCCCACATCTCTGACTTTCTTACCTATAGTCGCATTGTTATCAACATTTAGGGAGTCAGTGTTTGGAAGACCACCTCCAGTTGTTGTCAGTTGACATCTGGACAAAGATAGTCCCCAAAGTTGGCAGTGGCTACTACTAATCATTCTACCAATAGCTACGGTTCCCTCAAGTCCAAGTGGGTTGCCATGAAGATAAATTTCACTCATAGACCTTTCTATCACAATCTTCCCAGAGCAAATGCCATCAGCCAGACATGAAACTCCTGCATGTGGCACGGACATCATTGTCATTCAATACAAGTTTCCAAAAGTGGCATGGACCCACCAGACTCTTGACAAAAGCAGTCAAATCTAGTTTTGTCTTACTAAGTAGGATATAATTGATCTTACAAATTTGCATAGAGTGAAGTATACCAGCTGTCACTGACCCGTGGCTTTTATCTTGAGATATGCCTCTAGCAAAAGCTGATGCTCCCGGTACACCAAGGTTGTTCTGAGAAAGATCAAGAAGGGCAAGACAGGGACAATGAACTAGAAGAGCTTCAACAAAAGTAGCCAGCAGTTTACCATTTGTGTCTGCATCACTTGTGAGAGAACCATCCAAGTAGAGCTCTTGTAAGTTAGCTAATGAACCGTCACATACTGCACCTTCTAGCTTCTGCAAACCATGAACTCCAAGGGGATTGTGAGACAAGACTAAGGATCTATTATAGGGTTTTGCTACAACAGAGCCGATACTTTCAACCCCAATCCTGTTATTACTAAGATTGATTGAATCTGGTGAATTAAAAGCAGCTGATGCTCTGTAGAAAAGATCACTCACACTCGTGTCGGTCAGTTTGTTTCCACTCAGACCAATACGCTTAATCTGCAGCTTTCCATGCTTACTGGCAAGTACATCTGTTAATGCTCTGATTTGATTCTCTCTAATGCCACTATTATCAAAGTTGATAACCATACAACCACACTCCTGCATGTTGGATATGACATAAATTACAGCAGCACAGTCATGAGCAGTTTGAGGATGACCAAAGTCTATTGTAGTTGCATTGCTAAACATGATGCCAGTAGTGATGAAGCTGTATTTACCAAGAGAGTGAATCACTTCCTTGTTAATGGTTATATTTCTTGCTTCAAAGGCACAGTGACAGAGAAGCAGGCTGTGATAACTGTGTGTACGTATGTCTGATAAATGCTTGATAACTTGCTTGATATCTAAATTATTTTTTTTCCACTCTTGACTCACATGAAGGATGCCAAAAACAAATCTCCAGACCATGATAAATCGTTTTGACTTAGTGTTTAAATTTGCATTCTTTGCTAATGAACTGATATCAAAATTAGTCCTCTCTAATGGAGCTAACTCGGAATTATGTGATTGTATGATCTTAACCAATGTGTCTTGATGCTGCATCACCAGATGCAGGGCAGCAAGGTACTCTTGGAAGCTCAGATGGAGAAAGTGGAAAGATACTCCACACCCTGTTTCAAATATTGACTCAGCAGACTGCAGTAAGCCAAAGCAAAGTATTGAACCCAAGCCTTGAGGAAAGAAGTCATCAAGTTCTCGTTGAGAAAAGACAATGTGATCCTTTTCTAAGGCTTGATAAGCAAACTCACATAGAAGCCGCCATGACCGTTGCAAACCACCAGGGAGGGCATCAAAGTTAGGTAGACTCAAAACAGTATTATACATATCGACTTTATGTATATTACGAAGAATGATGTTTAAAACTATCTTTGTGTATAGCTCTGTCATGGTGGTGGGAAGGGCTTCTTCAAGAGTGCGCCACAGGTGACAAACAATGGCACAGTTGAGGGGAACACTGCACACACTCCCAACTAGTGGGTTATATTCCAATTGCTCTAAGAGACGATCAGCCTTCTCCTTGTCACTGATAAATTCAGACTCAATATACTCTTTCATGTTCTCTTTATTAAAGCCATGTACCTCAACAAACCGATCAATGTATGGAAATCTGTGAAGTGGAGCAGAGATAGAAGGCCGGGAAGTCACTACAACTGACAAAAGGGGAAAGCTTTGAAAAAGCAGCTTATGTATGAAAGAACCTTCTAGTCGTTCAGATTCACCAAGTTCATCCCATCCATCGGCAACAATTAGCACTTTCTCTCCTTCCTCTTCTTCCAAATAACTAGCTACAGAATTGCAAATACTTTCACTAGAGTGCAATAGTTTGAACAACTCAGGAAGGGAACCTGCTGATGCAACTTCTTTCTGCCGAAGTGGTAAGAGGAGAAGCAACTCAAACTGCTGGAAGATTTTCTCATCTGCCCAGTCCTCAGAGACAGAAGTGCAGAGAGTGGTCTTACCTATACCAGCATCACCTTCCACAAGGACCTTTCTAACTGGCTTCTTCCCACTCTCCACCATAAGGAGGTCACCATAAGCCAGGGGAGTTCGTTTAACAGTCTTATCTTCTCTACCCCTCAGCTGGTTAGTAGAGTAGTCCTCTCCTTTCTCTCTTTCCACTAACTGTAACTGAATAAGTTTGTTTGTGTGGCATGGGGGCCACTGTTTCTCACGGTTGATGAGCCTTTCTCTGTACTTCTTTTTGATGCCAGTAACAAACTTTTCCATGATGACATGTATGCAAACACTATCCACAATATTATTTTGCAGCAGATTCCAATGGGAGATGTAAAGAGGCAAATGAGGGTGAGTTATGTTGCAATATTACAATGACCAGCTGAGTATAACAACTAAATGAGTGTAAGGTAGTGGAGAAATACAATTACATTAGTATAGACAAGATGCAGGCTTATCTACATAGAACAATCTCCACATATGCATGGATAGCAAGGCATAGAAAAGCTGACTAGAAAGGTGCCAGAGTCAGAATTGTCATACAGTGATGATTCTCATCTTGGGCTTTCTAACGTTGGCGACCCTTGCCGTGTGCGTGTGTATGCATCCTGTGCTGCAACCACCATCAAAGGCTTAGTTTGCAAGCACATTTTTCATAGTACAGTGTAGTCTACTTAATTCAAATCCACTTAAGATGAATTTTCGTCTAATTCAAATTCTTTCAGATTCCCTACATAGAGCTAACATAAATTTGAATTGGTCTTTTTTCTTAATTAGAAAAATTACAGCCAGCTTTAGCATACAAACGTATACATAATATAAATACAGAACATAGATCACATGGAGATCACTACAATCCTCCTTGAGATATGAAACTACAAGTATCTATTACCTAAGTCACTCTCAGAACAATTCTAAAGTTTCATATATGGCTGAATGCTCCATTAACAAGCATTGCAGGGTCTATGGATCTCTGTAATTCAAATTTTCGTTTAATTCAAATATTTCTCATGGATTTTGAGATTTGATTTAAGTGGACTACACTGTAGTAACATGTTACAACTACACGGTACACAGCAGTAACAACTTTACACTCATGTTGGCTCTACAAAGCTCAACTATAGCCTGCAAAGTTTAATATCTCTTTCCACAGAATTCCATGCATGTATGCGCATGCAGTGACCACAACTATTTGAGTGTTGACTCTTTTCATGGTTGATGATTTTGTATGTCAGAATGATGGCCTTTCCAAACTAGAGCTCTGTAGAGCACATAACCCGTGCGCATATTGCGCAATCTATAGATTTACTTTGGTGCATGGCTATATATGATTTTGTGAATTTCAGACAATATTGGAAATACTGCTTAGTTGTACTGGGGGTTCCAGTGACACTTGAAAAAACGCTCTCTGCACCCAGACGTAGCCCAGACTAGGAATATATGAATTTCTATCTAAGAATAGTAAGATAGCTATCTTACATTCATGATGATTGGTTCCATAGTTATATATAGGTAGTGATGTCAAACATTGGCTGGATTCGCTAAAACTTTTCTCCTCATATTTTTATCAGTGACATGGCACAAATGATATGTAAGTTTGCGCATGCTATAAATCCAATGGCGAGGCACCCAGACCACTCAATGTCATAGGGTAAATTTGGGTGCTGAACATGATGGTTTACATAGTTTTTCTCTTCAAAGACAAGTTTTTCTGACTTTGTGCAAATGTGGACTTTCAGAACTACCATTACTTGTAATAGACCAATTATGCCATTTTTTGTATTGCTTACTCTGGAGAATGTTGACATGAATTAACCCAGGATTGCGACATAATTAATATAGAATTAATATAGGTTGTTGCGTTCTTTCTAAGACAATTGACGATCAAAATAGTGCTAATAGAGGCTAGACTGGCTAGCTATGGTTGCAACCCACTACACTGTGTGCATGCAATGTCACAATGACAGAATAGCAAAGTTCTTGACTTAGAATAGCATTCAACAACAACAGAAACGGACTGACAGACTGAGCAAAACTAGTAAAACCTAAGCACAAAACTCAACTCTAGAGGAGGGAGGCCCCTGGGGCCCTGTACACAACAATAGTAAGGCCTAACACAGACAAAGATAAGGCTAAAGAAGTGTTAACCATCAAGTTTTCACACTTCGTGACAAACAGGCTAAGGTATTACTGTTCATTACATAACATTTAAGTCCTAAGATGTGGTAGTCTTGTACAAACATAAACATACCGCCGGCCAAGACCTACGGTCTTTACAAACAAAGCTCAATCTTGAGGGAGGAGCAAGGCGAGTTTAGCGACGGATCGCTAGTAAATTCCATTGCTTGTTTTGACAGTAGCCACACGAACTAATCCATCCTTTCCGGGGTGAACTTGTATCACCTTCGCTAGTGGCCACTTAGTAGTCACGAGGTTATCTTCTTGTAAGACAACAATATCATCAACTTGAATATTGCGGGAGGGGAAATTCCACTTGTTGTGTTTTCTCAAGGCTGGGAGATACTCGTCTGACCAACGCTTCCAAAAATGGCGAACAATAGATTGGCAGAGATACCAACGTTTCAGTAGGGAGAGATTGCGATAAGAGAGAGAAGGATCAGGAATGGATTCTAGTGGCTTTCCGATTAGAAAATGACCTGGGGTTAATGCTTCAATATTGTCATCTTCAAGAGGTAAAGGAGCTAGTGGGCGGCTGTTGAGACAGGATTCGATCTGAGCGAGAATGGTTGTCAACTCTTCAAAAGTCAGCTTAGTGTCAGCCACAACTCGTTTGAAGTGAAACTTCATAGACTTGACAGCAGCTTCCCACAGTCCTCCGAAGTGTGGGGCACATTCAGGGATGAATCTCCAATCGATGGATTGAGCTGCACAGAAGTTTGAGATGTCTCCTTGAGTCTTTTGTTTGTTGAAGAATTCGTGAATCTCTTTCAACTCTCGGCTAGCCCCGGTGAAAATAGTTCCATGATCACTTAGAATTAGACTAGGTTTGCCACGTCGAGCAATAAAACGTCTGAGTGAAGCAATGAAGGCATCAGTAGTGAGATCTGAGACTGGCTCCAAGTGTACTGCCTTCACCGGAAGAGAAACATAGAGACAGACATATGCCTTAACAATTACAGGCTTCCTCATGTGAGCATACTTGACTTGAATTGGACCAGCACAGTCAATCCCTATCTTATCAAACACCGGTCCTGGGGTGAGACGTTCGATTGGAAGTTGTCCAGTCATTTGTGGGGAAGGCCGTGTAGTGAGCTTGCGACAGGTAACGCATCCTCTGGTGATGGAGCGAATAAGCTTGCGACAGTTAAGAATGTGGTAACGATTGTTAATCGATGCCATGAGCAAGGTTGGACCAGCATGCAGCAATCGGAGGTGCTCCGAGCGAATGATCAAGTGAGAAAGGGGGTGTTTGTGATATAAGATGATTGGATGTTTCTTTGAATAAGACATCTTAGAATGTTGCTGTCTACCACCAACGCGTAGCAGACCCTCAGAATCAATAAACGGTCGTAGATTGAGGAGTGGGCTAGATTTGTCAACATATGACTTCCCTTTGAGGGATTCTATTTCATCCATGAAATAATCTCTTTGAACAATTGAGCATAAACGTAGCTCAGCTTGATATAGCTCTTGAGTAGTGAAATATGTGACATGAATTTGTTTCGTTCCTAGCTTGTGACTGCGACAATTTCGAACGAATCGGAGCATCCAGGCAGTGATTCGTTTCAGTTTTGCAAATGAGGAGTAGTTGCTGATATTAAACAGGCATGAGGATGTGCTAGACGCGGTGTGCAGAGAAAGCTCTCTTTCTTCATCCTTTGACTCTGGAGGGGGTATGGGGAGTTGTCTAGGCCAGTGAGAGGGATTATGATGGAGCCAGCTGGGACCTTTCCACCACAAGTCGTGTTCAAGGAGCTCAGAGGGATACATTTCTCGTGATTCCATCTCTCAGGAGCAATGAGCTCTACAATAGAAGACACACGATTACCAACATACGTCTTGAATCTTCTTGGGTTGCCAACAAACCAGTTGAGGACAATAGTGCTGTCTGTCCATGCATATAATATGGAGCTGAGGGGTATGTTAAATACATTGTGGGTGTGGAAGAGCAGCTGGGCGAGAAGATAAGCTCCACACAATTCCAGTCGAGGAATAGTCAACTTCTTGATCGGTGCAACTTTTGTTTTGGATGAAACTAGAGAGATTTGTGTTTTGCCGAACGTGTCGGTTATCCTGAGATAGACTACAGCTGCATAGGCATTCTCTGAGGCATCACTGAACCCATGCAACTGGAGAGAGACGACGTGTGTGCTCTTGTTGAAATAGCATCGTGGTATGAGCTTTGTTGGTAGAACATCAAGCTCTGAACGCCACTTGAGCCATTCGTCATAGATAGCTTCTGGAACAGGATCATCCCAATCAACTCTTTGTTCCCATAGCCTCTGCAACAAGATTTTCACCTTGATGATTGTGGGGGCAAACCATCCAAGGACATCAAATGTCTTGGCAACATCAGAAACTAGGTCACGCTTTGTGACATTCTTCAAAGGGGGCAAGTTGGCAATAGTGAGGCGAAAGTGATCTGTTTGGGCATTCCATTCTACTCCAAGAGTCTTGGTGTACTGATCTGGAGAAGGGAGTGATTGGATGGGCTGGATTTCTCTAAGCTCAGTAGGAATTCGCTTGATAACGTCTGGGTCGCTAGAATTCCATTTCCTCAACAGGAAACCACCCTTGGAGAATAGAATATGTAGCTGGGTGTGCAAATCAATTGCCTCTTCTGTGGAATTAGCACCAGTTAGACAGTCATCCACATAGAATGAGGTGTCAACGACTTTGGCTGCAATGGGAAACTCAGTGGCAAAATCAACAGCATTCTGCTTAACTGCCATGTTGGCGGCAAATGACGAAGCAGAAACACCAAAGGTCACTCTTGTCATCCGATAGTCGACTAAAGGGTCCTTGATGTTGTTCCTCCAGATAAATCGATGGAGGTCCCGGTCAGTTGGAGTCAACTCGACAGCTCTGTACATCTTGCTTACGTCAGCTGTGAGAGCGATGCGATGGAGTCGAAATCTGAGAAGTACATCTATCAGAGGAGGGTGTATTGTGGGTCCAACTAGGAGTGTGTCATTGAGCGAGACACCGTTTGAGGATTTGGCAGATGCGTCAAATACAACCCTCACCTTGGTGGTGGTGCTGTGTTCCTTGCGTACAGTGTGCATAGGGAGATAGAAGGTTTCCCTTGGTGGCTTTTGTAGGTCGTCTTGAGGTACAGGCTCTGCATGCTTCAAATCAAAATACTCATTCATTACCGTTGCAAATTCTTGAAATTGCCCTTTGGCATAGAGCGAGCGTTCAAGAGAGTGAAATCTCCTAACTGCTTGTGGTCTGGATTCACCCAATTGCTTGCTTTGAGGATTTTTGGGGAGGGGAACAATGAATCTACCACTTTCAGAGCGAGAGTGATTATCTTTGAAGTGCTGCACGACCATACGTTCCTCTGGGGAGAGATTCATTTGTACAAACATAAACATACCGAAATAGTGCTAATAGAGGCTAGACTGGCTAGCTATGGTTGCAACCCACTACACTGTGTGCATGCAATGTCACAATGACAGAATAGCAAAGTTCTTGACTTAGAATAGCATTCAACAACAACAGAAACGGACTGACAGACTGAGCAAAACTAGTAAAACCTAAGCACAAAACTCAACTCTAGAGGAGGGAGGCCCCTGGGGCCCTGTACACAACAATAGTAAGGCCTAACACAGACAAAGATAAGGCTAAAGAAGTGTTAACCATCAAGTTTTCACACTTCGTGACAAACAGGCTAAGGTATTACTGTTCATTACATAACATTTAAGTCCTAAGATGTGGTAGTCTTGTGCAAACATAAACATAGGTCATATACATATCAGAGTGATCAGCTATACCTACTCTAACACTGGTGCAGAGTAATTGGGGCGAGCCAAAGCGAGCCCCACACAGGTGATGCCAATCGAGATTTTCCGTTTGTATATATATATATCTGCCGTACGTACGTCCGTCATTCTGTATATACCTGTCTTCTATTTCAATGATATACAATATTTCTTCCATTACGCACATGCGCACACGACATAGGAGTGAACACTTTGATGTGGAGAAAGAGGGCAAGCTCTGTGACATCGAGGGACTAAAAAGGAAGAAGGACTAAGAAAACGCAGAAGCAGATATCAGTTTCAAAAGCTTAAGGAGAGCTGCAGAGACTCAGACTGAGAGGGGCAAGGCTACAGAGAAAAATTATCGTTCTAGGCAGGCAGAGCAAAATATTTTGAGTGCAGCGGGTCCATATGAGACTCCAAATTCAAGGCCCTAAAAACAAGTGACTGTTGCTAGCAAAATGATCATGCATCTCTATGAGGTTACGCTGAACTATGAGACCACTAGCCAAGTAGCTAGAGACACATTCTAACAATATAATATAGTTTCCACTCCCTCGAGTCAATCATAAATTCTGATCTGTATACCAAATCATTTGTAGACTACTTGTGTGGGGTTCGCGGAGGCTCACCCCACTGATGTTAAAACATCTTCTCTAGTAATGCTAATGATGAAGTGAATTTTTTGCCCTGACATCCCTACTATAGGTAGCGATTCCAGACAATCGACCTAGGCACATAAAAGCAGCTATAACTTAGCAATGGAGGGGAATGAAAACAAAAATAAAAATCACAAGATAGCGTAGGAAGTTCTCTTTCATTTAAGCCTCGAAACAAGCGAATCGGTTGAGTACACACCTTGCAGATTTAATTTTTAGCTCTATAGATATCATAAGCATTATTTAGAACACTGATGATCTTTACCAGTCACACGCTTGGCCACTTAGACTTAGTTGTGCGCATGAGCAGAAAGCACAATTATCGGTATGCATATGTGTTGAGGGGCACTGTCGATAGGCGTGGCTACGGTGGCCAACAAAAAGGCACTATTTGTGACGCTCGTGGACCGTATCCCTCGATTTCACGCACACTGAAGCCAGTTTTTCACCGAATTCAATTGATTCATTGTGATTATATCACTGTAAAGAAGGAATTGTCAGATTGATAGAAAGTTTGTTATTTCAGATTCAGATGAGTGAACAAAATTCATTAGTTGTGAAGGAGAACCACATAACAATCTTTTCCTCATTCTTAACCCGCTTTCCTACACATTCTCGTGCCTTCTTGGTAATTAACTGTGTCCATGCATCAAATTGGTTCACTCATCTGCAACAAATGGAATGTCATAATGACTTTTCTCTTTTACTGTGTATGAGTCGTTTAGACGCCTATATCTCGAGATATGACGATTTTTTGCAGACGTTTGCACTTAGAGTGTGCACAAAAGAGTGGAGTATGTCATACAAGGATCTGCTTGAGAAGTGTCATGTATCAGAGCTCTCTACTAGGAGGGATCACCTTAGTCTCGGCCTCCTACATAAAATCAATAATGGAGAATGCATCCTACCGAATGCTCCTCTCTTGACCTACTCTACCACCTACTCCACTCGCTCAAATGTAGCTAATTTAATAGATATGTCTTGCCTTTTGCGCATACCAATTTGCTCCAGGGGTCATATTTTCATCGTACAATAGCATTGTGGAACTCTCTTCCTGCGTCAATAACGACCACCACATCCCTACCCTCCTTCAAAAGGCAGTTAACACACGTTCATTAAATCTTAGCTATTATTAAATTATTTTAATGTCATTCACATCATAACAATAGTACTATAATTATGTCACTCTCATACATACTTTGCACTAGTGCTTTTTCTGCACTATTTTATGTGTCCCTTGCATACTTATGCATAAATTATCATAAAGAAAACGACAACAACAACGACACGACCAATTACTTTACCCCTGCGCATGCGCGCGGGGTAATGATTATTCTTTAAACAATCTTTTCATATCCAGCCTATTATATTCTTTGAAGTTATTGTCTTAGAAGTATGCACATCAAAGTTCAGATTATACGTGGGTTCAATGTTCATAGACTCAAATAGTCATCACATGCATGATGTAGACTTGACTAACTCAACCATGAAACTAATTACTCTATATGATCAAAGAGTCTCCTGGCCCCTAGTTCACTTCACCGTCAACAGTCTCCTGTATATGGTATAGCACACTTGACGGGTTGTTAGCTGTATTGCCTACTACTTATAATAATCACTGAGTATCTGCGGTTCTGCAATTTATAAATATTATGGCTTAGTATGACCACACCTTGCAAATTTAGGCTACTAAATCAGACTATAATCACAAACATTGGGAGTCACCCCCTGCCAAGGTCAATACAGTAGAATATCTTGTAAACAGCATGCAAGTTGCATCCAGCTGCATAGCTACCAGAGTTGCAACCTCAGGTGCATTAAGGCCTGGGAAGGGGAGGAACTGTCAACATTTCACTTACATTTCAAGTCCTGATATCCCTAGTTGTGAATGTCATTTGAAATTAAAGGTACCAACATAAGCTATAACCAAAGCAGTTTCCAAAAATATTTGCTCCACCTACTAAGTGATGTCATGTGCATCTCAGTGGCTTCATAAACAAGTCCGGTTCAGGACCCTATTTAGGCTCGTTTAGGCAGTGAGATTGCACAGAATTTCAGCCTACTTTATTTAGTTCTCTGCTTGCAATGTGATATGATCTAGTTTTTCGCCGAGTTGCTTCTTGATAGCTGGTGTAGGCTTTTCATCACCTCCAAGACCACCTGATCATGCTTGTAACTCAGTTCATACGCTGTTTTAGCAAAAGCAATTCAGTAGATGAACTACAAAGACCTTACTAAACCTGGAAGGTAAATTAGAAGTAGCTACTGTCTTCATGACCGCCTACTGAGCCATCATCATCTTGCACTCAATCGGCTACTCAGCCGCTGGTGTGTTTGCCAATTAGATACTCATAGCGTTTTTGACACCACTGCGGTTTATGTCATAAACCCTTGACCCTCATAAACACAACCCAAAGGAATGTTATTCCGAGCGAAGCGAGGTCTCTACTCGGGCTCGAGAGTCATTTCGTATGGCTTCTGGGCGTATCTTTCGCGTGCGTCAAATTTTTCTTTCTTACTCTCTTCGGCGACTCAGGCCACGTCGCCAAGTATTTCTGAGTCATAAGCTGTGGCCTCCCTCAAGATGGTCATGCAAGGCCTACAAACTCTACCATTCTGCTGGACTGTGCTTACCGGGCAAATCAATGTTCGCGCGGTCAAAAACGATCGCACCTTCTTGGCCCAAAGTTATTCGTCCTGTCGCTGATGGTAAAGATGTTGCTAGCTGTGGCCTGTCAATTGGTCTACTCTTGGCTTCATTCTTCCAAGACCGACAACATAATGGAGCTCCTTTTGCTGCTAATACTTCAGCATAGACAAAAGAAACCACTCCGTTGTCACGTGATCTACACGTGCAACATAATTTAATTTACAGGGAAGGCGGGGGAACCCTAAAATCATACAAATTCATCATGCATCATGCATAAACAGGAAGTTCAATACAGGATATTGGTTGGCATGGTGGCTCGCTGAGCGAGGACTGCTACACAAAGTGTAACTCTAGTTAATGCTGCACTGGAGGGTGGACAGGTCTTAACCTACCTGAGACAAACTCCAGGACTTGTTAAAATGAGAGAGCCATGATGGAGTGTTTGGTGCCTATGCTAGGTTCTATAATATATTGTTTCTAATGAGCCCGGTACTGAACATACTTGGCATGCAGAGAGAGAGAGAGAGAGAGAGAGAGAGAGAGAGAGAGAGAGAGAGAGAGAGAGAGAGAGAGAGAGAGAGAGAGAGAGAGAGAGAGAGAGAGAGAGAGAGAGAGAGAGAGAGAGAGAGAGAGAGAGAGAGAGAGAGAGAGAGCACAACTTACATTAAATGCCGCGAGTGTGTAAATGCCGACTCTTGAGAGCAATGCGCACTTCGGATTAGGATGATTATGCGGCTAATTTAACGTCCATCGGGACGGCGCGCGATATGACGTCCTGTACTTCTGCGCATGTGTGGAAAATTACGAGTGGGTGCATAGTTGCCATCGGTTTGGCTGGGACAGTCCCGGAATTTGGCCCTGTGTCCCGTTTGCCTGATTATCCCGGAATCCTGCTCGATTTTTCACAAATGGAGGTGTGGTGTGGCACAAGCATAGACTCAGTATACATCAAATTTCAGACTTGATGTTTAGTGGGCGTGGGGCAAAAGTGGGTGTGGTCCCCCAAAGCGAGCGTGGTCCGTAAATTTTCGCGTGCGCTTTGCGCGCATTAATTCTATTTTCTACTCTGTACCTGTCTCTCTTATAAACTTGGCAACTATGACGCTGACACCTGACAGACCTAGATATAGAATCTAATAATACAAATACTGATTTCTAGACAGAAATGAGTTGCATGCAGTTGTGTACGTAACTGCATAGCTACAATCCTATGTAGTTTGTAGTGAAGTAGCTAGCTAGGAGGAGTGGAGAACATCTCATCGATATCACTACTGGAATCATCAGACGGCTCAAGATATTCTGTGTCCATACCATACAGCAACAGTTTAATACTAGCTAGCAGTTGATGATGTCTCACCAGCAGAAGCAGCTACTATAATTTAAAGTGGTGATGATTGTGTTCCTACACCAACAGGCTGACTGGTGGATGGTTCAACTGTGGGAACGATCGGTACAACTCTTCTAGTTAATTGTTGATCAGCCTTAGCTACCATGAATGTTTCTGACAGTGTCAGCATATCCCTGATAGCCAGCACGTTCAAAAGCATCAATCAGGTTGTTATAGGTGGCACTGGAACCGAGCTTTTGTTTCCAATTTTCCAATGCTGCTCTCCTGGGAGGTCGAGAGCGGAAGGACATCACAATAATATCATCATGACATAGTGTGCATACCACAATGCATGAAGCACATAGCTACAAGTTAGGTACATAATACAAGGTTTATTTCGCTCGGGGAAGGGAGGATAAACTAAATAACCAACCATATAAAGAATGAACTGAGGGGGGTAAAATAAACCCTGCATATTAATGATGGCTTCTTTATCAACAAGTAAAAAAAAACAATTGCATGAATAAAATTGAAGAATGAAGGAGGGATGGCAGGATCAAAAAGTACACAAACAAGCGATAATCACATCTACTAAACATCCCTACACTTGCTTTCCTCGACTAGCTATTTTGCACCTATTAATGTGGCTGTGTTTGTTGAGCGTGGTATAATATTGAAGGCATTCAGCTCAGTGTCTTAAAACACATTAGCTATAGCTAATTTTTGTCCTTTGTAGCTATGTAATTTTTTTGGAAAAATTTCCTGGATATTTGAGAGATTTACTCAAGAAAGTAACGTATATAGAGAGAGCTTCTACTGAGAAACATTGAAATATATCTATATTTGTGAGTACCCCTCAAAGATACTGCAATAATAGGAGTTATGCTCAAGGATTTGTAGCTACAATTTTTTGCAGTGATAAAAATCTATAGCTACTTTAAAATCAGTGCTATACTAAATAGTAAGTTACATGGGAAAGGCTAATGATGAAAGTAGAGTATGCATGCAGTAGTCAATACAAAGTAACACCTCTACCTCAAATTTGAGAACTTACCTCTGATAAGCCTTGATAGCTAAATGCATTTGGAAAAAATGTAATTCTTAAATTTGAGTCCCAAGTTAGAAGGTAGCTAGCCAATACAAAGTAACACTTCTTGCTCAAATTTGTGAACTTACACTCTGATAAGCCTTGAAAAATACGTTTGGCAGAAATTCACCTCTCAAATTTGAGGCCCAAGCTAGACACATAGCTAACCACATTCAAATGGTACGAAATACAGATTGATCCCAAATTTGAGTAGTAGGCTCGTATTGTACTCTCAAATTTGAGTCCCTATGGTCTAAAGGACGTACTACAATTTGTCTGCATTGCTCAAATTTGAGTTCTAATGCGTGTCCTATACTATGTGGCCAGGCAGTATAGCAATGCACTATAATATTGATAATAGGCATGTCAGACACAAAACCTGCACACATTTAAATATTATGAAGTTTCAGGGATCATAACTACTCACTACAATGTGCTACGAACACCAAACTTGCACCACAGGCGTCAGCAAAGATAACACTACACTACAGTATCCAAAGTGTTGGGTTGTAACCACTTCCGGCATTGCAGGGCTTCAGGAAAACTCCATAAAATACCACATACTCAACTACAGTAACTGTGGCACACAAATATTGCTGATGGATAACTTCAACTTGCTCCATGCTGCTCACTTTTCCAGGGCATTTTATGCTTCTAGGGGTTCTTCAAGGTGCTGATTTCAAATTTTTCAGTAGTTTCAACCATTTTTGATGTATTCGGTCGAAAAGAGTTCAATCAGCATTTTACTTTGTGTAAAATAGCATGTGTACATATGAGAAAATGCGTTGAAAATATGAAAAATGAAATTTTTGGCTCAAACTACCCCTAGTTAGACTATTTCTGCCAAAAAATATGCTACATAGAAAGTGCATGCACTTTAAACTCTTTATTGCTTCTAAGGAACTTGGGGCTTGTCTTACACTTTAAGAATAGATTCCACTTCAGAAAACAATATTATTAATATGTGCATAATGTGCATGTACATGTGTGAATATGTGTGTGTACCACTGTGAGAGTTTATGCATGTGTTTGAGTGGACATTTAAACTAGAAATTTCAAAAAATCATGCATGAAGTCAGCTTCTGGAATTCTGAGGCAGTGAAGTATTAGCTACAATAGCAGTCCAACCGGTATGCACACCAAATCTTTTTTATTCATTAATGCATGTTAACTTCATCAGTAGAATAAGCAGAGAGGTACTTACAGGCTATATTTCAAGTTTGGAGTCAATCAGTAATATAGTTTTTGAGTTATAGGCCTCTAAAGCAATCAACATGTTACGTGCCATTCCCCTATTGGAATAGTACACACAAGCCTGGCAGAAAAATTGTGATGTTTAGAAATATTAAAAGAGCCATATCTCTGCAACCACTCAATGAAATTTTACGGAACAAAGAATAAATTGTATCTTGAAGCCTCCTTTATTATTATGTGTAGCAAAGAAAGTGTAAGGGATAACCTAAAATTTTGATGTAATATGCCTATTGATAAATAAAAACATTAATTATATTAGTAGTAAGCACAGTGTATAGCTAAATACTGTAAGAACGTTTGTGATCTAGAATGCGTGACATTGCGTAATAATACAGTTTAATTATTGTTATATAATTATATACTCTTTGATGTAAGGACAAAGATGATTCTTGCTTGATGACTTGAGTTAAAGAGATACAATCGCCAAGATTCTCCATAGCAGATTGATCACATTTTATAGGGAAGCTAATATAAAAGTAATGAAGCTATAAATGTCATAATATTATTGCATCAATAATATACTTATGGCTACCTGCATGTGGTATGCTGTACACAGATCTTGGATGACTGAATTCAGTATTGCATTGCATAACCATTCAGGAACCTTAATATCATATACAGTACATCCATGTTTAAATTTGAAGTAGTCAGTATTTGTGTTGGTGCTGGTTTTGAGATGGTCTTGCTGGTCAGGTAGTTTGACATGTAAATGCTGGTCGGACCAGCGAGATGAGGATCACTTGGGGTCTAAAAGTCATCGAGGTAATGGAAAGTGTTGTACTACGAAGCAATTTCTTAAGATCCATTTGAGTGCCTCGACAACTAAGTTGAAGAACTTAAGTAAGGGGCTTAGCTACCTCAGGCCAAAAGGGAGGCACTTATCAATGTAGCTAGAACTGGTTGCGCCAGTGTACTTTGAGGAGGTGCCAATCCTCCTGATGGACTGAGCACAACCGGGAGGCATTCCTTAGATTAATTTTTGCTATCAGTGCTCCTGACCCCAGATCTTGACCCATTTGGAGGGTGTCATCCACTGTTTTGTACTGTAGAGAGTAGCTAGCTGTATATTCATGTGGATCTATAAAAATTTACTCTGTCCTGCCGGGGCAGACATGTAGGTGATTGATTAGTTGTAAGCCACCATCCTTTCTGGGGATGACACCAACTCCTGAGCAGGGGGAGTGGGGAAGAGGCCAACCATTCTATGTTCCATATAGCTAACCTCTTTCTTGAGGGCTTCATCAACAGTACTGGGGTAGCTATTGGTATGCAGAAGAGAGATTTGGTGGGGTTAATTGTAAGTATGGACCAGTATATCCAATATTGAAACCATAAGTTGGCTACCTGACTGAGCGAACACATGGTGAGTTATTGCTGTGTCAGTACCTAGCTACGTGTAGCTCTTGTGGCGGGCAAAAATTAATTAATTAGATCATTTGCACTTGCACTGGGCATGCACATAGCTAGCTACGTAAAACATTCCTGCTCTGGGACACCGTTACTTGATTTTGGTTTATGTTAATAAACCATCCAAATAAATGTGGTATTTCTACTCAATATTTCAGAAATGGCTGAAACTTTCTCTTTGATATAGCTACACCTAGGTTGAAAAAACACCTTAAGCTAGGAGTGCATCATGGAGCAAATTGAAAGAACCTATAATAATAATATTATTATTATTTGCGTACCATCCTATAGTTATATGATGGCCAGAAGGTGCATGGTGAAAAGGCTAGCTAGCTATCTGTTTTACCAGCATCAAGCTATCACTAGGTACTAGGAATGTTTCACCTTCTATTTCCTTCTATTTCCTATTTTTCTTAGACTATTAAATTTCCTACTAGCTTCTGTTAAGTCAGAAACCCAATGGTTGTAAAATTATAGTACACAGATTATCATCTGATTTTGTTTCGATCCTTTGTAGTTGACAGTGAAACTATATATTTTTGCAGCAGGATAGGACATGCTATGAGTGAAATGCATCCAGTCAGCATAATATAGACCTACTTCATTCAGGAAATTTAGTATAAAAATAATATTGGACAGCCTCATGCAGAGAGCTAGAGTAGCATGCGGAGATGCTCAAAAGTAATGTGATTACACTAAAATTTTTTCACTCGCTTGTTTACACAGTATCGAGTCATATTCTGACTCCGACAGCCATGTGCCTGATAATATGTGATTTCATTGTTAACAAGATGTTTATAGAAGTACTAATAACCTTTGTTCATGTAGCTATTTTACACTTTATAAGTAGCTTGTGCTTAATAATATTATGTGCATGCCATTGCATATGTATCACAGAAACACGTACTGGTATGTATAATTTTGAAACCTCTGAGCTAACAAATTTTGTATGAAGCCGGCTTCTGGAATTCTGAAGCAGTGGAGTGCTAGCTAGAACAGCAGCCAAATGGACGTGCACATGGGCTGAAATTAATTGTCCCCATATAGATGCAGGAAGGTCAGGAGTAATGCAGTTACATATTAAGTATCGTGGCCATGTTGGAAAATTTTTTTCTACAAGTGAACGTTTCATTTATTGACAAGGCCTGGTTATACATCATTAGCAAATTGAAAGTACCTATAATATTATTGTTTGTGTACCATCCTGGTGGCCAGAAGGTGGTGAAAGCACAAGTCACAGTATGGGTTATCTGTTTTATCAGCATGTATCACTGGGTACATAACACGGACTGCTTCATCTTCCATTTCCCTCTATTTCCAACTATGTATACAGCTTCTGTTGGATCAGAAACCCAATGCTTGTAAAGTTATAGTACACAGACTAGTATTTGATTTGTTTCTTTTGTAGTTGACAGTGAAAATGTATTTTTGTAGCAGGATAGGACATTATGAGCCACTGACATCAGTATTATAATAGACCTACTTCATTAAAGCTCATGTTTGGTAGTATAAAAGTGATATCAGGGAGCTAGTAGCATGTGAAAATACTAAAAAAATAATATCATGATAATCTGCTTTCTCATTCACTTGCTAGTAGTGTCGAGTCATATTCTGACTCTGACGGCCGCTCAAGGGGTGGTCTACTATGTCAAACCAACTGAGCCCTGTGCTCACAAGAGCAGCAGCTGTCCATCCAATGAGACCTGTCACACAATGGACCACTATGCCAGCAACAGTAGCCACTACTTCTCACCAGACCACATCAATGTCACACTCTACTTCATGTGTGGTGTCCACAATTGCACTCAGAACCTGCACATTACTGATCTCGAGAGATTTACTATAGCAAGCGCCTCAGGAGAAAATGATGCAACAATGTACATGCCAATACCAAGGAATGTCCCAAATGATCCAGAAAACACTGGAAATCGCACGTACATATTTGCTAATGTCATAACTGTAAGGATTAAAGATATCACAATTTTTTTTATCTCACTCAATTTTATTGGAAAGAATTCCACATTTGAAGTAGAACATGTGGAATTTTATGGATATTCAGGGTTCTCATCATCACTGGTATCGGTCATCAACATAACCAATTCTCAAGCTATTTTAGAAGACTGCATGTTTCAACGTAATTCTTTTATTAGAATTCAATCAAATGCTGTGCTTCAAGTCAGCAACTGTGCGTTCTCTTCATACAGTCATGCTCTGTACTCAGCCATTTTTGTCGACAATAGTACATTGAAACTAATGGGAACTGTGACTTTCTTCAACAACACTGTTGGCAATGATCAATATTCTTCATGTGGTGGAGCAATTTCAATTAATCCTGGTGATTTAATATGTGAAGGAACATCCAGATCAATTTTTAGCATTACCAAAGCATACGTAATTTTTAACAGTAATAGTGCAAGCCGCTGTGGTGGAGGATTTTACCTGGGATGTACACTAATCACTGCATTTGACAACGTGAGCATGATTTTTGTTAACAATGTCGTTAAGAGTAAGTATAATAATTATGGAGTTGGAGGTGGAGCTATGTACCTGTTTTTGAGTGATTTCATTGTTAACAATTCCGTCATACGATTCCTTAATAACTCAGCTAAAGGTGTAGCTCATGGCGGAGCTATTTATCAAACACAAAGCAATGTATACATATACATCAGCGAGCACAGTGCTATTAGTTTTATTAATAATTCAGCTTCGTCTCTAGGCGGAGCAATCTATCATCGTAACGGAGAAGTTATAATATCAGTTGACAAATATTCCAGAATGCTGTTCTACAACAACTCTGCTAGTCAAGGAGGTGCACTCTATATACAATTCTCAGGGATCATAAAAGTTGGCAGCAATTCAGATGTTGAATTTAGCCATAACACTGCCAAGAAATTTGGTGGAGCAGTCTATGCTTATGATCAGGCCTGCCTATTTAGTTTCAAAAGCTCATCTAGTGTAGTGTTGTTTAGAGAGAATGTAGCCAAAGAAGGAGTAGGTATGCATGTCTATGGAGCAAGCATCAAAAGTTGGGGATGTGTTAAATCTCACTGTGGAGAAAGTATTGTCCGCTATATACCAAGCTTAAACAGCAGTCTCTCACCAGTATCATCCAATCCAAAGAGAGTGTGTCTATGTGACCTCAATGGAAAACCACAGTGTGCTAATATTTCAAGCATGTTTATGAATTGGTTTAGAGTATATCGCGGAGAATTATTCAACATTTCTGCGGTTGTAGTTGGTTACGACTTTGGAGTTACATTTGGAACAGTAAATGCAGGCTTTGTGCCATCACAGAAACAAAGTAAATCAGCACTGCATCCTGATCAATATCGTCAATTCCTCGGAAGCAGTGGACGTGTACAGTGTTCCAATATTAACTATAGTCTTTATTCAAGTAATACAAGGGAATCCTTGCATGAAGCATTATCTCTACACACCTCAGGTGTAGATGTCACATATTCCTTTGGTAAGCAAAAGGTCAAGCAAATGATTCAACTCTATGAAGATAGCCACCATAGATGTATTAATATTGATCTTCTTACAGCACCAGTGCTTGTTAACATTACGCTGCTCACTGGCTGTCCACCAGGATTTACTCTCATTCTCGTGGATCAATTGTATGGCTGCAACTGTTATCCTGTCCTGCAAAACAACCATTTTGAATGTTTCATTATTGACAATGAAGGCTACCTCAAATGGAATAGCACTGTGTGGGTGAATGCAACTTTTAATAAATATAATTTAAATGAGAGTGATGGAATATTACTTGCTCGTTATTGCCCTCTGGACTATTGTAAGTCAGGTGAAAAGGTTATTAACCTTGACAGAGATCCTAATGCTCAGTGTGCCAATAATCATGCTGGTATTTTGTGTGGTGGATGTGAAACCAAATATAGCCTTGCAATTGGATCTTCTCGATGCATCAGGTGCTCCAATGACAGCCATCTTTCATTGTTTATGTTCTTTATAGTTGCTGGTTTTCTGCTTGTGATTTTTATCCTTGCACTAAATCTAACAGTTACAGAAGGACTTATAAATGGCATCATACTTTATGCAAATACCTTATGGACTTTTAAAAACGTTTTGTTTGCTTTCAAACAAACCTTGACAGTGAATGTATTTTACACTTTTATTGCCTGGCTCAATTTAGATTTTGGAATAGAGACTTGTTTCGTAGTTGGTCTGACTGCCTTTTGGAAAACATGGCTTCAGTTTCTATTCCCTCTCTACATCTGGCTCATTGCTGGAGTCATCATCATTGCATGTCGCTATTCCTCTCGCCTGACTAACCTCATTGGTGACAGAGCAGTTCCTCTCCTAGCTACACTCTTTCTCTTGTCATATACAAAACTCATTCGCACAGCAACAGCAATATTTGAGTTTGAAGTTTTGACACATTATCCCAATCAAACTAGTAAAAGCGTCGTTTGGTATCTTGACGGAAGTCTACAATACTGCAAACATCCACACATCTATCTCTTTCTTGCTGGTCTAGCTTCTTTGATCTTCTATCTCACAGTCACTCTCTTCCTCCTCCTGATACAGTGCTGGAGGAGAGTCTCTCACCTAAGGCTGTTGAGGTGGATAAACAAATTTACTCCTTTCTATGATGCCTACTTTGCTCCCCTCAAAGACAAACACCATTACTGGTTTGGAACACTACTCGTGGTAAGAATTACACATTTGATATTTTTCACAGTAACATCATCCACCTCTCCACTCGTTGGCTTGCTACTTCTACAATTCTCGTTAGCACTACTTTTCTTTTATTTATCGATTCAAAATCTTTATAAATCCAAGTTGGTGCGCATTCTAGAGGGTGCTACTCTTTTAAATATAATGATTTTGGTTGGTTTTACTACATACACAAGAAATGAAAAGGCTTTATTCGTGGAGATTTCAATAGCATTTTCCTTGATGCAGTTTACGGTTGTCATTATCACAAGTCTCAGTAGAACTATCTGCAAAAGGAATCACAAGTGTTTAAGTAGAAATGGTTATCAAGTGATCGATCAAGAGATTGATTCAGATGACAATATGTTTCATGAAAGAGTAGAAGATCCAGAAATTTATGAACGAAATGAGAATAACTTGAGGAGTACGGTTAGTACCTACTAGTAATCAACAATAATATTCTAATATTATTATCCTGATAATTGTATAACTATAAATGCTGAGCTGTCTTAATATTAATTATCATCCGACTGTGATGTACAGCGTTATAATTTCTATGCATTAGCAAGATGTTCCTTTTTTTGCACTCGATTTTACAAAATAATTAAGATATCTTGGTATAAAATTACAGACTATAGCCTCCAACCATAATATTAATTTTTTGCGTTAAGCTATGATTACAATGCAGTCTTATGATATCTACGTTATTCATTGCTCTATAGTGGCAAATGTTATTATAAATTATTGCAATTTTGTATACCATATCATAGCCAAAAATTTTGGCGAATTTTAGGCCACTCCAATAAGATTCACTGTTTCCCCTTTCATCAGAAAGCCTGGGGCATGCGGGCGGGCAGTTCATTATTCATTATTCATTATCACTGTACGTATTAGAGCGCCAGCAACATTGACGACCTATGCCAAAGCTACTGTTAGACAATGAGATAAGAGTGGGTATACTAATACACTATAATGAATAAAATCTGGAAATTGTGGAAAGGATGCGGGCGGGAAATGGGAAACAATTAATCATATTGGAGTGGCCTTAATTTGGTGGTTGTAATATATATAGACCACCAAACCGCCAAATTTCCGGCTATTATGTTATAGTTATTCACTGGGGGCCAAGGAATTATGGCAGTAAACGAACCGATCCCGAAGGCGCAGCCCGAGGGTGAGGTTTGTTTATGTTGCCATAATTCCTTGGCAACCACTAATATATTTACTACTGATAGTCTAGGTTACGCATTCTGTACCTAGAAACAAAACTAACCAAAATTTGAAAGTAGAAATGAAGTGGCTAGCCAGTAAAACTTGTAGTCCGTCACTGGACCGTCGCAGTGGCTATCAAGCTCAGTGTATGACAACCTAGATAGCTATAAACTATTCCAGAGTAGCATAGTACCTTACAGGTCAACTTTAGTTAAGATTCTCATAGTTTGTTAGTCACAGTATCCATGTATACAGCTACTAGAACTCATCCGATGGCATAAAACTTACAGACTTCGCAGCTGCTCTATAGCACTAGTTAGAGATAGCTCCTCCCACTTTGTTTACATAAGCAACCTAATTGAAATACTTGTGGTGGTGTTCTATGTCTGCTACTGTATGTGTTCTCCTGTGTGTGTGCATTCAACCTATGCTCAAGCCCCAGTACAATTTCTCAAGTTCAAATGCTGAGTTGTTTCCAAGTGCATTTACACTTGCTCAGTTGCTATGCAAGATCTCTACTGTGATTGGCTCAAGTGCCCCCCTGGGGGAAGTATGATATCTTCATATCGAACGTATTGCCCCATGGGAAGTATGATATGGAATATAATTCCTGCTTATTACCTATGAAACAAGGCTCAGTAGTAAATATTTTATTATTATTATTTTTATGTGTCACACCAACAGAGGTGTAATAGAACAAACAATAATAATTAAGATTATATATTAATATTAGTCACATGAAATAGTTCGAATAATATATTCAAAATCAGCATTTGAGTGTCCACTCAGTCGAATAATGTGGATGACATCTGCACACATGGCATATTGCAGCACTTATTACTCTCTCTGCTCCTTTATGTTCAGCTGTTATAACTCTCTTTATGGTCAAAACTACCTTATGTTCAGCTGTACTACCTTATGTTCAGCTGTTATAACTCTCTTTATGGTCAAAACTACCTTAAGGTAGTTTTGACCATAAAGAGAGTTATAACAGCTGAACATAAAGGAGCAGAGAGAGGACTGACAAAAGATAAACTTAACCAGATGAGAGGGACAAAGATCAGCAGAATGAAGCAGAGAGAGAGAGCGACTATGTATTACATTAAAAAGGCTGGGAAGCCTAGCGCAGTACGATTGTAGTGTGACTACGAGCAGGTAGCTAGCCTCCAGATTCGACACAGTAACTAATTAAAAGAAACCTCAAGAGCTCGAATTGAGGAACTGCTGAGGGACCACAGAGCTGCACCATAAAGAGATAAACAGAAGGAGTGGAATAATATTATAGGCGAGTGAGGACACTTGGTACAACACCAGAAAAAGAGATAAGAAGATGATTTGCCTTCTTGACCATATCACTGGTCTTAAGCAGCACATCATCGTCGCCGCAAAAGTTAAAGTTGAGGGTGTGTCCAAGATGACAGACTGAGTCTGAAAAAATCAACCCCTGGTTACCGAAATAAATAATTGCTGAACATGTGGTTGATAAATGAGGAGAGAAGCGGATGAGCTGTGTTTTAGCTACTGGCATTAAAGACTAACAAGTTAGAGGTAGCAAAGGACTCACAATAGCGAAGCATGATGCGTAAGGCAGCTGGGGAAGGAGCAAGTAAAACAAGATCGTCAGCATAACATAAAGCATCAGCAAAGAGATCTTCCATTGCAGTAATAACCAACGCCAAGTTCAGATAACTCTACAAGAAGGTCATCCATGTACAAAGTAAAGAGAATATGGGATAGTACCCCACCTTATCTAACTCCGTTGATTGTAGGGAAATTGAATGAGACATGAGTATCCCGGTGCACAGACATTCGTTGTTCTCTGTACCATGAGATGATATATGGTAATATGAGCTGTTTCAGAATAAAGTTTGAATTCGCATTAGACTTTAGATATAATATTTTGTCTACGTACTTCCTAGTAGGTATAGAGCATAATTGTGATCATGTGTCCACAGCATGCAGTATGCATATAGGTACTGGATAAAGATTTCACTATCATACAGGTTTTGCTTTTGATCTTTGGTAGACTCTAAGCTAGCTATAGCAAATCAGACAGATCATCTATGCATGGATATATGCATACAATATGTCACATAGTATTATTAGCTATGGTGCATTGTAGTATGGAAGCCATACACATGAAAGGAAAAACTGTTACTCTAAATGCCATACTGTACTACATGTAAAACCACAGTGCTCTATTTTCCCTAATTGGGAAAATAGAGCACTGTGGTTGGAAAATAGAGCACTGTCATGCCAATTAGGGGAAATAGAGCACTGTGGACAATTGTCATCATTGATCTGGAGTATTGAACAGCAAAAAAGCAGCAAATTGAGAATCATGATTTATATTTTCACCGCCCAAGCATTGTTCTTTTTCGTGTTATCGGGAACTACGCCTTTGGCTGCATCACAGAGCTTCTCAGATGTTAAAGGGGCAGCGAATCGAGGCTTTTTGGAGGACAAAGACAACTTTAGTTTCTTCTTGGGAGGGCTAAGTTCCTTGTCAAGCCATCCTTCGGGAAAGAAGCTGGGATCATTGGCGATATAAGCTTTGAGTTCCTCGAGCTCCATACTTTCGACCTTCTTATACTCTTCGCTGCTTGTAATCTTCTCCCAAACTCCTTTCACTATGCAGCCGTTTATAAGTTCGGTATTTTCTTCTTTCTTGCTATGGGGAGCTATGAAACTAGAGCTACACTCAGCCATTTTGCTCAATGCCTTTTTTCAAAAGCAAATGTGACCCCGGAATTTTTAAATTTCTGATCCCATACTACAAACCAGTTAATGCACCGTATATGCTCGTACTCTATGGAAATTATTGCACTCGGGGGTAGGTCTCGAAGTTTCATATAGCACTCGGCTGCGCCTCGTGCTATATGAACTTCTCGACCTACCCCCTCGTGCAATAATTTCCATAGAGTACTCGCTACAGTGCATTAACTAGTACGTGTTTGTTGTCACAGTTCATGGTTATGACAATGACAATCAATGAGGATGACTAGAGCATGTTAATAATAAATAAATTATTCATGCGCATGTGATGATGGCATGACCATATAAGCGGATTTTTAAATGTATTCGTTAAAATGTATGTAAATAGTCACAAAATCAAGGTGTTTACCAGTCTAACATAATATACACCCCATAAACTGCTGATGCATGTACACTTATTAAGTCAAGAGAGAGCCTCAAGTTATTGTTCGAGTTGTAGTAATCATTCATTCAGATAAAGCATAATAATAATTGGTTATGGAAGCTCTTTTTCTATCTGACCCAGATAAGGATTTGAGAAGAAGGGCTGGAATTACTGATGATCCTAAGTAGAAGTTCAAGCTGTCTTTAACCGGCACTATTCTCACATCAATATTCATATTAACAGTAAATTAAATGGTCCTATAGCTATATATTATATGCTTCCGGCTGACAACCCTGCCACCAATATCACTTAGCTATATCCAATCCACCCCCAACAAATCACCCATTCATGTGGTTAATCTCAAATGCAACAACTCGGTCAATAAAATGTTCAATATTGTCATATACGGTCGATGTGAATGCCCAAAAGCTCTCCCAGGCATGAACGCACATCTCATGACCAATCTAGCGTGCAAATCATCAAATCTATATTATATCCTGACTTGCACAACTATGCTAGATATCTATGACTATTCAAGTACTCCGAATAAAGAACAAGCCTCTATCTGTCAAGTTTGCTCACTCTTGTGACATGGCCATGGTTAAATTCTCTGTAACAAGCACAATAATATCAAAAGTTGAACATCCCAAAGTTTTCATAAACCCCTTTATGTCAATTGCAGAAAGAAAATACTCCTCAAGGAGAGCAGAGCCCTTACTGATAGAAGAGTCAAGAGAAAGCTCATTTAATTTACTAACCGTGAAAATTCAATTTAGCTACATAGACAAAACCAAAGTAAGTTCTGCAAATGAAGACAACTTCGTTCAACATCAACAACCACAAATCAATTATTCCCCTGAATCAATGTCGGGTCCACAAACGAGGAACAGCTAGAGTCAAAGGCCGCAATCACCTGAGAGACCTCACTCAAACTCACCCCTGCCCACCAACTCCAACTGATTAGCATCTCTTAACTTATATACTGATCCCAATTCATCCAATCATTCTGAAATTGATGCAATAACAAAGTAACAACCAATAATTACAACCATACATATACAATCACTTGCTGCTAGCTACCTTAACATTAGAAGTCTAGTAAATAATCATAATAATTATGTCTCCTCTTCTGATTATGATGCTATTTGTGTTACAGAGATATGGCTTATGGAGTCTAGCTATCCTTGATCAAGAAATGCTTCCTATAAATAATACAGGGAGAACAGTATCCATTTAAGATCCGGAATATTTTTTTTCCGGATTCTGTAAAAATTTACACTTTAAAGAACCGAGGGTGGCTTAGGATCTAAGCCACCCTCGGCTTAGGATCTAAGCCAGTACCATCAGCTTAGGATCTAAGCCACGCTCCGCTTAGGATCTAAGCCACCCTCCGCTTAGGATCTAAGCCAACCTGCGCTTAGCTTAGAATCTAAGCCAGTACCATCAGCTTAGGATCTAAGCCAATTTCCGCTTAGCTTAGAATCTAAGCCAGTACCATCAGCTTAGGATCTAAGCCAACCTCCGCTTAGCTTAGAATCTAAGCCAGTACCATCAGCTTAGAATCTAAGCCACCCTCCGCTTAGGATCTAAGCCAACCTCTGCTTAGGATCTAAGCCACACTTGGCTTAGGATCTAAGCCACTCTCCGCTTAGCCATTTTCAGCTTAGAATCTAAGCCAGTGCCATCAGCTTAGGATCTAAGCCACCCTCGGCTTAGGATCTAAGCCAACCTCCGCTTAGCTTAGAATCTAAGCCAGTACCATCAGCTTAGGATCTAAGCCACCCTCCGCTTAGGATCTAAGCCAACCTTCGCTTAGCTTAGAATCTAAGCCAGTACCATCAGCTTAGGATCTAAGCCACCCTCCGCTTAGGATCTAAGCCACTCTCAATCCGCTTAGCCATTTTCAGCTTAGAATCTAAGCCAGTACCATCAGCTTAGGATCTAAGCCACCCTCAGCGTAGAATCTAAACCAACCTCTGCTTAGAATTAAATCATGATTGGCTTAGATCCTAAGCAGAGGGTAACTTAGATCCTATTTATGGCGCTGGCTTGATGGTGGCTTAGATCCTAAGCCGAGGTTGGCGTAGATCCTAAGCTGATGGCTCTGGCTTAGATTTTAAGCTCAGAATAGTGCTACATGTAAGTGGAGAGTGGCTCAGATCCTTTGAGTAGGAATTACAGCTTAGGATCTAAGCCGCCACTGATGTTGGCACAATAGCTTACCTTATAAGCCACAAACTACTTGAGCATAACCACTTTGCCTACTTGAGATACAAGCCACGTGGTCAGCAGCTCACCACCAAGACCATTAAACTATTATTATTCGTGTTTGTGAGACAATTTTGTCACAAATCATCTTGTTTCAATCCATTTTTTTTTGTTCATTTGCATTTATTATGATAATATTAAATATTTTCAAGTTATGTTGTATTAAACATACACATATTTTGGTACGTTTTAATAATTAAATCCCCTTTCTTGAAATCAGTCCACTACAGCTAGTACACACCTTTGTTATGGTAACTTTTTGGTCTCATTTATACACCCAACACTTTCTAGGTAACAAAATTAGACCAGTACCTTTGTTTTTGTGTCTATATTCATAATCTAGAGTGGTGTAAACAGTAGACATGGCATTGGTGACTTCTGTGTCTGTGTATTCTAAATTTCTATGTACGTACATATACGTACATTCACAGTAATCGGTACAATTTTTATAGCTTTTTAGCCCTCAATTCTTCACACATGATCTCTGAAGTTCCAAACTTGAACAGTACCTTTGTCTTGATGTTAACAATCATAATTCTAAGTTTCATTGACTGGCGATGTGGTTGAAGCATGTTCTGCACATGCAAGTATGAGAATTCATGTGCACATGTATGTATATTATTCGGTAAAATTTTCATAGTTTTTTAGCTCTCAATTCCACATACAACATCTCTGGAGTACAAGACTTGACCAGTAGCTTTGTTCTTGTGTCTATAATTATAATCTAGAGTGGTGTAAACAGTGGACATGGTATTGGTGACTTCTGTGTGTGTGAGGATGAGCATTTTGTGTGTATACTACTTCATATTAATCGGTACTACATGTACACATATTGTAGCTTTTTGGTTTCACTTGTACACCCCACACTTTCTAGGTACCAAAACCATACCAGTACATTTGTTCTTGTGTCTATAACCTTAATCTAGAGTGGTGTAAACAGTGGACATGACATTGGTGACTTCTGTGTGTGTGAGGATGAGCATTTGTGTACATACTTCATGTTTACTTAATCGATACCGTACACATCTTGTAGCTTTCTTGGTCTCATTTGTACACCCTACTTTTTCTAGGTACCAAAATCAGATCAGTACATTTGTTTTGTGTCTATATTCATAATCTAGAGTGGTGTAAACAGTGGACATGGTATTGGTGACTTCTGTGTGTGTGAGGATGAGCATTTTATGTGTACTTCATGTTAATCGATACTGTACACATGCATCTCGTAGCTTTCTTGGCCTCATTTGTACACTCCACACTTTCTAAGTGCCAAGGTCAGACCAGTACTTTTGTTCTTGTGTCTATATTCATAATCTAGAGTGGTGTAAACAGTGGACATGGTACTGGTGACTTCTTTGTATGTATTCTAAGAATTTTCTATGCAATCAGCTACATGTAGTACGTATATACACATTTCTTGCTTTTGAGCTCTAAATTCTTCACACGACATCCCAGAAGTTCCAAATTTGATCAGTAACTCTATCTCAATGTTAACAATCATATTTCTAAGTTTCGTCGACTGGCGATGTGGTTGAGGAATGTTCTGCATAAATTATGTGAGTATGAGAATATCCTGTGCATATGCATTCACAGTAATGGGTGCAATTTTTAGAGATTTTTAGCTCTCAATTCCACATGCAACATCTCTGGAGTACCAGACTTGATCAGTACATTTGTTCTTGTGTCTATAACCATAATCTAGAGTGGTGTAAACAGTAGACATGGTACATTAGTGACTTTTGAGTGTGTGAGGATGAGTATTTTGTGTGTACTTCATGTCAATCGGTACTGTGCATATCTTGTAGCTTTCTTGGTCTCGTTTGTACACTCCACACTTTCTAGGTACTAGAACCATACCAGTACAGTTGTTCTTGTGTCTATAACCTTAATCTAGAATGGTGTAAACAGTGGACATGACATTGGTGACTTACTCTGCATGTGTATTCTAAGAATTTTCCATGACATTGTGTGTACACACATTCACAGTAACCAAAATACAACTTTCATAGCTTTTTAGCTCTTAATTCTTTCAACATCATCTCTAAACTTCAAACTTGAACAGTATCTTTGTCTTGATGTTAACAATCATACTTGTGAGTTTCGTTGACTCGCGATGTGATTGAGGTATGTTCTGTACATGTGAGTATGAGAATATCCTGTGCACATGCAATCACAGTAATCGGTACAATTTTTATAGCGTTTTAGCCCTCAATTCCACATACAACATCTCTGGAGTGCCAGACTTGATCAGTATCTTTATTTTGATGTCTTTTATCATAACCTAGAGTGGTGTAAACAGTAGGCATGGCATTGGTGACTTTTGAGTGTGTGAGGATGAACATTTTGCGTGTACTTCAAGTTAATCGATACTGTACACATCTAGTAGCTTTTTTGGTTTTATTTGTACACCCCACACTTTCCAAGTATCAAAACCAGATCAGTACCTTTATTTTGATGTCTATATTCATAATCTATAGTGGTGTAAACAGTGGACATGGTATTGGTGACTTCTGTGTTTGTGAGTATGAGCATTATTTTAGTGTGTACTTCATGTCAATTGATGCTGTACACATCTTCTAGCTTTTTTGGTCAAATTTGTACACCCCACACTTTCCTAGTATCAAAACCAGATCAGTACCTTTATTTTGATGTCTATATTCATAATCTATAGTGGTGTAAACAGTGGGCATGGTATTGGTGACTTACTCTGCGTGTGTATTCTAAGTTTCCATATTATGTGCATACATCAGTATTTGGTACAATTTTCAAAGCTTTTAAGCTCTATATTCTTCACACATCATCTCTGAAGTTCCAAATTTGATCAGCACCTTTGTCTTGATGTTAAAAATCATATTTCTGAGTTTCGTCATCTGGCGATGTGGTTGAGGCATGTTCTGTACATGTGAGTATGAGAATTTCCTGTGTACCTGCATGCATTCACAGTAATAGGTCCGATTTTCACAGCATTTCAGCTCTAATATCTTAATATAACATTCCTGAAGTTCCAAACTTGGTGAGTACCATTGATTTGATGTTAATAATCATATTTCTGACTTTCGTTAACTAGCGATGTGGTTGAAGCATGTTATGCACATGTGAGTATGAGAATTACCTATAGCACATGCATGCATTCACAGTTACTGTAATCGATGCAATTTTTAAGTAGCTTTTTAGCTCTCAATTCCACATACAACATCTCTGGAGTACCAGACTTGATCAGTACCTTTGTTCTTGTGTCTATAACCATAATCTAGAATGGTGTAAACAGTGGACATGACATTGGTGACTTTTGTGTGTGTGAGGATGAGCATTTTGTGTGTACTTCATATTAATCGATACTATACACATCTTGTAGCTCTCTTGGTCTCATTTGTGCACCCCATACTTTTTAAGCATTTAAACCATACATGTAACTTTGTTTTGATGTCTATATTCATAATCTAGGGTTGTATAAACAGTAGACATTGTATTGGTTACTTCTGTGTGTGAGAGGATGAGCATTTTGTGTGTACTTCATATCAATCGATACTGCATGTACATGTACAAATCTTGTAGCTTTCTTATGGTCTCATTTGTACACCCCACACTTTTTAGGTACCAATGCAATACCAGTACCTTTATTCTTGTGTCTATATTCATAATCTAGAGTGGTGTAAACAGTGGACATGACATTGGTGACTTCTGTGTGTATGTATTCTAAGAATTTTCCATGTGTACACACATTCACAGTAATCCTACAATATTTTTGTAGCTCTTTAGCTCTCAATTCTTCACACAACATCCCTGAAGTTCCAAACTTGATCACCCTACTCAAAATGGAGCACCTGAAACATGCATGTTTCAGCACATTTCATGCATGGAAGCGACTTTCATGCGTTTTCCATGCATGTTTCAGGATAGTTTATGCATGGAATATACTTTCATGCATGTTTCGTGCATGGAAGCTACTTCCATGCATTTTTCATGCATGAAACATGCATGAAAGTGTATTTCATGCATGAAACATGCATGGAACATGCATGAAAGTATAAAACCCGTGTGATAGATATACCATGCATGAAACATGCATGAAACGAAACATGCGTGAGATTTTATCACTCCTGAACCATGCATGTTACATGCATGAAGTTCCACATTACATCATACTGATTAGAAGCAGCTGCTTTGCAGATTTGAAAGTGTGAGACACTGTGAAACCTTTAGTGCTCCAAGGTAAGTAGCTACTATATAGCCTAACTTGAACACATTGTTTTGTATACCCCATGTAAAATTAATTTCCATAATTATAGTGTGGGTGTAAGTTTATTTGGCTGGAAGAGTGTAAATAAAAAGAGCTTCTTTAGTTTGAAAGTTATCCCCAACTAGCATTACAGATATCAAGGTTACAGATAAGAATGTGGTCCCTTATTTCAGTCCTCAAACTCACCTTGGGGTCTCAGTGCTAGTTACTGAAGTATCCTATAATATGTAAAAGACCAAATGGCGGGGGGGGGGGGGGGGGGGGGGGGGGGGGAGGGCCAGTACGTATACAATGCCATGTAGCTATGTGAATACTGAATATGGTTTAGCTGCTAATCAGTGGGTAGTAACATACTGCTGAGATATTCATATACCTGTAGCTTTTTTGGGGACAGAATGTGTATACCTTTAATTGCTATAAAAATTATGCAAGTGCTGCTCTAAATCTCATATCTTAAAAATTACAGCATAATATGCATGTCCATAGGTGCCAACAAGCTTTGTCTATTTTCCTTAAAGCCAGTATCTATATACATATCTATAAAGAGCATACTTGCCTATGCATTACAGATATCAGTGCCTTATGCTTACAGCAAGTATAGTATAAGTACTCTGTCCAAGGGTTATTAAAATATGCCTATAGCTGTACTGTGTATGCACACATGAATGGAATATCCCAGTATCATGGAATGCATGCGCTTGTACTACGCATGGAATACGCCTGTATCACGCATGGAATACACATGTACCACGCATGGAATACGCCTGTATCATGCTTGGAATACGCTTGTACGACGCATGGAATACACCTGGAACATGCAGGTTTCATGCATGAAATATCCATATTTTTCATGCATGGAACATGCATGAAACATGCATGAAATTTAGGCACCAATCCATGCATGTAACAGGCATGTCCCATACCTGAAAAACGTCCCAAATCCCTGCATGTTACATGCATGTTTCAGGAATCATGCATGTAACATGCATGAAATTTCGAATTATTCAATATTGTCACTGGAAATTTCATGCATGGAACTTTCTGGATTTGGGCGCATGAAATGTGCTGAAACATGCATGAAACATGCATGTTTCAGGCGCTCCATTTTGAGTAGGGCAGTATCTTTATTTTAATGTTAATCATCTTATTATTTCTGAGTTTCATTGACTGGCGATGTGGTTGAGGCATGTTCTGCACATGTGAGTATGAGAGTTTCCTGTACACATGCATTCACAGTATAATTAGTACAATTTTTATAGCTTTTTAGGTGTCAGTTCCACATACAACATCTCTGGAGCACCAGACTTGATCAGTAACTTTGGTGTTATGTCTATAACCATAGTCTAGAGTGGTGTAAACAGTAGACATGGCATTGGTGACTTCTGTGTGTGTGAGGATGAGTATTTTGTGTGTACTTCATATAATATTATTAATCGGTACTGTACACATAATATTATCATTGTAGCTTTCTTAGTCTCATTTGTACACGCCACATTTTTACTTTACCTCTGTATGTGCTCACATGTTGTGCTAAATAGGCTGTGAGAGAGGATGTTAATTTCCAATTAAGCTATGAAGTGCGTGCACGTGTGTGTGAGTGTGTTTGTGTGTGTGTGTGACGTGAGTGGGTTTACACCACTTTAGATTATGAATACAGACATAAAAACGAAGGTACTGGTCAGGTTTTGGTACCTAGAAAGTATGGGGTGTACAAATTAGACCAAAAAAGCTACAAGATGTGTACAGTATCGATTGACATGAAGTACACACTAAATGCTCATCCTCACACACACAGAAGTCACCAATACCATGTCCATGCACTGTTTACACCACTCTAGATTATGGTTATAGACATCAAAATAAAGATACTGATCAAGTCTGGCACTCCAGAGATGTTGTATGTGGAATTGAGAGCTAAAAAGCTATAAAAATTGTACCGAGTACCGTGAATGCATGTGAACAGGATATTCTCATACTCAGATGTACAGAACAATCCTCAACCACATCGCCAGTTCACGAAACTCAGAAATATGATTGTTGACATGAAGATAAAGGTACTGTTCAAGTTTGGAAATTTATAGATGATATGTGAAGCTAAAAAGCTATGAAGGTTAATTGTACCTTGGTTACTGTGAATGTGTATACACACATGGAAAATTCTTAGAATACACACGCAGAGTAAGTCACCAATGTCACGTCCACTGTTTACACCATTCTAGATTATGGTTATAGACACAAAAACAAAGGTACTGATCAAGTCTGGTACTCCAGAGATGTTGTATGTGGAATTAAGAGCTAAAAAGCTATTAAAATTGCATCGATTACAGTAACTGTGAATGCATGCATGTGCTATAGGTAATTCTCATACTCACATGTGCATAACATGCTTCAACCACATCGCTAGTTAACGAAAGTCAGAAATATGATTATTAACATCAAATCAATGGTACTCACCAAGTTTGGAACTTCAGGAATGTTATATTAAGATATTAGAGCTGAAATGCTGTGAAAATCGGACCTATTACTGTGAATGCATGCACCCTACTCAAAATGGAGCACCTGAAACATGCATGTTTCAGCACATTTCATGCATGGAAGCGACTTTCATGCGTTTTCCATGCATGTTTCAGGATAGTTTATGCATGGAATATACTTTCATGCATGTTTCATGCATGGAAGCTACTTCCATGCATTTTTCATGCATGAAACATGCATGAAAGTGTATTTTATGCATGAAACATGCATGGAACATGCATGAAAGTATAAAACCCGTGTGATAGATATACCATGCATGAAACATGCATGAAACGAAACATGCGTGAGATTTTATCACTCCTGAACCATGCATGTTACATGCGCAATATATGCATGAAGTTCCACATTACATCATACTGATTAGAAGCAGCTGCTTTGCAGATTTGAAAGTGTGAGACACTGTGAAACCTTTAGTGCTCCAAGGTAAGTAGCTACTTTATAGCCTAACTTGAACACATTGTTTTGTATACCCCATGTAAAATTAATTTCCATAATTATAGTGTGGGTGTAAGTTTATTTGGCTGAAAGAGTGTAAATAAAAAGAGCTTCTTTAGTTTGAAAGTTATCCCCAACTAGCATTACAGATATCAAGGTTACAGATAAGAATGTGGTCCCTTATTTCAGTCTTCAAACTCACCTTGGGGTCTCAGTGCTAGTTACTGAAGTATCCTATAATATGTAAAAGACCAAATGGGGGGGGGGGGGGGGGGGGGGGGGGGAGGGCCAGTACGTATACAATGCCATGTAGCTATGTGAACACTGAATATGGTTTAGCTGCTAATCAGTGGGTAGTAACATACTGCTGAGATATTCATATACCTGTAGTTTTTTGGGGGACAGAATGTGTATACCTTTAATTGCTATAAAAATTATGCAAGAGCTGCTTTAAATCTCATATCTTACAGCATAATATGCATGTCCATAGGTGCCAACAAGCTTTGTCTATTTTCCTTAAAGCCAGTATCTACATATCTATAAAGAGCATACTTGCCTATGCAGGAGCACAGTGCCTTATGCTTACAGCAAGTATAGTATAAGTACTCTGTCCAAGGGTTATTAAAATATGCCTATAGCTGTACTGTGTATGCACACATGAATGGAATATCCCAGTATCATGGAATGCATGCGCTTGTACTACGCATGGAATACGCCTGTATCACGCATGGAATACACATGTACCACGCATGGAATACGCCTGTATCATGCTTGGAATACGCTTGTACGACGCATGGAATACACCTGGAACATGCAGGTTTCATGCATGAAATATCCATATTTTTCATGCATGGAACATGCATGAAACATGCATGAAATTTAGGCACCAATCCATGCATGTAACATGCATGTCCCATACCTGAAAAACGTCCCAAATCCCTGCATATTACATGCATGTTTCAGGAATCATGCATGTAACATGCATGAAATTTCGAATTATTCAATATTATCACTGGAAATTTCATGCATGGAACTTTCTGGATTTGGGCGCATGAAATGTGCTGAAACATGCATGAAACATGCATGTTTCAGGCGCTCCATTTTGAGTAGGGCAGGTACACAGGAAATTCTCATACTCACATGTACAGAACATGCCTCAACCACATCGCCAGATGACGAAACTCAGAAATATGATTTTTAACATCAAGACAAAGGTGCTGATCAAATTTGGAACTTCAGAGATGATGTGTGAAGATCTTAGAGCTTAAAAGCTTTGAAAATTGTACCAAATACTGATGTATGCACATAATATGGAAACTTAGAATACACACACACAGAAATCACCAATACCATTTCCACTGTTTACACCACTATAGATTATGAATATAGACATCAAAATAAAGGTACTGGTCTGGTTTTGATACTAGGAAAGTGTGGGGTGTACAAATTTGACCAAAAAAGCTACAAGATGTGTACGGTATCGATTGACATGAAGTACACACAAAATGCTCATCCTCACACACACAGAAGTCACCAATACCATGTCCAATGTTTACACCACTATAGATTATAAATATAGACATCAAAATAAAGGTAGTGGTCTGGTTTTGATACTTGGAAAGTGTGGGGTGTACAAATTAGACCAAAAAAGCTACAAGATGTGTACAGCATCGATTGACATGAAGTACACACTAAAAATTAATAATGCTCATCCTCACACACACAGAAGTCACCAATACCATGTCCACTGTTTACACCACTATAGATTATGAATATAGACATCAAAATAAAGGTACTGGTCTGGTTTTGATACTAGGAAAGTGTGGGGTGTATAAATTTGACCAAAAAAGCTACAAGATGTGTACGGCATCGATTGACATGAAGTACACACTAAAATAATGCTCATCCTCACAAACACAGAAGTCACCAATACCATGTCCAATGTTTACACCACTATAGATTATAAATATAGACATCAAAATAAAGGTAGTGGTCTGGTTTTGATATTAGGAAAGTGTGGGGTGTACAAATTAGACCAAAAAAGCTACAAGATGTGTACAGCATTGATTGACATGAAGTACACACTAAAAATTAATAATGCTCATCCTCACACACACAGAAGTCACCAATACCATGTCCACAGCTGTTTACACCACTATAGATTATGAATATAGACATCAAAATAAAGGTACTGGTCTGGTTTTGATACTAGGAAAGTGTGGGGTGTACAAATTTGACCAAAAAAGCTACAAGATGTGTACGGCATCGATTGACATGAAGTACACACTAAAATAATGCTCATCCTCACAAACACAGAAGTCACCAATACCATGTCCAATGTTTACACCACTCTAGATTATGGTTATAGACACAAGAAGAAAGGTACTGATTTGATATTGGTGCCCAGAAACTGTTGGGTGTACAAATGAGACCAAAAGCTACAAAATGTGTACAGTATCGATTGACATGAAGTATACACAAAATGCTCATCCTCACACACTCAAAAGTCACCAATGCCATGCCCACTGTTTACACCACTCTAGATTATGGTTACAGACACAGGAACAAATGTACTGGTATGGCTTTGGTACCTAGAAAGTGTGGGGTGTACAAATTAGACCAAGAAAGCTACAAGATGTGTACAATAACATTGAAGTATATACAAATGCTCATCCTCACACACACAGAAGTCACCAATGCCATGCCTACTGTTTACACCACTCTAGACTATGGTTATAGACACAAGAACAAATGTACTGGTATGGGTTTGGTACCTAAAAAGTGTGGGGTGTACAAATGAGACCAAGAATGCTGCAAGATGTGTACTATACCGAAATAGTTACACTCAAAATCCTCATCTATATGTGTACATTGAACAGATTTAATAAGCACTGGATTTATTCCTAGTTATTGATTAGCATCATTCAACACACTAAATCTTGCAAGTTTTAATATTATTATGGTAGTTATCATAATTGTCCCCTATTAAGGGATTTTATTAAAATTCACCAAAATAGGTGTATGTTCATAACATAACTTGAAAATACATTATAGTAAATGCAAATGAACAAAAAAAATCCCTGCATAGAAGTCAACAGCATACAATGTAACAATAGTGCTCAGGTACACTGAGGTACATACTTTAATTAATGGTCTTAGTGATGAGCTGCTGACCACGTCACGTGGTTTGTATCTCAAGTAGGCTAGTGGTTATGCTCAAGTAGTTTGTGGCTTAATTATAAGGCAAGCTATTGTGCCAACATTGGGGGTGACTTAGATCCTCAGCTGTAATTCCCAAGTCATGACTGGCTTAGACCCTAAGCTGATGGAATTGGCTTAAATGCTAAGCTGAGAATGGCTTAGATCCCAAGCTGAGGTTGTCTTAGATACTAGTGGCTTAGATCCTAAGCAGCTGAGGTTGGCTTAGATTCTAAGCCAAGGTTGTCTTAGATATTAGTGGCTTAGATCCTAAGCAGCTGAGGTTGGCTTAGATTCTAAACCAAGGTTGTCTTAGATACTAGTGGCTTAGATCCTAAGCGGAGGTTGGCTTAGATCCTAAGCGGAGGGTGGCTTAGATACTAGTGGCTTAGATCCTAAGCTGATGGTACTGGCTAAGCTAAGCGGAGGTTGGCTTAGATCCTAAGCTGATGGCACTGGCTTAGATTCTAAGCTAAGCGGAGGTTGGCTTAGATCCTAAGCGGAGGGTGGCTTAGATTCTAAGCTAAGCGGGGGTTGGCTTAGATCCTAAGCGGAGGGTGGCTTAGATTCTAAGCTGATGGTACTGGCTTAGATTCTAAGCTAAGCGGAGGTTGGCTTAGATCCTAAGCTGATGGTACTGGCTTAGATTCTAAGCTAAGCGGAGGGTGGTTTAGATCCTAAGCTGATGGTACTGGCTTAGATTCTAAGCTAAGCGGAGGTTGGCTTAGATCCTAAGCCGAGGGTGGCTTAGATCCTAAGCTACCCTCGGTTCATTAAAGTGTAAATTTTTACAGAATCCGGAAAAAAAATATTCCGGATCTTAAATGGATACTGTTGGAGGTGGATCGAGTGTTGATTGCCACAAAAGACCCTATTCCTGTTTCCTCTAACTTTTCCAATAATGCCCCTGAAATCATAACAAACAGTCAGGCTGAATCTTCGTGAAATCACCCTCAGCTGTGTCTACCTTCCCCCAGTTCAAGCAACTCCAACATGAATGATGTTATTTCAACCTGATACAAAATTAATTATCGATACCAACCCATTGGCTGACACCATCTTTGTGGGTGACTGTAGTATCGCGAGGCGATAGCAAGTTTTAATATAATTACTGAGAATGACAGACGCTCAGAATCTTCTAGAACTAGGGCACAAATAAGCATGCGCACAGTAGTACAATTAACATTACATAGGTAGCTATATAGCTAAAGCACTGAATAATTGCGCGCGGAGGGGGATCAGGAGCCTGGTTCGAGGCTAGTGACTTCAATCTACCAGATGTACAGTGGGATATTACACTATCCTCAACCTCCTCAACATCACTGTATGCTTTCTGCGACTTAATTTGTTTTAGATAACTCACTGACACAATTAATTAACCATCCTACTCATGTAAAGGGGCCGGAATGGAGTACAGGGTTCGAACGTAGTTGTATATCTTTGAGTTATGTGATCCAGCAAAGGATTAATTGGACTAGACAGAATCGTAATTATTAGTATTGGCAAGTAATATCCTGCTGTAGCTAGTAGTCAGATTCAAGGTTAATTGTTTATTGGATGCGCAAGGGGTAAAGTAATCGGTTTTGTCGTTGTCGTCGTTGTTGTCGTTGTCGTCGTGAGCACAAAAATCGCCATATTTCGAGATGTAGGCATCTAAGCGACTCGTAAGCACAACGAATCAAACGAATTCGGCGAAAAAATATCTTCAGTGTGTTTCAAATCAATGGACACGGTCCACGGGCGTCACAAATCGTGCCTTTTTTGTGGCTAACGTAGCCACGCCTATCGACAGTGCCTACTCAATGCATAATGCATGCCCATTGTGTTTTCTGCTCATGCGCACAACTAAGTAGCCAAGAATATGACTGGTAAAGATCGTCGAAATTAATAATGCTCTATAGTCCATCCATATCCGCTGACGGAGCTGTCTGCAGGCCCTATGGCTATACTATTACAACAAAATATTGGAAGTATCAGTTCATATCTCCTAGTAGTCTAGATCTGGTGCAGAGAGAGTGCTTTTTATCACCGAGACCTCTGGTGGCCACATACAATTAAGCAGCACTTCCACTAATTTTCTAAAGTTCACAAACTTATAGCCATGCATACAAAAGCAATTCTATAGATTGCACAATGTGCGCGCGGGGTATGTGCTCTACAGAGCTCTAGTTGAGTTATGTGATCCAGCAAAGGATTAATTGGACTAGACAGAATCGTAATTATTAGTATTGGCAAGTAATATCCTGCTGTAGCTAGTAGTTAGATTCAAGGTTAATTGTTTATTGGTTCCCATTAGGTACAGGCCGAATGCCGCAAGATCAAAGGTCAAGGATCACTTGGTGACTCCTCCCCCATATCCCCTCCCCTATAGCCCTGGATCGCAGCCCTGCACCGTTATCGATCCCACAGCCTCGAACCCTATGTTGACCAGCCGGAGACACTGAGTATGGCGGGCAGGGGTCCCTCGATGGCAGGGCATCTTCAAGATAGCTTAATTATTAGTCTAGTCTGGCAACCAGCCCCTTCACAAGAAAGGGCTGGCACCCAGACTATCAATTTTAGTCACCTAGCTAAGCAAGTCATGATTCCAAGAGTATACTCTTGATGATTCATACAGTGAAAGTGAGTGAGAATAAGTTTTAGACTTATAAATGACAGCATGAATGTTCATGTCTTATCAAAACTTTGATGGGCATTTATAATGATGCCAAATCCCTTAATTTGGGGGTGGGAACCAGGAGCCCATGACTCTAAGATATGCCGGTAGTAATGATTATTTTACTGCAGAATTTGGTGCCAAAATTTAATTTTGATGGTAGCTAGTCAATAGTTCACTTTTGGTCTGTAGCTACTTAGTAAACATCACTAGTACTATGACATCAAATTCAGTTTGGAGAGGCACCCATATTCTCTACCACTTGTAAATAACAAGGATCCAAATAATTTATGTGTTTAGGCCAGGAAAAAAAATATATTTTAGTTTCTCAGGCTTTTTCAGCTAGGAAATGATGCAGGCGGGCGGGTTTTTTTTATTTTTTTGGGGCGTGGTCCATCACTAACCACGCCCATTTACCGCCGACCTCGTGCAAAAAAAAGTTTGAAAAGTGACTGGTCTTAGTTAATCTATAGTTTCTTATAGCTTAGCCATCAAAGAAGCAGTTTTGAGAAGTCAGATTCTGCCAGAGAGTGGCAAGGCTGATGCTCAAACACAGCAAGCCAACAAGATCGAGCGTCACACTTACATGTACGTAAGCCTTGACCTTCAAGCCGAACCTAGAGGCAGTGCAAGTTCACACACACATACGCACTCACTCACTCACACTACAAGGTACAGTGCGATGGGGAGCATTCTGAGAATCAGACGTGTTCATCAAGAATGGTCACTGGACAAAGAGAGATTTCCTCACACAGTTTTTGTATACAAAATATGAAGGGCACACGATGTCCCTTTCACTTATCCATACTACAGGAAACTACACATTTTAGGTAGTGTCTCAAGTAGAGGATAGGGCTGAATTTCCTACACATATCATGTACCAGAGGATTTATGAACTATCATACTGTACTGAGGAAATTTTTAAGGACATATCAGGTATCCTGACGAAAAAATACATGAAATCAATAGTTTTCAACAATGACAATACACTACAAAAATACAGCATACATACACTATACAGCAACACTAGTACAGTCATAATATTATGTACACAGTCTATGGAGCTTAATCTGTGCCAAAAATACAACTTCAGCTAAAGCTACCACTACTGCTACTTCATCCTAATTCGCTACACCATCTGCTACTGCATCCGCGTTTCGCTGTCCGCTACTGCATCCGCATTCAGCTGTCCGCTACCGAGTCCGCTACTGCATCCGCATTCGGCCGTCCGCTACCGAGTCCGCCACTGCATCCCCATTCAGCCTTCCGCTACTGCATCAGTATTTAGCCGTCCGCTGCTGTGTCCAGTAGACTCAGATCCATTAAAGCGCATGTGCATAATATTTAATATAAGATTGTACCTCGCAAGCGAAGTTCTCGCACGCAGCATAATATACGTGGCATGTATCAATGGTGACGATGGTTACTAGCTATATTATAGAGATCTAAAATCTGTGTGCTATATATATTATACTATTATAGCTACACAAATTGCTGAACAGTCGACGTTCACACTTTTATGTTCATGCACAGTCTTACCATAACATGCATGGCCTGCAGTGGTGGGCGTGGCTTCCATATCCTCTATAATCATTATAGTAACCATCTTTTTACAATGGCAACAACCAAATGGGGGACGAAGCTATTAACCGTCACCATTGATGCATGTCACGTCTGTTATGCTGCGTGCAAGAACTTCACTCGCAAGGTACAATCTTGTACGCGCATGCGCTTTAACGTATCGGAGTCCACACAGATACAGTAGCGGACTCAGTAGCGGACGGCTGAATGCGGATGAAGTAGCGGACTCGGTAGCGGACACAGTAGCGGACGGCTGAATGCGGATGCAGTAGCGGACAGCGAAACGCGGATGCAGTAGCAGAGGGTGTAGCGAATTAGGATGATGTAGCAGTAGTGGTAGCTTTAGCTGAAGTTGTATTTTTGGCACAAATTAAGCTCCATAACAGTCACTAAATATGATCAACCTTAGTTACATATCGCCGTTGTCATAGCTTCTGGTAACTTGGTCACATTCACTCTGTATTGAGAAATAAATACACACAGGGTTCAGTACATTAATCTGTAGCATACATTGTACACATTCAGTAATTCTGGGAGGGTTATGGCTCAAGTATGGCACACATTCGTACCATGACAGTTTTGCCATGCGGAAATGAATTTGTATTGGGTGATGACATCACGCACAGTTGCTCTATAGGCAGCTATACTTTGTACATGGTACATCCTTCCAAAAACAAAGTTCAGTAGCCTCACATGTATTAAACATTATGAATTTACCAATTATATAACTTTGATGTAAAGCCACAAAGCAACCGTCTGGTACTGAACAGCTCCAAACCCAAGTTCCTACTAACACCACTCACTGGTTCACCTGGTAAATTACTTTGTATGGTTTAAACAGTTTCATAGTTATTCTATCAACTTACCAGATAATAACTGAGGCCACTACGAAGAAATACCTTGTTTCCGGTAACCCGACAATGGCTTTGCAGAGTGAGTCGGTCGGTCGGTTCGTCAATAGGCCGGCGCCCGCCACTTTGGTAGCCACGCCCACAATCAGGGATAACCACACCCCTGCGTAGGTACCATAAATCGTATGTACTTACAGCCGAAGTCGTTCACCAGCACTCCCACGTCGTTTTCTAGCTCAGTATCTATCCAACTGCTCCCAGGTTTAGAGGAACACTTGACTACAATATCTTCATGAACCACGCACTCTCCATCGGGTTTCACCCGTTCAAAAAGTTGTGCAAGTGTGGTCGTGTCTGGAACTTTGAGGAGTCTATCACGAACCAGAATCTTAGCCCCACTCACCACGGACGCGCAGATGCCTACAGAAGTCATGGCGTGGTCTCGGTCTCCAGCTGAGCTGTGGGAGCTACGACGGCGTACGTTGTCAGTATGCACTGGCGCGCACTGGCATATATGGAGGTGATGTCAGCTGATTTTTATGAACATCTGCGCATGTGTAAATCCCGAACTATGGCGCCAATTGGGCAAGGCATGGGCGGTCACACACCCCATTGACCTTTATACTCTGTGTAATTATAATAAATGACACACCCCCCGCAGGCCATTCAGTGGGTCGGTCGGGTTACCGGAAACAAGGTATTTCTTCGTAGTGGCCTGAGGCCAAATCGCTTTCAAGTTCACTCATGATAGCTCACGATACTGTCACAAAAAGTGGCAGCCTGACCGTGCACACCATCATCCTGTGTATAAAGGTAAAAATTAATAATTATGTAGATCTTGCCAGTTATTACAGCATACCCCATTTCTCACATTTTGCTTCTGCATGTCGATCTGGAAGCTTGTCACGGTGCCATACTACGAACAGAGGGTACAGCTCCATCTGCAGATATAGATCTGGGGACGAGACTAAGCGCTGCATCAGCACAATTTGAAATGAATGGCACATGCATGTCACGTGATCGTTAGGGCCCATGCGTTGGACTCCGCCCATACCATACAGGGCTCAGTAGAGAGATTGCATGAGTAAGTGAGAGTATTAAACGAGACATGAAGAGAGCTGTCAAGATGTCTCATCTTTCGGCAGCAGCCTGTCAAGATGTCCCATCTTTCGGCAGGTAGCTAGCCTTGTGTGAGAAGAGAGGGGCAACGATGAGCCCAGCCAGAGAGCTGTCAAGATGTCTCATCTTCGGCGGCAGCAGCCTGTCAACATGTGTCAAGATGTCCTATCTTTCGGCAGGTAGCCTTGGGTGAGAAGGGACTCTGGCTTTTGGGGGTGACGATGAGCCCAGCCAGAGAGCTGTCAAGATGTCTCATCTTTCGGCAGCAGTCTGTCAAGATGTCCCATCTTTCGGCAGGTAGCTAGCCTTGGGTGAGAAGGGAGCTTGTGGGGGCAACGATGAGCCCAGCCAGAGAGCTGTCAAGACTCTCATCATTCAGCGCAGCAATTTAGTAGCCTTGTATGAGTAGAGAGCGGGCCCAACCACTTCTTGCATCATAATTATAGCTAGCGGGAGAAAGTGTGAATTTGGAAATGTTAGTGACACTTCATGTAGCTATCCACCAGCACAGATAACACAACAAGACAACAAGTTTCATGTGTACACAGAGTGTGAATGATATATGTTAGTGACACATGATCTATCCACTAGCCTAAGAAACTATGCAGTATACTTCATGAGTGCAAAACGTACAGGAAACTTCACTCTCCACTAGTCTAAGAAACTGTGCAGTATGCTTCATGAGTGCAGGGGCGTAGCCAGGATTTTAGAAAAGAAGGGGCAAGATTGTGCGCGAAGCGCGCGAAAATTTTGACCGGAAACCACACCCACTAATTAAATTACGCGCTCCGTTTTGTGCCCTTTGAACTCATCAAACATTCGAGATTCCAGACCAGACACTGCTCGATCGAGGCATAGCTCGAAAGTTTGTTTACGGATAGCTTTATAGTCAGCTTTTCTGTGATGATTTTTGACTCTGAAGACTGCTGTAACAACTTGGTGCTGGTATTTATACGGTAAGAAGTGATAAATGTGACATGACTCTGGGAAAAAAGGGGGGGCAAATGCCCCCTGTGCTCCCCCCTGGCTATGCCCCTGGAGTGCATGTACAAAAAACGTAGCTACAGGGAACTTCACTTGGACATCCACTGTACGTTTTCTGTAGTGCAGGAAATTCCACTTTTTGTCCAGTGGGTGAAAGGCTTCACAGAACATGCACCGAGATAAGTGGTCCTAAGTAGGTCATACATGTACCCGGTGTAGATGGGAGACCTTACACACGCTAATATACAATTTTCACTCCTCAGACAGAGAGAGGTCAAATTACACTTGATTGGACATACCACATACTTTGTATTTGTGGCGGCCGGTGATCCATGCATATGTACCCACAATACTGCAGCCAGATATTGTCAAGTGCATAAGAAAGAGTGCTTGCAACGCCTTATCTTTAATTTACTATCATTAGAAATGAAATTTTAGGAAATTCATATTTGACCTTGGATGGTAGCTAGGTGTGGGAGGGATGCGTTAAATCAATAACAGTGGCTAGCTAGAGTGAAAAACGTACTACACACGAGGTGGCTACATGCATGGCAGATTCAGAAGCCACACTTTGGCACACAGCCTATAGCTACCAATGCAAACGCACATCTTATTTATAATCTGGGCCTGTTACAATCCATAGTGTGTGATTATTTACTACCACAATTCCAGTATAGGCTCACTGCATTGGTCATGGCACCTAGCTACAAACAATAACTACAATTTCAATAATAGCTATGTAGCTACATATATTTTCATTACCTTGGTCTCCTCTCTTTCTTGACCAACTCTCATCCTCCCTCTCTCCGTCCCTACCTCCCTCCATCCATCTTACCCTCCCTCCCTCCGTCCCTACCTCCCTCCATCCCTCCCTCCCTCCCTCCATCCTTCCCTCCCTTCTTCCCTCCATCCCTCCTATTCTCCCTCCCTCCCTCCCTGTCTCCTTTGCCTGAGGCAATGCAGCAATACCGAAGACACACACATAAGAGTGTGCATCAAACAATGGGACGGGATGGCTGCCCATAGTAAACAATACTGGTACTGGTGCAAAGAGGGTGGCTGGTTAATAATGGTGGACATCTACTACTAGCTACGTTGCATAAAAGAACTTGTGAAGGGGGGTAGCTAGCCACCCCATCCTCCCCCCCCCCCCCCCCCCCCACCCTGGATCAGCCCCTGACTCCAGTCCAGCCTTGTTCATACTATAGACCATCATGGGACAAAGCTAGAACACCTTGTAGCTACTTGTACAAATCCCTTCCCTCTGACGTCGCAAAAAGTAGATTCTGACTCAGGTATTATAATATTAGCTATGCAATCATATTTAGCTATTTGGCTTCCACAAGTCGGATCATTGTTGTGTTTGCAAACTTGAAATTAATATCAATGTGCCTGATGAGTTTATGGTGTGTATGTCTTCCTAAAGGGAATCCTGGGGTCAAAGGTCAGCCTACATATGGCTCACTTACAGCACATATCTTTTGCTGGCATTAATGTCATCCCACAATTTTACATTCATTGTTTATATCTGGGAAGGTTTTACGTGAGGTTAAAGTCCATCTGTATGAGCAGTGTGTTGTTGCAGTATTATCAGCCCACATAGCTACCTATACATTGTAGCTATATTATTATATCTAGGGAGATTTTACGAGAGGTCAGAGGTTATACATAAATCACCCCCTGATTATTTTGTTGGTAAGTCGGTATTACATGGGAAGATTTTACGTAAGAACTTTGACCTTACGTAAAATCTTCCCATATAAAGTAACGAATGTAAACACTGGGAATACTTTACATGTGACGTAAAATCCTCCCATGATTAGATCATGGCAGAAGTCACGTAAAATCTCCCCATGATTAACCCAAGGGAGAAGTCACGTAAAATCTTCCCATGATAGAAACATGGCATTTTTCCTACTTTTATGTAAACATCTGTAGGACTGCTGAGAACCATAGTGGGTTAACCCACAAAATTTAGCTAATGTTGAATTAGCCCCCCAAATCTTGAAAAAATTAATGTGTCTCATGAGCTGCAGAAAATTCACATTTCTGAAAAATTCAGTAACTTGGTAGAGTAGCTACAATGTATGGTTTTTAATACATTTTTGGGCTTTTTAGACAATTCCCCACATTTAATTTGGGGTTAGCCCACTATATGGCAACATGATAGTGCATTCCTGCATACTATAATGCGTTGCTAGGTGAGGCACCCTTAAGAATACAATTTGTAACCTGAACTAATTGTGATGACTTATACTGCAAAGATTCATACATTCCATAGTAGCTACCGTACTTAATCTAATACTACGTATGGAAAAAAAATTAATTTCAATTTTGAAAAACGCGCGATTTTCTGGTAAAGGTCGTCAATCGCTCCGTATATATACGTTATGAGAATTCGTGAAATGCTAATTTCTTACGCCGGTTAGATTGGATCATACGTTGTATTCGATTAACTACGGTATAGCTGGCTAGCTAGCTCTATAGACTGTAAAAAATAAAGTCATTTCAATCCAACGATCTCAATTTCATTTCAACATAACAAAGTTCGTTGGAGACTCACTGATTATATGTTTCAGTAAGCAGAGTGCATGAATACATGCAGAGGAGGATAAATTATTCTTAATGGCTGGTTAAACCTAAGGTATAGCTACTCAGTTTTAATGTATAGCTATACCTCAAGTATCTACTGCAGCCTTTGCACAGTCGTAGCTAGACTTGATCAAGTTGATGTCATTGAATGAAATACATAAATTTAAAGAGGTCTATATAGCTCTATTATAGTATAGGGAGTTTGCAATAAGAGATACCATATTATATCATAAGGAAGACAACTTTCAATTGAACCCAGCAACTGGAAGAATACTATCAAGAGCAAGTCACAGCAGAGCTCCACACTATACCTTTTGAAACTGCATAACTAGGGCTGTACTTTGAGTTATAGTAAGATGTTTACTGTGTTCTTCATTGCATGGGTGGGTTTCTCTTTTTTAGCTCACAAGTTAGCAAAATACTATTTTCAGTCCGTCTCAAGACTCCATGGCAACGAAGACACTACAGTTTCGAGTTTATTGACTTGGGCAGCTATACTTGTGACTGGTGTGCAACTTGTGAGCTGTGGCATGTTGGCATTAGTCAAAGTACCAAAACGTGACACAAAGAAGGTTAAACAGCTCTCGCTTGGTGTGATGTTCATGGTTTCCATTCCACACATGTTTGGTACGCTGATGACTAACTACAGCATGGCACTGATTCCAGCTGCATCTACACACCTCATCAAAGTCATGGAACCTATGGTTACTGCAGGTATAGCCTGGCTCATCGTAGGAGTCACGATCTCTAAGCCTAAACTACTCTCCCTGGTATTGGTGCTAATTGGTGCTGTTGGAGCATCTTTAAACCCGCATAGCACTTTCCTCGCTGACACAGCCTGGCAGGGAATACAATTTGCACTGCTTTCAACCCTAATGTATGCAGCAAGAAACGTCACCATAAAATATCTTCTTGGAAGTAGTGTCATTTTTGAGGCAGCAACAATGGGTAAAGTTTCACTTATAGGAGCAATTACACTCTTGCCTCTTTGCATAATTGCGTGTGCATCAGTAACCATCCTTCAGTGGAATATGGTGACCTTAGCAATACTAGGCGGATCTGCCCTCTGTCATGTGGCCTACACCTACATATCCACCTGCGTTATCCTTCAATATGTAACTGTCATTGGACACGCACTTGCTAATGTGGCAAAGCGTGTGCTGGTGATTGTTTTGCTCTATCTATTTGGCCAGCAGTATTATCTGTCACCTTTCTTTGTTGTGGTGTGTTGTCTTGGCCTATTTTTGTACATCAAGAATTCTCAGGCTACTGCTCAGGAGGCTTCGGATTCGCAAATAAGAGAAATAACAATCAGCACTTCTCTGCGTCAATCTCATCGTATTATGATTACTGTGATACTTGCAGTCATATCATTGCTACTAATCAGTTTGGGACTGACTGCAAACAATGCAAAGACAGTTGCAGTTACTACTACAGTATCACAGAATACTAGACAATCACAACTGATTGAACACCCAAATTACACAGACAGTACCATGGAGTCAATGCTCAATGCTTCCACCACAGTTCATGAAGCTCAGAAAATTCAGCTGCAGATCTACAAGGAACTGATAGGTCATTACGGGAAAGCTATCCTGGTTGGACTTGCTGATCATGAGAACTTAGGTGATTCAGCAATATCTGTTGGTGAATTTGAGGCCCTCGATAAGCTAGGGATCGAAATTGTTTATGCCTGCTCGGATATTGAATGTGGCGAGTTTGAGGAGGCAAAAGAAGTGGTTAATAATGTATCAGAACCAGTTGTGGTGCTAGCATCAGGAGGAGGGAACTTTTGCAATTGGATATCTGGATGTGCTCTACGTGAAAAGCTGATTCAAGCATTCCCTGACAGAGATGTGTTAGTTTTTCCACAAAGTGTTAAATTTGACGACAAACAACAGATGGAAACACATGCTGATGTTATGAACGTGCATCCAAATGTGACGTATCTGTTTCGTGATCATCAATCTTACGACATCATTGTCAATTCAGGAATCTTCAAGTACAACAAAGCTGTTCTCTGTCCAGATGCAGCAATGCAGATAGGAATGATACAACCCACAACTATACCAACTCATGATGTTGTATGGTTGAAAAGAAAGGACAAGGAATCTCTTTATTCAGAACTGCCCACATTTCCTAGAAACCTGACAATTGTTGTTGAAGACTGGGTGGACACAAGAACACCTAAAGGACAGAATATCAAGGAAACATCTTACAAGCGGTTAATGACTGGAGTTAAGTTTCTGTCTCGAGGTAAAGTTATTATTTCTGATCGGCTCCATGCCCACATTCTTTCGGTATTAATGGATAAACCAAATGTAATACTCGATAACACATACAAGAAGGTGACAAGTTTTCATAGTACGTGGACACCAAGTGTTGATAACGTACTAGTTGCATCAAATGTAACAGATGCCATTGAGAAGGCACAGTATTTGTTGCATAAGTATTACAGTAACTGAGGAATATATGCCTGAGCTGCACTGCACACTAGAGAGAATTCAACAATATTCATTATAAATACGTAAACAATGATGTCGTCAGCACTATAATATAATAGTACTATTAAACAATAATTATTCCCTTGCACCTTTGGAACCAGCTAGCTAGCTAAAATAGTATAGCATTATTATGTATGCGAGTACGTCACCACAAAATTGTTAGGTTATAATAATATTATTAAAGATACTTCAATTACAATGAAGCACTATAGTGCAAAACCCTCGGCGCAAGAGCAATAGCTAGTCTGTATACCCTTGCAACCAGGCTAGTCTGCATATGTGACCAACTGTGAGAAAAGGGACCATTTGGGACCATTTGGGACTTTGTGTTTGTCGTATGTATAGCTTGTACTAGCATGCATAGAGGATAATGTATATATATTCTGTAGGTGTATCCACTCTTTGTTGATGTCAATACGCTGATACAAGTAGCTATACTCACTACTATATAATTGTAGAAAGCAATGTCACGATAGAAATATATCTTGTTTCATACTAACATGAATGGTCGCTTTTCTCATAGCAGGTCACATATTGCAAATTTGCCAAATAACACTGTACAGTGTACAGCTAGCTCTAGTTAACAGTTGTAGAGAGTAACCACAAGAATGCAGTTATATGGATTGTATGCAATTAGGTAATTCGGCCGAGCGAAGCGAGGTTTATACTCGGATCGATCGAATTTTTATACGGTTTCTTTGCGAGCTTCGAAAACTTCGTTCTTGCTTGCTAGAGGGAGTCCAGCTCCATCGCCGGCTCCAAGGATGTCAAACAAAGTGACCTACTTTCACGAAGATTGAGGGCAGCCACAAGTCCACGGTCGTCCCGGTGTCTTCAAGTGTCCAATGTACAGACGACTAAATCGACAAAAGTAACTAACTACACTAGCATTAAGATACTGTAACGTGTACATATACTGTACTATAATAATTATTACATATCATGCATTGTGCAATGACATAATAATATTGGCTGAAAAGAATTTTCAATATTTGCTGATTATGAATAAGCATGTACACAAGGTAATACCTAAAGTCATTCATTGGTGGCTCATCTGGGTATAAGTATCTACTCTATAATTGTACATAGCATAATATTATTAAAATTATGTTACGTGACATTATAACATTTGTACATGTATTCCAACATCAATATTTAATTTTGTTTCCTAGAAGAATAATAATAATATTATTAAATTCTTGATTATCAGTAAACGTCACGAATCCAAAAAAAATAAAAGGAATTAAAGAAGAGTGTAAAATTAATGTATAATTATCATTATTTTACTTTTTGTTTTGGTTTAGTCTTCTATTTACTTCATCAATAGAAGTTACACATTTCTTCCACGCCTTCTTTTCCGACTCTCACTCTTCAACGGATATTGCTGGAATGTGACCTTAATGAAGGCCACTTTGACGAGATCTAGTACAGCCTTCCCTTTAACTCCACTGACATTACTTCCCATCCTCTCCTCTTCGCTGATTATTCTACAATTAACATTGGCAGCGAAGTTTCCCCTAGATGTAGATGATGTACGTATGCTTATGAGGTCTTTAGCACTTAGGAATTGTACAGGAGGTGGATTGGTCTGGGGCTGACTGCCAGAAGGGTGTGTAGTCGAGGGATGGGGCGGAGGGATTCAGGGTGGGCTGCTGGTTGGTAGTAGTTTCTGGAGTCGAGGGAGGGGGGTTCATAGTGGCCTGCTGGTTGGTAGCAGTTTGTGGAGTTGGGGAAGTCAGGGTGGGCTGCTGTTTGGTGGTAGTTTGTGGCATTAAAGGAGAAGGGGGTTATCAGCTGCCTTAGTTGAGTGTTCTATCCTGATATCGCTCCTTGTACCACTGAAGCAAGAAAAGACTCGGTAAGCCACCACGGATTGTCATTACGGTCGAGGTATGCTGGAGTGCTACAACTGTTGCATGTACATAATGGACCAGGGGCAGCTTACGATGGTGGAATAGGTGCCGTGATCTTCCGCACAGATTCGTGAAGGAGTTTCATCGATATCTCCATGCTCTCCTGACGCTAAGCCAACTCGGTCAACTTGCTGGTGATGTGGACCAGCCTCGTATCCATTAGTTGTACAGTGGACACGATGGTCTGTATAAAGTACTCCAGGTGGCTGGAGACCTGTGCAGTGTAATACACATACAACTAGAGCTCTCTCGAGCACAAAACCCTCGGCGCGTTGCATGGCATTAGCTACATGCTTCAACAGTTGCATGCAGAAAAGCGGGGTAGGCATGAGGCTAATGCTTTACTTGCGCAGTAGTGTTATTCAAGATTCAATGGCTCACGTAGCAGCACGACATCAACTCAACTTCCCTCACTGTAGCCTAACTTCCAATTCTTGGGCCTTGGTACAAGACTGATGTAGTCTTGTGCCCAGCCCCCTTTCATGCACGCGGAGAGAAGGGGTCTGGCCAAACGTGTATAGGGCCCGTATCGCCCGTGCAACGTACAGTGCGCTCCAATCATCAAGTCACATGATTAAGTGAGCCCGAAAAGAATGCAATGACTGTGCACTTCGTACTTCCGTATCGTGTGGCTCGTGTTATGATCGTGAAGCGGTGGTGCTGCGAAACTTGTAGTTGCCATCCTGGCGATTTGAGTATGGATGTCGAGTCTACCTTAAGAGCGATCGGAAAAATTCATGGCTACGTGGAAATTAAAGAGAAGCAGAGGGACGCCATATTAGCCTTCGTAAGTGGTAAAGATGTCTTTGTCTCGTTGCCTACTGGATACGGGAAGTCGTTTTGCTACCAATGCCTTCCATTACTCTTCGACGTCCTCCAAAACCACGAGGTTCGAACTTCAATAGCTGTGGTTGTGACTCCATTGGCCGCAATCATGAAAGATCAAGTGTCTGATCTTGATGGAAAACAAATATCAGCCATACAGGTAACATCAAGTATGGATGAAATTGTGGAACGTGAAATTCTCCGCGGAAAATTTAGCATAATTTATATCAGCCCAGAGTTGCTGCTCAAGAAGGGTAAATGGAGAGAGATGTTATGCTCGCTCGGATTTATTCAGCAAAGAATGGTTGGATTCATTGTAGATGAAGCTCATTGCATTAAAAAGTGGTACGTGAATTTTATGATAATTATTACATTTGGGCAGTATCACCATAAGTATTATTGTCCTTTGCAGGGGTGACGAGTTTCGAGTGGAGTTCTCCCACCTAGGTGAGGTGCGGAGTCCGTTACCACCAAACGTAAAGATCATGGCGTTAACTGCAACAGCCACTATAACACTACGCTCTGAAATATGTGGTGTACTCGGGATGAAGGATCAGTATGTTGTCACAGTTTCACCAGAAAAGAACAACGTGATCCTTCAGATGGTCAAAGTTTGAGTCTTTGGAGAGTACATTCAACCCTATCATACAGAAACTCAAGATGGAAAGGCTTAACTTGGGACGTACAATTATCTACTGTCAAAAACAAGAAACATGTGCACGGTTCTATTTACAGTTTCGGCTGGCTCTAAATAGAGAGTTTACAGAACCAGTTGGGTATCCAGATCTGCCGTGATTCCGGATGGTAGACATGTTCACCAGTGGGATGCATCCCTCCGTGAAGGAGAGTATTATATCATCATTCACAAAACCATCATCTGAATCGGTAATTAGAGTGCTGATTGCTACTGTTGCATTTGGGATGGGAGTAAATCCTCCCGATATCCGCCATGTCTATCACTGTGGCCCACCACATGACATAGAGACCTATGTCCAGGAAATAGAACGTGGAGGAAGGGATGGTGGACTTACCTATGCAACATTATTTTATTCGGATACTTTCAAATGTTTTGTGGACAAAAATAATAATATGATTATGACCCATTATTGTCAACAGGACATGCATTGCCGTCAAGATACACTGTTCTCTGATTTTGACAAGTATCAACATTCTCCAATAAATGTAGGGTGTCTGTATGAAAGTATGTGAATGTCATAATTGTCTTAGGGTTTAATGATTATCTTTGATGTCAAAATTTAATTAATATTGGTAAGTGTAAACATAATCAATAGAACTAGAATAAGCATGGTCTGTCTACATGCACGACATTGTTAAAGCAAGCCTGCCAGTAATGTCTTCCATTTTTCATCCATCCATGATTGAAAAGCTGTATCATTGAGTGTTTTCATTAAAGGTTTGGTTACCTTAATTTCCTTCTGACACCTTTCCTTTGAATGTGAGAATGGATATACTTTTTTGGATAATTCTTCCACAATAATCCCAATGTCATTCTCCAGTGATGCTGTTGTGTGATGATCTGAAGCTGAATGGACACTGTGGTGCTCATCGTAATTGTTGAGGATCTGATCAATGGAATCAATGCATTTTCCCAGCCTAGTGATGGCTCTATCTGTTTTATTTGTGCCTAGTCCCTTGATGCCATCCTTTAATATCCGATCTAAGTGTTCCATATGCAAATCGGCTGGTATATTCCTTCCCATTCCACCTTGAGTGTTTACAAATCGGGACCAAATTAGTTGTTGTGACAATCTTGGTGAAAGTATGAATTTCTCTTGAGCTAGCAAGTTGAATGCTTCACAGGTGTAATTTCTCCTCTTTACAGCTTTAAAAATTAACATCAGAAATTTCCAACATCACATGACTCGTATTCCATCGCCCTCTTTAATTGCGTCTGAGTATTCACTGTACATCATACCCAATGTAAGTATTTCTTCAGCATATACTTTCACATAATCATCATCCTTATCCTTGCTCCATCTCGATTTGGCGATATTATCCTGCTTGCTTACTATGGTTTCTTCAATAGTTTCGTCATCTTCATTATTACACTTCTCGTCATCTTCACTGCCACTCACTTCTTCGCTATCATCATCTTCATGGTCATTCTCGCTAACTTCTCCATTGCTGTTGTTTGGGTCCGTATCCCCATCTGATAAACAATGGTTAATATCAATGTAAGAGTCTACAATGAGCCCAACCAGATACTGCAAAACTTCCTCTCTTTCTTCTTTGGGCATGGTATCAATATATGGTGGGACTAGACCTTCACATGGCTCATCTTCCAAGTCATCCATACCGAACATTTCCAGTGCTGCAGCTGATATGTGGGATGTAAGTACCACATTAAAGAAATCATGGTGTGCATTAAAATCTTTCTTTGGTTGTTTTCCAACATTTCTTTGTTGAACTAGGTTTCTTAGTTGGTACAACGTCCCATGATCAGATCCACTTGTAGCCCTATAAAGCCATTTCCAAATCACCTGTTATTATTATGATCAAAAATTAATCATTAGTAATGTATACTGAGACAGCTAGCGAGACTCACTTCTAGTAAACATAGTCTTGCATGCCAATCTTCAGTGCAGGGGAGTAGTCCATTGATTTGCTCAGTGGAGGTAACAGAATTCGACCGGATCATCTGACTCCCCCTGGCTCTCTTAGAGGTAAGTTGATCCCCGCCAAATAAGATGGTGTGAAAATCGGTTTTGGTGACGTCAATTTGTCACCAGTTTGGGGGAAGTTTACTTCAGTGGTCTTAGTTTCTGTCAGTACATACTGGTGCAGATGTTCCATTATGGCTATCACGTCATTGTACTTTATTTCACTTTTGTTTAGTGCAACCAATGGGACCTGCAAAATATAATTGTGGTGTGCATTAATCCCCAGTGGTTATATTACACCCTATACAATCAGGATAAACGATAAACATGACAGAAATTTGTTAAATTTGGATTTTGTTCCTCTGTATCAGGGCTTACCACTTCAGAGATTTCTTTCATTTCAGCTAGGTGAGGATGAGGAATATGCTGCTGCACAACGTCAGAAAAATGCTTCTGAAAGTATGGATCAGTTGATGAGCAATCAGGACTCCAAAGTTTGACATCATTTCCTTAATATCATCCCTTGTTGAGATTAGTGTCGCTAACACTGCATCTGGATTTAAGTTTAGTGGATCTTCCAAAGCTTCAGAAAAGTCTACACGTCCCTCAGTGCATATAAATGAAAGTAATGAAGATCCTTTGATTGGTTATCAGATCTCATATGACGAGGCTTCACTTTTTTATTAACATTGTCTCCGACAACTTTAAAGCCATACCACTATGGTGATGAGGTTCTGCTGTTGGCTGGTTCTGCTGAGACAGTGTGTATGTTGTTACTATTAATTTTAACTGGTTCCTTGATTGTATCAAATGGGTGATTAGCACCTTCTGCTGATACAGTTGTAGCAGGAATCTCTGCAGAGAGGTTAGAAGCAAGTACTGACTGTGCTTTAGACCCACTTGTACTATCATGTATTTTGGAAGTAGGTGTAGAGATGGTATCTGTGTCGCTATCAGCAAACTGAAGAATCATTCTCACCGACAGAATCTGCAATGGATGACTCATCAGCTCGTATGAAAGAGGGTGGTAGGGGTGAGACGGTATACTGGTTTCCTAGTTCATTTCGCATTTTGATTGGTGTAGATGTGAGTGGATCATCATCTGAATGAAACGAATCAAATTCTTGAAAATTACTAACATCTGTTAAGAACGAACTTGATATCATTACTTTGAGCAGGAACACTAGAATTCTAAAAGCAAATTATATCATTAATGATCGTGTAAATGATTATTAATAATAATATTATTATACATACTTGAATGTGAGTACATTCTGTTGCTCGGTCAACTAGATGTGATTTCCATTTCAACACCTAGGAATCAAATTTTTTACCTAACTCATCAAGAGTGTTGATGGTAGTCTGTTGAGAGGTGCACAGATAAAGCTTGTGAAGCCGTGAAAACACCTATAAAATCAATGAGTGTCATTATTATTTCAGTACCATTATATTAATAGCGCTAGCTGTGCACCCCTATGATTGAAAGTGAATTACAATCATCCAATCCCGATCATTAATTTTAGGTTATTATTCTCATTAGGAAATCACCATTCTCCATGGACATTTATAATTTAATGCCAGGAGCTATTGTTCCCCAGCACACACTATATTGACTGGAAATTTGCTTATCAAGGTGCCCCTGGAGACACCATAATCACCCCCTTGATGCAATCAAATTTAATCCCCCCTTCATGAACAAGCCTCAGATTTAATAACTCGGGATATTCATTAATCATTATAACCTCCATGTGTGTGGGGGGGGGGGGTTCTTACCTGATCAATTTTCCTATTCTTGTAGTAACGGCTGCCTTCATATCTCGATTCTTTAAGCACTCCTCAGCAATTGCTACCTTGCTCCCACGGGCGACCAGCTTACCAAATTTTTTTTCTTGTTGGACTCAAAACAAACGATTTGGGCTTTTTATATCCAATAGACACCTATACACCATTAAATTTTAATAATTTAAAGTATCTACTTTACAAATCACAGGTATTTACCGATACAGATGGAGATTGGTTATCTACTTGAGCGAAATTGAGTTGACATCTTGGAAGGCTGAATCTAGGAATTTTTGCTCTTGGGGACATTTCCTCACTGCTGTCTTTACTCTCTTAAAGCCAGCAGTATGGTGGGCATGATGGCTTGAAATTACGAGGTCAATGTTTGTAAGGAGAGAGCTTTTCAACTGCTGGTAACGACTCAAGGATAAAAAGCACTTTCTGCATAGCATTCCTGTTTTAGCATTCTCAGCTATAGCAGCAATTCTCTTTAACTCTGCCAGTCTCTCCTGGTTGTCTTCTTGCTTTAATCCTAGTATCTCTTCCATGAAACATACACTTCACCAGATTTAGGTCCTGTGAGGACCCTTCTATCATGAGGAGCAATGCTCACATTGCAGCCTAAATATGTTATAGTAGCCATAGCAAGTATGCACGTATGTACTTTTGTTTACATGCCTCAAACCGCGCCATGTGGTCGAGATCCCTGTGTATATAATACGTATGTATGCATACTATGCGCGTGCGCTAGACGCGCTAGCACGCGGCACGCAGATACGTAATATGGAATGTTAATTTCCTCATGTTTTTTTATTAACGCACACCCGATTACATGACGTCATGTATTCCTCAGCAACACGGGCCCTATACACGTTTGGCCAGACCCCTTCTCTCCGCGTGTGTGAAAGGGGGCTGGGCACGAGACTAAAGACTGATGTACACTGAGAAATAATTTTGCATGTCCAATATTATCGACTCACTTGGGATCAAGCACTGTATTAAACGCCATGCATGCATACAAGCCAGAGAGTCCAAGGGTACCACAAGAGTACAGCTTAGAGTTGAAAAGAAGCCACTGTCATCCCACGATCGTCAAAGGCTCGCCAGTGGACTGGTGGAGGGATTGATGCAACCGCGCATGCGCTGAATATTAGTAGACGTACATACGGTTACCGTATATAGCGCGCAACGTATTTATATGTTAAGTCATGCTATCGCTAGTTTGGGCAAAGTCAAGAAGCTTAGAATCGGCAAATGACGCCAAAACTGGCGAACAAAGTGTTTTCAGAGAAATCCACACAAATCATGCGTTTGGAACGCCATAAGGAACCTTACAACACCGAAAATTGGACTTGCAAACGAGGTATGTAGCAGCTAGCGTGGTAACATAATATATGTAATTTATAGCTAAGTTTAGGCTATACAATACAATAGCGTGAAGAATAGTCGCATGAACGCACAAAATAGTCACGTCCAAAAACATTTTATGGGTGTGACTATCTTGTGCGTGAAAAGTTAACCACGCTCATCGTTATTAAAGATAGCAGACTATTGTTTTAGGCCAATTAGCGATGTGAAAAATGCTATATAGAGTGTGAATTTAGAGGTTTGTCATTCTTAGCTACCAGCTGTCGACTAGCTATCAGTCATCAAGCTGGCTGTTTTCCAGGAGGCATTTTCGTTCTTTTGGGTTCTGAGGATATTTGGTAGCTAGTACAGTGGAACCTCACTTATCCACATCTCTACTATCTGGCTGCTCAGATTATCCGGATTTTGTGCCATCAGTGACAAAATATCTGAAAGGGAGAGGCTTAACCGTCAAGGCGTTGCTTCTGCTGGACAATGCATCTTCACATCCTGATTTGCCAACCCTAGTCAGCAAGGACGGAAACATCAAAGCCTTATTTCTTCCACCTAACACAACTTCTCTCTTTCAGCCAATGGATCAAGGTGTGATAGAAGCCATGAAGAGGAGGTATCGCAAGGCACTGTTGCAAAAATTGCTCTTAGAGGATCAAGAGGGGAGGTCAATCATTCAATTTGTGAAGCAAATCAACATAAAAGATGTTGTTTACATGACAGCTACAGCCTGGGAAGATATCCCCTCCTTGACGCTTATGAAATCATGGAACAAGCTCTTGCGTACTGCTGAAGTATCAGTTGACTCGGGAGATGGCATTGATGAAGTGCTCCAACTTGCCCAGCAGCTGGACTCAAACCTTGAAACTGAGGATGTCAACACATGGATTAATGTGGACAGTGGTGCTAAAGGTTATGAGCTGCTCTCAGATGAAGACATTGTCAAGCAGGTCACTCAGACAAATGATAAAGAAGATACAGAGGAAGATGACGGGGATGAAACTGAAGAAATTAAGGATATACCCTGCTCTGGAGATGTGAAAGACATGCTGAACAGATATCTACTTTGGTACGAGAGGCTAGATGAATGCACGGCCACTTCACTTCTCTTATTGAAACGAGTACGGGATTTAGCAGCCGCTATATGCTTTGCCAATTTGAAACAACTAACACTACATGCTTTTCTTAACCAATAACTCAACAATGGATTCATACTTTCTTCGATCAATAACTCAGATTCATGCAGTGCTTTTACTTATACATGCATTATTCAACTTGTGTATAATATTATGTTGTACACATTACAGTATAATGATTGTGTATGTCGTATGCTTCATGTATCTGACATTTTCACTTATCTGGTAATGCCTCAGTCCCGTCGGGGACAGATAACTGGGGTTCCACTGTAGTAGGTACCATAGTTAATCGAATATAACGCATGATCCAATTCAACGCAATAAATGAGCATTGTACGAATTCTCATAACGTTTATATATGGAGTGATTGATGACCTTTACCAGAAAAAACGCACGTTTTTCTAAATTTTTTTTCCATGCGTAGTATTAGATTAAGTACGGTACTAGTAGTTAGATATGATATTAACCCCGTGGATCGCCACATAAATCAGCGAATTACCAGATTAATCCGCTCAAAGCCGCACTTATCCGCCAGTTTTCCCGACTAATCCACTTGTTCCCGCTCAATACCGATGGAATCCACCAGTGGCCGCCCTTTTCTGCAATCACCGCTTGAATCGGCCTTACTCCACCCATTGCCACACTGCTCGGAGAGCCGCCCCTAGTTTCCGACGGAATCCACCAATGACCGCTCTTTTCCACATCAATCCGCTCGTTTACGCCCTTTGCCGCGAGTTTTCGGGATAATCCGCTCAAAGCCACACTTATCCGCGAGCTTCCGAATCATTCCGCTTGTTTCCGTTCAAATCCGAGCGTTTCCGACTGGGGCCGCCCATTGCCGCTCCAGTCCGCGCACTTCCACTCATTGCCGCAGCGCAGGTGCGCCTCCGTTTGTTGCCGCTCGGAAATGACCCTTCTGGGCTACCATAGGTATGAGTGCAGTGCGCGTGCGTGCGGTGCGCCACCCGTAGCGCGTGCTTGACTTCCGCTTGCGGGCAATATTCGCGCGTCCGCAAGTATTGCTAAGCACACTCGCGGGGTTTTTGCGAGCACACGCGAGTAAATGTTTAGTTGCCAGTGATCTGTACTGTACATGCATATGGCCAATAGCTAATGATGTATCTCATGCTTTTGCCCAGACACAGCTGGTATAGCTGCCATGATCTGTGACTTTCTCCATTCTTGCCTCATACAATGGACCCACCATAATTCTGCTGTATGCAAAGCAGTCATTGGAGCTGGTCTGGTGTATTACCTCCTGCAAAACTTGAATGTACAGAAAGAGAAGGTTGAGTTTGATGAGGTTAGCAATCACATACACCCAGTACCTATATAGCTTGTTGTGTGTGTGTGTGTGTGTGTGTGTATGTGTATGTATATGTATGCATGCGTGCATGTGCATGAGTGTGTGCATGAGAGAGAGAGAAAGAAAGAAAAGTGTCACCTATTGTATATAATGGGCACTGCTTTGAGTGCTTATTATCACATACATGCATGCACGGAATTCTTGGTGTAGACTCAAATCCTGTACCATGATTAACCGGAGTTTTTCCACTTCTTACACTACCACACCAGTACCAGGTGGAGTACACACAAACATTACTGTGCCTCCTGTACAACATTGGTCGTCATAAAGATAACCTTCCAGCTTTCTATCCCACTGATAGTGCAATGAGCATCTTGCTCCCATTCAGCCACTGTCCACTAGGCAAAATTGGGCTTTTTACGAAGTGTATCCTGAGCTTTTTGCAATCCTTGATGGAGGACAATCAACTATTCAACCTAGAACTCAATACTGATGAAATCTCCTTCTTTGCAACATCCTTAAGCACTGCATTGGAATCAGACATAGCCACTGCTAATGGCTTTACTGCGGAAGAAGTTTTGACAATCCTGATCAACTTATCTGTGATGAGAGCAAATCAGTCTGCACTACAAAACAAGGAAATCCTTGCAGCCTTGAATATAGCTATCCAAGGACAGAACAGAATGCGTCAACGGCTTGCCATCCATCTTCTATTGGAGCTTATAGGAAGCTCTATGGCAAAGGTAGCCCTTCCAGAGAGTACCATTTTCACCTTACAAGCACTAAAAGTGGATTCATTGTCTGATATGAGGACCCTAGCACACTGTCTACTGCAGTCTCTACAACATCAAGGTAAAAAAAAAATACATATCTGCATGTGGTGTAATGCCCTATAACATCTGTAAGTGGTACATGTGCATAGAAACTGTGTATAATATGTATGGAACGTTGTTTTTAAGTTTGATGACCTTTACCAGATAATGTGTTCAACTGTAACTTTGTTCCCATAGATGCATGTAGTAGTGGATGTTTGCTCTGCTCAGAAGGATACTATCAGCTAGGAAAGTATGAAGAGTGTATTGAGTGGTGCAATCCGATCATAAGGAAGGCAAAGCAGATGGAAGTGAAACAGGAAACACTGAACAGAGCAAAATTGCTGAAAGGTAAAGCTCTTTTCCATTCATATCAGAAGCAGCAGCTACAATTCATGAAAGATAGGCAGTTCATCCCCGAGTGTGAAATACAGCATCGTATCAAGCATGTGTACAACAAAGCCAAGGAGGCTATTCTATTGTTGGGAAATGCTCTTGACAATGACTTCCTTGATGACGAGGGCTCAAAGCTCCTTGATTTTGCCATGATGGACTACATGCGAGAAGTAAACCAACTCTATGATTGTCGACGATGCCTTCTCTGTCGAAGGAGAAAGGAAAAGAATGACATACGTCAGAGTCATTTCATTCCTAAGTCAGTCCTCAAGAAGCTAGGCAAAGAGATTGTTGCTGAAGGAGGTAACAAATACCTTCTTCCGCTTGATGGAAGGATTTCACTGAAGTCTCCTGGAGAGTGCACATTCTGGATGCTCTGTAAAGTTTGTGAGCAGCGACTAAGCCAAAATGGAGAGATGGATTTCATAGACAAATTTTTTTCTAAAGTGTATAGTGATGAAGGTCCTATTCTTGGAAGTGATAGTGTACCATATGATAGTTGGCTTTACAGTTTCTGTGTGGGAATGATCTTTCGTGGCCTAGCAACTGAGCACTTTGCTGCTGCATTAAATGCCGATGAAGTCTACAGTGCTTTTCTTGTTTGCAGGGAGCACCTCAAAAATCTTCCAGTAAAAGTGACAGCAGCTTCACCACTTCATGGAGAAGATCAGACACAGGAACAGCTACCTTCATCAACATTAGATTTCCATCCACCAAACAGGACCTTGGAGATCTCACTGCTAATTAATCCTATCACACTAGAAAGGAATGTTGATAGCTTGAGATTGAAACAGCTGGCCATAATGCTCAAGACGACTGGATCCCCTTTTCTCAGTACAGCGAGGCTGTGTGATGGTAAGCCAGCACTTTCCCACACAATTCACTTCTTTACAGCACATTTTGGAAACTGTAACATCATTGTCAAGTTTCAACCTTCGGAGGAGACTAAGCTTCCTACTTGGTCTATTGTTGACCCAACCAGTGGAGTCTACACCATTCATGAAGAAATCCAAAGATGGGAGCACTTTCCTCCTGGATTTTGGTCCGCTCAGCTTGCTGCTACATATGCATTTGAACGAGTGATACTTGACTTCTTTGTAAGAGCTAAAGCATCTGTTACAGCCTCCAGCACCAGCGAGGAAAGTGTAGAAAGTCAAATAGCAATGGGAACACCAAGCACACTAGAAGTGTCTGATGTTTTTATCTCTACAGAAAGTGTACCAGAGGTTGATTCTACCTTTTTTTCGGATTTTTGCCATGCTCCATTCATTGTCAACCATTTGCCAAAAGGGTACAAAATCACTACCTTTAATAGTGGTTTTGTACATACAATCAAACTCCCACCTGACCACCAATTCCTTCTTCACACAACCATTGTTGATAAGAATGAAGGAAAATGTACCACAGTTTTTCTGGTTGCAAATTCGAACCACTCAAGTACCTACTTAATTGGTGTTTTCAGTGGACAGCATGGACAAATCATAGACTGGGTAGATGTAAAAGCAACCAAAGGGGAGGATAGTTTTACACTTGAGAACCCTCCCGAAATCAATACCTCACTTGAACGAATAACCCAGCAAAAGATACTCAAGGTGTTTCCACAGGTTTTGAAAGCAAGGGGCTTCCACACCTTCCACTCTGTCTTACAACAAATAAGTTGCAGGTGAGAATAAACCTATATGCCACAAAATTACCCTCTTTCCCGTTCCAAACTTGACATTATAATTTTATACCTTTGTTCTGCAGGAATCAGTGCCGCAACCTGCCTCTGCCGTCCCTAGATCAGCGGTGTGTAGGAGGGGGCTGCTGGTACTGCGTGGAACTCTGCAATACATGCATGGTACAACCAGCTGCTCCAGGACTATCCACAGCTGATGAAAAGGGTGAAGTACTAAAGCATTGCAGTGAGAAATGTCTTCATAGTTTCTCCACAGAGGGTGTATCCCTCCCAGTGCAAATGTTCCAGCCACCATTAGAAGTAGGTATACGCAGTGCTCTTCTGTGTGCTTTGAGAGTGAGTAAAACAGTGGAGATCACAGGTGACATTATTGCCATAGTGACTGTGTATCTATGCCTCGGTGAACCCTCGGATGCCAGAGCCCCACATGTCTTAGTTCACATTCGTACACGTCTGTCACAACAGTTCCTCGAATTTGGCATCACTGAGGACCTAAGACTAGCACAAGTACCTCCACACCTTCAAAGTACTGGTCCTCGAGATATCATCAACCAGTTGGAAACAGCAGGTGTTCTGAAGCAATTATTACTCCCTGCATTTCAGCAGCTTGGACATTCTGGACTTGATAACTTTATGACACATGTGATGAAGACACTGAATCTATAAATTTACATAATTATGGTGTTGATAAAATTACAATTAATTCTTGGCTTGTAGTTTATGTAGTGTGATGTGGTATGATGCATTATAGTCTCATGTCTTAATTACCAGTATATCAATTACAAATTCCCACAGTTGCATCTTATGCTGAGTCCCATTCATCACTGTAATAGGTCCCCCCCCCCCCTCCCCCACCCTTTTTGTCATTAGGGAACTCTCCCTACCCATCTCCATGCATGCCAGTCTCTCATAAGTTGTTGAACTTAGCTATTGCCAATTGGGATGAATTCATGGAGGTAATGCAGACTTGATCATATCATCGATCAGTCCAGATGTCATTCTGCTTTAATTTTATGTCTACCTGCATATCCAAGTATACACATTGTATATAAGCTTAAGGCCATGGTAACAAAATTTCCGGTTTCTCAGACAATTTTTTGTCATACTAGTTAGCATGTGGGCGGGCGGTATTTTTTATTATTATTTCATGAATGTCATCAAACTACCATGCAGACCACAAATCCACAGTAGATTTCTGTTAAAGTCCAAGAGGCAATGAAAAGCTTGTTGTTTCATCAGTACATGCGTATTTCAGGCAGTACTGCTGGCAAACGATGATCTAAACACTTCCACGAGCCTTGATTAACCATAGATAACACAGCAAGAAAGACTTGAGTGCACAAGAGTTCCATGGCTTGTTCACTGAGAGTTTCCAACCAGTTTCCAAATTTGGGAAATGAACTCAGTGTGCAAGCTTGGACACTCAGGAAGTTAATGTTATCTTACATTTGTGGTTGCTTGTACACTGAGTTCATTTCCCAAGTTTGGAAACTACAAGTGAACAAGGAGTGTAACACTTGTGCACTGCAGTCGTTCATGCAGTGTAATAATATTATAGACTACGTAAATGGAAATTTTATTATCATGGCCTAATACTTCTAGTTACTTAACTCATGGATACATTATAGACTCTCAACCAGTACTGGTAATTATAACAGATGCTCAACTGCTGCCCTGATACACAGTGATGTCGTCAGTTTTAAAAATGTTTCCTGGTGGAGTAAACTGAGCTTCATGCATACTGAGCAGATAGATGTGAACAAAGACTGGAATGATTTTTAGCTCCTATATGGATCATGTATAGTTCATTCACACCAGTTTTAATTTATGCCCTCAAAATCGGGGTCAGCTACCCCCCCCCCCCCCCATCCCACTTGTATTGCCAAAATAGGAAGTGACATCATTATGGTCCATTGGATGGCCTGTGATGGCCTACCACCACGGAAACTTCTGATTTTGTGATGACACGATCTAATCGTCTTGATTCAGGTACCAAAGTGAAGCTAAAGAGCTACTCTAGCTAAATATATCTTAGACAGGCTGGTAGCTTGTTCACATCAGAAGTTATAGTATCAAACATGCAAATAGCCTATTTTTGTTGTTCAGGCGACATGCACGTGACTACCCCCATAGGCGTAATACAAATTTCAATTTTCCAAGCAAACATATGTACTTCCGGTCGTCTTAGTGTAGACTGTTGTGAGCAGGCACTTGAGTTACTAGCTCACTTAACTTGAAGTTCAGATATACGCTTGACTGCATGATTAAAATGTATGACATTGTAGCTATGTGAGCTCACATACACAAGTGTATAGATGTGTGGATCGATCTTTAGGTGCAGTAGCTATATGGTAATCAAGTAACTTACTGAAGGGCCGGTCCAGGTCCACTCCAACTTGCTTCGATTCTCTACAAACAGATTATACAATATATACAACATAATATACATAATTCATGTAGCTAAATGACTCAAGTGCTAAAAACTGTGACTGTTTAAAAGACCTTTATTCAGAATTGAATAGCTATCTTGCGGAGATCAAGACATACTTCTTTCAAAGACCTACATCAACAGTTACTGCTTTCAGCCAGTTGTGGGTCGCATCCAGAAGAGCAGAGACTGTTGATCTTCCAGCTCGAAAACCCCATTGCTGAGGAACAAGGAGTGACAGACTCTATAATATGATTGAGGATCAGTTTATACATATTATGCTTTGGCTTCAGCTCTCGAGAATACATTTTCCTACATGAAAATTCCAAGGGGGACCAAGATGATGACCCCCTTAGTGATGGTGAAGGGGGGGGGGGTGGTGGGGGTGGTACCATTGGGGAGGGCAGAGAAGCCTAGTAAGCTAGTGAGAGTGGTGACAGGGACAGTACAGTAACAGTGACTCATCAGAGGGTGAGATGAAGCACAAGAAACATAAAAGCAAAAGGAATCATAAGACTTCTAAATGTCGTGAACACTAGATTAATTATTAATACCCTTAATAAATTAAATACAGTTCATGTCATTCTTGTAAAGAATCGATCTGCCTCAGCCTCCCAAATTACATTACATCATAATGACACAATTGTAAGCAGGACTGGATAGAATGAGCAGTGATAGCTATAGTAAATGTATATAGGGAGAGTGCGTAATACGCATGCATAGTAGTGTGGACATCTGTTTCTGAATTTGCAGTAAGTTATTACTGAGCATGAATATCATTAACACCTTGCACTTATAAATTTGAGTATATACCCATTGCATGTTTTCCTTCTTACAATATCATACGTAACCACCACTGCACATGTATATACAGCAAAAATTGGTGGGTCATATCAACCTAACATGAGTTATCTGAGTTGGACTTGCTTCTAGCACATGCGAATCAACAAAATGCTTACAAGAAATGTATGCATAGGAGTGCAGAACCCTCACCACTACATGGATGCATGACTCATGCACATGTAGATCTATAATAGCTAGCATATCTCAGTGTGTATGCCTGCTCAATATAAGGAGTATTGAACTAGATACATACTACCATATTATACATACCCTGCACCTAAGGTACTCCAGTTTTCTTCAGTCAGTGCATGATATAGGCGTAGGGGGAAGGCACCTGCACTGCCTATGTCACTATAATAACTGAAAGCCTCTGTGACTACTTAAGGTACCATTAAATTGCGTGGGCGTGAGGTGGGGAATATGACACCTAAACCACATCAAAGTCATTAGTGAGGTGCATGTTGTGTAACCACGCCCTTTTAATTGCACAGGTCTCAGGGGTGTGGCTGCTAGAGCCGGAAGTGTTCATTTAACATCCTCCATGGACCGGAAGGGAGGGGCCGGGCCATGCCCAAAACAGCACCACCCTGTGCCTCAAGGATCACCATTCTCAATCAAGTGCCGAATGGCCACCGGATGTCCACCGGAAGCCCACAATCAATCCCAATTAAAACACACACAAACACTTCAAGGCCGTTCTGCCACACCGCCCACACAAGAGCTCACCTCGATCATTTCCTGTGTGGGCGGGGTAACAACACGTCATCGCAACCACATCCGCTTCAAACCATCGTCAGCTTCCGTCCAGCCGTACGGTCCCCTTGATTGCACCGGCGTACAGTGCCTCATTATTAAACAGGCATGGCCTCACCTTTGACCTCCTGCCACGCCCCCAAAGCCTCCTAGCGGGGTTCAAAGGTCACCACCGCTTCCGGGACACGCCCACCTATCGCCGAGCCGCCGATATCCGGATATCCAAGCACTGGCCCGTGAAGCCACGCCCAATCGGAAGCAATAAAACCTGCATTAACGCACACACTCCATACAGTGCCAGGAACACGCCCACATGCTTAATTAGGCTTAATTGGCTTTTTTAAGTCGTTGCGGTTAATAGTTAAGAAAGAATGCTTTGATCTTGCTTTGAAGTGGGCAATTACCGGTGTTTTCTTCAGGGGCCACTTCCGGTCGCTAATTACACGCGCATAATCGGGATCGACTAAATTCACCCTGTTTGAAACGGTTACGTCATTGGTCCCACCCACTTCACGCGGTGCAGCGCATGGCCGCCGCTAGTACTTGCACTCTGAACCACCCATAACACCAAATTAATTTTGCCATCAACAAAGAAGTCAGAGCTAGAGCTAGGGAAGGTTGTATCTATCTGTTAGTGCCATAGCTTGAAGAAGAGGTAGTAGTACAGCAGGCATGTTCACGCCTGGAGGAGCTTGGATTGTTCCCATGTAGCAGACCTACTGCAAAGGTACGTGCACTCATTAGCCTCATACCCAGGCTCAAGAGCTGAGTCATCTTTATTAAAATTAATAGTAAAGGTACTTGTAGAGGTGCAGATTCTACAGTAGCAGCTTGCTCTGTTAGTCAGTTGATCATAAATCAATGGTGAAAATTACTACTAACTTAATTAGCTTTGTAGTCCACAAATCCGCAATTGCATATCGACATCGAGCTCTCCCTTGTGTACACATCTTCACTGTACGAAACTATGGAACTTTGAAGCTATATAGAAACACCAAGTTTATTTAATATACTGATTGGTTTGACTGGTAGTTACATATGTCACTCTGTCAAGGGACTTCAAAGGAATGGTACCTGCTATGAAGGATAGGATACCTTGATGAGCTGCTCTCATCACATACAAAGGCAACGTGAGTAGCTATGGTACACATGTACGGTAGACCATCAAAATCCAGGTCTGGAATAGCCTTGCAGGGGCGGAACAAGTATATTTAAAGTGGTGGGGCTTAGGTACAGTAAGAAGTTTGCGCGCGTGAGCGCGCGGCGAAAATTTTGTATTTGCCACGCCCACTTTTGGAGTTTGAAGGGCACCCACACACAGTATTTTAATACAGCTATGCATATAAAATTTCAAGCAAACTGCAAGTGTGCCTTCGTTCTGTATTATGTGGTGATCACTGACTGCAAAACTTATAGCGCTTGACGATCCCGTACCACATTCATTAAAACGAGTGGTGCAGAGTGGTGGGGCTATGCCCCCATGTCCTGAGAAGTGGTGGGGCTATAGCCCCACCAGCCCCACCGTCTGTGCCGCCCTTGCCTTGTACCCAGGTCAATTCACAAGGCTAGGTCTGGAAATACATTGTCCGTGGAAAAGAGAATAATATTATCAGTACAGACACATAAATTAAAATAATGTAAAAATACAGTTATATAAATAGAAAATAGTCACTTTGATGTTCACTCTTTGCCAAATATGTCCTGTACAAAGGGGAAATATTCATCTATACAATACAGAATTCAATGGAAGGTGTGTTAAATTAATTAAAACATTGGGAACTAAGGACAAACATTCGAATTCTGAATAGCCAATTGCTACATGTACAACAATGTATGCACACATGCACACGTACACATACACATACACAAGTACATACGTACAGTTATTATCCAATTACAGAGTACCTAAAGTGGTCAGGAATGGTACTAAGCCAATCAAATATACTGCTACTGTTCAGTAGATATGTGAAGGGCTATATTATAATATGAGAGGGGATTGGAGTGGTACATGTACATGCATGTACATGTAACCCGTGTACTTACGTTTTTCATAACGTGGGTATGTTTTCCATAATGCAGCTGGGACCAGAAAGAGGAGTGGGTGTGGCGATTGCCAAGGCTGTGGCTACCGAGCAACAGGACTGTGGCACCTGCATCAATTGGGAAATTGTGCACTTAAATCTTTGATAATTATTATATTCAAGTATTAAAGACACCCTATCACCATTGATTTATGTTCAATTAGGCATTCACTTGAGTAAGAGAGCAAACTGCTACTGTAGAATCTGCACCTTCACCATTAATTTTAATAAAGGGCTAATAATAGGCATACACCTCTATGGAGGAAGATATATATGTTCATTACCCTAAATACCAATTAAAGTGCAAAAATAACCATCAAGACTAATCAATTTGCTCATTTTACCCTATAAAACTAATCAATAATCTCGATTTCACCCTACAAAACTATATAGTAATTCCTCCATACCCTGACCAGCTACTCCATCAAATTATACTAATCATTCACTGCCATGCCCCTCAATACTTTATTACTATCTACAATGGTGCCTACAATACCTCATTAAAATCCATAAAAATGCCCTCATCACTTCCTTAAATCTTGATCCTACAATACTAATCAACCTTCCTCCATAGGAGTGTATCCTCATTAATATCTGGAATAGCCCAGAGATGAGTGCACGTACCTTTGCAGTAGGTCTGCTACATGGGAACAATCCAAGCTCCTCCAGGCGTGAACATACCTGCTGTACTACTACCTCTTCTTCAAGCTATGGCACAAACAGATAGACACAACCTTCCCTAGCTCTAGCTCTGACTTCTTTGTTGATGGAAAAATTAATTTTGGTGTTATGGATGGTTCAGAGTGCAAGTACTAGCGCTAGCGGCGACCAACGATGCGCTGCGCCGCGTAAAGTGGGTGGGACCAATGACGTAACCGTTTCAAACAGGGCGATCCGGAGGAGCCGGGGGACGTGGATACCGAGATTGATGAATATTTCCATAGTATGAAATCATATTTCGAGTGTTCCTCTGACAGAGCCAAATGATGCGTCTTTCTTTCTTTGTAGTAGTTTCATTGGTGGCTATTGCCAACTGCCATCCGCTCCAATTTCTAAAAAAGGTACTATGCGCATGCCATATCATTCATGGCTATTAACTTAATTATACTGGATTTCCTCGCAGAACGTGGCAGTGTGTCCCGACGACCAACTAAGCAAGTGCCCAGATGGAAATACGTGTTGCAAGCAATCAAGTGGCCAATACGGCTGTTGTCCACAAGAAAATGGCGTGTGCTGTTCTGATGGTGCGCACTGTTGTCCCGCTGGCTACACGTGCAACCCCGATGCAACTTGTTCCACTGAGCGGCCTCAGGATATAGTCTGTCCTGGGGGAAAGATTTACTGTCACGACAACACCACCTGCTGCCTAGGCGCGAAGGGAGATATTATCTGCTGTCCCGGGCTCAACGCCGTTTGCTGCAATGACTACATACACTGCTGCGCCAAAGGCCAGACATGTAACGCTACAGGATACTGTTTCAATTGCAATGAAGAATCTGCAGTTCCATTTAGAATTGTTGGTCTCCAATCAACAGTGGATCATAGTGTTACTAGGTATAATATTCCTGCATACAAGACATACCCTCCATTTAAGGCATCTGTGAAGAAAGAAAAGATTCCTCACGGTCGATCCCCCTCTAGTAAATGAGTTGCTGCATAAAGGCACCAGTTTGAACTCTAACCACTAACTATTGATATTAGATCAAGAGGGTTAAACACACTGTAGCATATACACATGTGTACACGGTACTGCTAGTTATAGTCCAGTTTTCGTACTATAAATTGTGTAATGTTTGTAATTAAGACCATAATTATGGTAAAATGAAAGTAGAGTATCTGACAATGTTTTAATATCTAGGTATATAGAATTGATAAAAAGATTTAGGTTGTTTACAGTAGTCATTGGTCCAACGAATATCCCATACAGTACAGCAATTGCCATACAAGTGTCACAGTGGTGCAACCCAATGCCACTAGAATCCTTGGAAATGTGCAGAGTGGTCAGCCTGAATGTCTGACATGCAGTTAATCTAATAAGTGGCTACAACCATGGAGCTATCTGTAGAAATCTAAGCTTGCAGTTAGTATGTTTCAAGGCTCCATGAAACTGGTGGCCAGGTGTGTCTTGAATTATGTTTCTGGTGAAACCTTGCATGTCCATGGCCACACTTTAGATATAATTGACTACCTAAACATATGTCGCAGTATGTACGGTGCACCTTACTACCTATAGAGGATAAGTATTGTACACAGTGTGGCTGTATATTATATATGTACAGAATTGCATGCCAAACATCACCAAGTGATACATCATAGGTATTCAATGAGTCTGCTAACCTCATCCAGTGGCGTAAGAAGATGATTTTGAACAGGGGGGCTGTAAATAAAATTGTGCGCAAAGCGCGCAAAAATTTTTTTGGATCACACGATACGCCTTCAAGCCATGCCATTATTATGCTAATTTGGCTGTAAAGTAGACTTTGCATCACAAATCTGAAGATGTCAAGGCAGCTAGTAGAGTAAATATCTTCCTAGGTTTAGGCCCACTTAGTTGACAAGATGGGGGGGCTACAGCCCCCCCCCCCCAGCCCCCCTGCTTCTTACGCCAGTGTCATACCCAGGGGCTAGTCTTGTCCTCAGACCCCTGGGGACAAGGCTAGCAGTGTAGCTACCTCACGGTAGTGAAATGAAGGTTGGGCTGATCTATGGCAGTGCTGTATGTAGACGGCATTTCTTCAAAGGCAATAGGCAAACCATACCCTGTCAAATATCCTGGAGCTGTTCTAGAACATCAGCTCAGAAGCCTTCCGTAGTCTGGGTACTGTATTTGCCTATGGCCCAGCAGTGAATCAAGTCATGGAGTCATTGTCTTCAACTTGTGACAAATGCAGGAATAATGCATGCATGCAAGTTTCAGCACTGCCAGCAGGCATTGCTATAGTAGTCTTTGACTCAAGCTGTGTAGCTAGCAAGTGGAATGGAGGCTGATCTAGTGCTGTAAATTTCCAGCATTTGTTACAAGTTGAAGACAATGACTCCATGAGAAACCTAAGCCTTACAATTATGTGTTCCAAGGGCTGAAGCTGGGCCAGGTGTGCCTTGAAATGTTTCCGGTGAAACCTTTCATGTCCATGGCCACACTTTAGATAACTGACTACCCAACCATATTATGTCGCAGTATGTACAGTGCACCTTACTAAAGTCTAGTAGTGATGATGTTATTAAAAATGCTCTTCATGACCTTATATGGGGTCATGATGGTGCAAAATAGGTTATTGCCTCACAGCATGGGGTGCATGTGTACTTGATAAAGTGTGCCTGTGATCTCAGTAAACCCTTGACTTACTAATAGTATGCAATAAAACAAATGGTAGGCCTTGTACTGGCTGCATGTCTGCACTGCATGGTACACCATATGACATATCTTTCATTAACTTATGATTGCCAGTAGTGTATGGCTATACGAGTATTATGCTTCCTCTCAATGCCCCTGGCCCCGGGACCAATGTGTCCTGGAACAGGATGTACATCATGTGCATGTAACAACTAGATGCAAACACTGCATGCATGATGGTTTAATACCCATTTGTGAGGTTGGAGTTTAGGAATGTGCGCATGTAATGTATGAGTGATACATATGGACCAATAACTAATATCATATGCCAGTGATCATGAGTCAAGTATTTCACAAATTAAGTATATGTGCACTTACTAACCAAAATTGAAGAAGACTTTCTTTAATCAGTATGATAATACAACCACTATAGATCATGCAGTGCCATATTTCTCTGGAAGGAAATTTCCCACACTGTACCATGGCTGTATGAAAGCCAGAACATCAATGCAATACCACTGAGCAACCATAAAAAGGTTAAGTTAGTTAGTGTGAAAGAAATGACGAAGATGATTTACATGCATTGACACACATCTCACTTTGATGTTGCTTATATAATACAGAGTATAGATCCAAAAATGCCGACACGATATGCATTATAATATGTTGTTCAGACCCAACATTGGCGTCCTTAGACTATATAGTGAACCCTAACAGCTCAAAAAAGCAAGATTTGTAGCACTTGAGGCAAGTATTATGCACAGAAGCAAAGAGAAGAAGTTTTGCATAGTTTCCAGCACATCAGAAACACTAACTACCCTTAATTGTATCTACATCTCAAGATCTGGCGATTTTCATGCCGACAGACAACAGACGATATAAATGAATTTGTTCATTGAAGATTGCTTAATGTTAGAGACTCAAATCTAATAGTTCAGCATTGGGTAAAGTAGGAAATGCCCCATTTCTTACAATATCATATGCAATGCCCAAGATAGGAATAAACTTCTGAGTGGAGGAGACATCTTCATGGCTATGCCAAGAAGACATTCACATTTGATTTCTGAGACATAATAATTTAGTTGGATATGTTTGCATGGATTCCTACTTCTTCCTCCCTATAATGAATACATGATGATGGAGATTTCCCTGATATTGAAGTACACCCAGAGGCATAATTCTTAATTAGCTATACATAAGGAGTTGGAGAATAATAAAGCCATAGAGCCCCCCTATCTCCTCTCTAAGTCTAACTTCTACATGCAGGTAATTTCTTTGTCAATAATAACAGGTCTCTTCACTACAGTCTCCAACTATTCCTTGGCAATAGACTGACTTGTGGTCTTCGTCTTCCCTGTCTTTAAAGGGAAGCTGTCCTCCAATTTGAAATGGTAGTGATACCCGCCTCCATGTGAGCCAATAGCGATCAACCCTTTTCCTGAAGTCTATATATACCACAGAAAGTGACTAGCTATAATTCCTGTGGATGTCCAGAAGGATGTGGAAGGTGGACTTTCCTTGTCCATGTCATAAAACTCCCCAATCACTACGAGAAAAGGGAGTATATAACCAGAGAGAGTGCCTGGCATTATGAGACGATAGGCAAGGGGCTGTACTAGCAAATCACACCCACTATATGGGACATTTATGTGTTTAGCAATTTCTGTCAATATCTTGTGATCCTTTAACCTACGGTTTCTTTTGTGTGGCATTGATACATCTATCCACTTGACAGTAGTGGAGTTTTCGGCGAGATGATACACACACACACACTCATGAAACTTGTGTCTCTGGGCTGCTGGTTGTCATGGTTTTTTACCAGTGTCAACAATGGATCAGGATCACGTTCTAGCTGCCATAGTACTGTGCTTACTGTGTTGAGACTAAATTGACTTGGCATCTAATCACGAGTCCTCAGTTCCTCCACCCCCATGCAGCCCTATACAAACACTCCATCATTTATGTACATTGCAATACATTTACTCAAAGTTGAGAAGACAATGCTACTAGCTATATCAAGCAGCTCACTCGATTTTCATCAGACACTCTAAGATCTAGCTAGGATGTTATGGTGCATGGTGGTGGTGGGGGGGGGGGGGGGGGATGGCCAGGGGTTTGAGCAACTGTGAATTAACAATCACCTCTGAATGTTAGCGAGCTGTTGCTACAAGCCTCGTCACAAGCAGCTATAGCTAGCTACCCATGCAGTACTTAATCCATACTCAATTCATCACTTAATAAGCTAGCTAGCTACCACATTTTCGATCACCAACACACAAAGATTTTCATTAGATAGTCTAAGACCTTGCTAAAGGTCCTATGGTGGTGGGGGGGGGGGGGGAGGGTGGTGGGGAGGGGAGGGGCTTGAGCCACATTGATCATAACAATCACCCCTGAATGTTAGCCATGCCGCGGCAGTGGAAGCATTGTTACAAGCAGCTATAGCCACAGTAGTACAGGAAGTGAAACCAGCCACATGCCAATAATATTTAGCAGTGTTTCGTAACTGAAAATGTTTCATAACTTGCCATATAGCTAGCTAGCTAGGGGCCAGCCAGTAGTATGTAGACAAGTCTCATACCATCGCCTTGAGGAGCTAGGGTTAGAGCATCTAATCGAAACGTTGGCAAGATAAGTTTCTTGTGATCAAGTAACCTGGGGACAAGGTCAGTTAGTGACAAAAGGTCAGATTCAGATAGAGATATTTAAGCATGGAGGACACTTCTGACACTCTGCAACCAGAGAGGATGGATGTCAGAAGCTTCACACATCACCATCTTCCACTCTGGGCTTTTTGGATGGTGGACCTCCATTTTGTTGTACTACAGAGCTCATGCTCTCATCTAGATAAAGTTTACTTTTTGTCAATAGGAAATGCTGTATCTGAAAATCACGAGACTATCCTTATAGTTACATACAAAATGGTATCAGTGATGTCGTTTATAGAATAGTCACTAGACCCTACCTCAATTTAAAATGACTACCTTGTTTTTGCTACAGTTGTGTGCCATGTTTGTGCTCTAATCTACTCTTGCACTCATACATGTACAATAATTAACACATGCACGTGTACACACATGCATGTACATGTATATTACAGTCATTATTTTCATGCACGTATGTAACACATGCACGTGTACATTCGTTCATGCACTTGCAGTGCTTCGAGGTTCAAATCTAACTGCCAAAGATCCTAATGGTATGCATTGTTTCTGTGGCATCAAATCTGTAGGACATAGATAGGGACACGCACATTATGCTATTTAAAGTTCCTATTATGCTATGCTCTAATTCCAACACCAAGCCAATTATGCTCATTGTTTTGTACCTATTATGCTCTCGGTTCTCTCAATTTTAGCATTTTGATACTAATTTTATTCGGAAACTTGTACCTTACAAAAGCTTTATTTCATAGAAAAGACAAGCTACGGCCATACTAAACTATGTTATACTCACTAAACGTTAGAAAAGTACTATGTACTTGATCGATTACCTGGCTATCTTATAATTTAACCCTATTATGCCAGCATTATGCCGGCATAACAAAACCACCTATTATGCCCAAAGCAATGCCAGCATATTGTGCTTGTCTCTAGACATAGAGTGTAATGGTTACCATCATAGAACAACTAACTACTCTGCCAGAGTTCAGCCATTACCAAGGATACAAGGGTGAATCTGATGTCACTATATCATATTAAAGCAAAGCCCTCCTTGACAAAACCACTATATTAAATGTTTAACCCGTACACTACGCGAAGCTACTTGTAAACGAAGAGAAAAAACATGAAGACAGATGCTGGACACCTATGAAGATTTGTTTGTGTGTGTTGACTCTTTAGCTTTGATATTCAGACTTAAACAATGTGGTTTCTTCTGTCTCTTTGCCTTAGGAGGAAAATAGTTGGGTTCACTATAAGTGGACGTTTAGTAGGCCTTCCCTGTGGTGCCCTTTTGGTTCCTCTTGGTAGGCCTTTCCTCCTCCTCTGTATGCCACCAGTGTTTGTTTTGATATACCTTCCGATATGTCCTCTTGCCTTAACAAATCCTGCAGTGGAAATACAATAGTTTCAAGCTTGTATTAAATTTTGCTAAGGCAATGTCACAGGAACTCACTGTCTGGTCGTCCAAAGTTGTGGAGTGCATATGTAATAGCAGGGGTGGGAGAGTGAGACTCTTTCATTGCATTGTATGTTCGGATGAACTTTGTCACTCCAGACAAAAAATTGTGATCAGCTTCTCCAAGTCTACTCATAATATCACTTGTAATTTCACTAAGTGACTCCTGCAAATGGCTAAGTTGTTCTTGCCATGGGTCTTCACTGTCGTATGTATTAATGTTATCACTTACATCCTAATCCATACCACTTTGTGGACTGTCTTTGTGGGTACATGTATTTTCATCATCCTGTGTAGTATTCAATAATTGGCAGCTGTTGAAACCAATTTCAGGTCTAGCTCTTTTGTACCAGTGTCACTTAAATCAGCGTATAACTCTGCTTCCATGACATAGTGACTTCCTCTAGCAATTGTAACAAACAATTGTCTTGTTGCTTTACAGTGAATAGGCACTATATTAAGTGTTGCAATCTTGAAACGCTTTGCTATTGCTGCCTGATGTTTGCATGCAGCACCTGTTTGTCCTACAGAGCATGAGCACATGCAGAGCTCCATACATAATCCAGGTCACCAATATCCTTAATTGTTTGGTACATGATGTATACTGAATCTCTGATGTGTTTGACTTCAGTAATAGTTTTTTGTAGTTTTTCCAACTCTCTATAGCGAAGTGTTAGTCCTGGTCTGTGCCGACTATGTGCTATGTCAAATAAACTGTTCATATAATACATTTCCATCGTACTTGTCACAAACTGAAACATCTGAATCAAGTTATAAGCTTTAACCCTTCCAAACACAATTTCTTTGATTATCCTGATTCCAGCCTCGGTAGAGTTGTTGGTATTGTTACCTTGAGTCATATCATTCAGGCGATATGAGACTGCCCATTCCTTTCTTCTCTGCCAAAAGTTTTCTAACCTTTGTGCCAGCAATGGATATCGCTGTACATAACTGTCAGGATAAGCAGTAGTGGATACACAGCAACAGCATATTCAAGTATCAGTACCTGGGGAGTGGTTATCTTTGGATGTAGACAGATAGAGCAAAAAAAGCTACGAAAAAAGTCAAGGTTCCAAACTGCATACATAGCTATCACCAAATCAAGTAAATATTTATATATGATGTGTGGGATCTGATTGAAGGAATAAATGTGCCGCAATGATGCTGTTGTTGCAAAAAGCTGGCTGACAAAAATATAGCTGTTCAGTGTTGATGAAGTGGCAGAGATTCTCAGTACAATCATAAATACGTAGAAAAATGTTAGTGGGAAAAAGGCAATTACAGTAATAAATTTGACCCAGCCATAGCGGAAATCTTCACACTTGACACATCCCAGGTAGTAGGAATAGACAGGGAGGGTGTAGTTATCCTCACACTGTCCACAAAACTGACCTTTTCGATACATAGATCTACTTTTTTATATGTGACTGTTAATTTGCTCGGCAGTGGTTGACCAAAATCATGACCTCTGTAAGGACAAGTTCCAACAACTATAGTATTCAGCTTCTCGCTGTAAGAGATGCAATAGTATGGAGCAAGATGGACCTCTAATGTATTTGGATCACAATAGACAGCATCTTTGAGTGAGTCACCACACAAACATTCATGCTGTGAGCTAGACTTGTTGGGATGTGTCCATGTAGGACAGGTACACTGTCCAGAATTAACCCAGATAGCTAACAAGAGACCAACTATTAGAAGCATCTTTACATGTATACTAGCATGATACACTACTACTGCTACAACATCAATATACAGCACTCTTGATTCTTTAACTATTGGAGAGTATGGTGCAGATTCAGCAAATTCAGCTCACATATTAATTTTTATGTTATGTGAACTACCATGTAGTGAACAATGGTAATTGATATAAATATGGACTCCGTTTACTAATGCTGCTGAATCCATTAAAACTGCTGTGTGTTTAATTTGTATGCGTGGCGCTGTTGACACAACTGTAGATGGTTATTACTATAGCAAAATTATCAGTCATAAAACTTGTACTAAATATGTATCATGAAGAGATACATGCCAATATCAAATACAGGTCATGTATTGGAGCAGTTGCCAGTGGACTATTGCATAGAGACCAAGAATAATGTTTGTTGGCCATTACTTAGCAACCAATTTGAAAGTTTTTTATAGGAAAATTTCCGGCTACCAGAGGGGTGTCCGTGATCTGGTGTTGAACACACCTATAGTTCTTCTCCCTAGTAGGTGCTTGCAATTATGCTGCCATCAAAAGGAGGATGATTGTTGTCATGGATGAATGATATGAGTTTGAATTACTTGCCTTCAGCATGTTTACATTAGGAAATCCAAAGCAATATACTTAGAGTAAAAGAATACAAAGAGGGATGTGTAACCTCTTGAATGTGACCAGGATTCTCACAGTTGAGGATTATGTAGCCTCAGTCCAGAATGCCAAGATATTTAGCTTTCCTCTGAAAACTCATGAACTCTTGACACCAATCATATGGGTTGATTCAGAGAGACTTGAAGGTATGCTGAGACTGTGCAAGAGACTCAGCTAGTTGTAGAGGAGCAGTAGTGCTCTTTAAAGTAGAACATGGTTGCATATTGTGCTATATATCAGGACAAGGTCTTAAACCTTTCCTGTTTCTCCTTGTCTATATACCAAGGTGGGAAAGTATATACGCCTGACCACACATTGGTCCAGGGCTACGGACAGTGAAACTTCACTGCTACAATAGTATAGACTCCATGAATTGTCTCAATCTTAAGTGGTGGATCAACCACCTACACCGACCAACAGTCATAGTACATGAGGCCTGTGGGCCAGCATAGTCTTACTCAGAGACTCTTCTTTAATCAAAGCATCCTCTCTTGTTTGATGTGGAACCAGGATTTGCATTCATGTAAAGATAAACAGTATAACAGCAGGTTAAGGCTACCTTGTCAGCTGTGAGATGCATGAACTGGATCCCACTTCCCAGTATGATAGCCAGGGGATATGTTTATATCAGCCGAACTCCTGCCAGGCAAACTGAATGTAGGTTGTGGACCAAGATCAATATTGAGCAGAGAGTGGAAGCTTGATCCAATGTTTTTTGTTTATCAACATTTAATGAATCTATGTCAGACTTGTTACACAGCATCCAAACTGAAATCAGTAGCTAGGGTGTGACAGTGAGAACAGGACTGGAATCTTGGCTGGCAAAGTGTTGTCTGGTATTTGACAGCACTTGTCTTGGTCTCCTTTACCATGTCTGCATGGTGGAAGACTATACTTGTCATGATTGAATGTCCCAAGAAGCCCTTCTATTGGGATACTTTCTGCTGTGACTTTGATCAAAGTTTTAGACTCCTCAGATTCTAAAGAGGTCAAACCTGCAAGAGGGCGTCTTGCCTTGGTTATGTATACATGTATATGTTAACCCGGCTCAAATCTCAAAGTTGAGGTTTTTGAAGTTAGCTACATGAAGACCCAAGGACTGGAGTCCTCTCGTGCATATAGAAATATTGGCACTATCAGGTGCATGTCCTTGAAATCTAACTTGCACTTTCTGGATCACAAAAAAAAAAAAAAAATCACTGTCGGTGAATAGAGAGTGACTCTGGGCTAGCCATTGCAGTATACTGCTGCGTGGCTCCACATGGGTAGGCAGCAGTTGTATATAGTCCTGAAGTTGTTTGGGTCCCTGATAGCTACAGTGGACCACTCCTTGGATCTTGAACTGTTTATGTATCTTCAGGTCAAGGACAAGCTTAGTCTTGATTTCCAGTGGTTTAGTATAAAGTTGTTGACAAAACCTCCTTTACTTAATCTTGTCTCTTACAATTTTCATGTAAGAGACAAGTTGCATTTTGTGGAAGTCCTTACTGGGGTGTCTATCTTCCTACAAGAAATATTCTTTTCATTCAACTAAATGTGTATATAGCAGGACCTCAAAGTATGTCTACTCCATTAACTCCAACTGTAAAGTGACTGATTTTTAAGCTATGTCAACCTTATGTTTTGTTGTAGTACGTTAATGTGTAATACATAATATTATGTGAATTGATATTGCATTTAGCACACTTATCAGATGGATACACAAACAGAATCTATTCAGGAAACTCTGTTTAAGCAAACCATTGCTGCAGAGGTCCTTAAGTGAGTCATCATTGCTGGCAGCCCATGAGATTCAGACACATACTTACAAGACACTTACAGACTCAAACACTCAGCACTGCTCGAACTGAACTTGCTGTCAAACAACTACACCCTTTGGCTAGTTAAGAAACACTATTGTTGTCTACTACTTGTCACATGATTATATGTCACACTCTTCCACCTGAGACTGCTCGAGCAGCATGTTTCTTGAGCCTAGCCTCCTCAGCGGCTTTCTTGGCCTCTTCTCTCTCTTTTTTCTTCTTCTCTAGTAGTTTTCTTTGATCGTTCTCCTGTACAGGTTGGATAAACTCTCTCTCTCTATAATCACACATTTGTAATCAAGTTTCATTATTCCATAGCATTGTTTGTCTTAAATTTTCAACTTGATTATCTCCATACAACATTCCCACATATAAAGCAATGTGGTCCATGTTCTACCTTCAAGTTTCACTTTATGCATATGTTACTCTAGGCGCTGCATTTTGATGAACAACCAGGATGTGGTGAGAGTACTTACCCCACTGACCAAAGATATCCCCCACACTCTTCACAATGTCAGCTCCATGCTGCATGCAGGTGACTCAGTCTTCTTTTTTTTTTCAGTTAAAGCATACGGGCTCATGAATAGTACTAAAAACCAAACAGTGTTTGCCTTTAAAGTATTTGCACTACAAATACAAGATCTTGATCCTCAAGAGTACCAAGGACAGACCTTTAGTATTGACTTAGGGTCAGTGGAAGAAGCAATGAAAGTGGAGCAGAGAATCGAGGAAGGAGATCTAATGACTAGTGAGACAGTTATGGAGGCTGTGTCACTTGCAGCAACAGCATCAATATTGCTACCACAGAATCTCTTTGAGAGCCATAACTCTTGCAGCTTTACTAGCCAGACCTCAGCAACCCAAAAGAGATTGAGCTACTCTGTGTTTCTATCAGATATTTTATTTCAGAACTTGAACCAAAGCCACTTGAAGATAGGCTCCATCATTGTTGCTGCAAGACTGAAATGTGCTGACAATGCCACTCTCAATACATCGGTTCATAGTACCTTCCAAGTCAATAGAGAAGTAAGAGAAATGAATGTGAAATATGATGTAGCATGAAACAGGCGATTGAATCTGCATTTGTTTTCCTAGGTGGAGAAAGTGTCAGTTAATTGGCAGTGCATGTGCAATGTGGGACTAAGGTATATACAATATATACAATTATATTATAGCTATTGTAATGGTGAATGATTGATTATCCCTTGTGTACATAGGGGCAGAGGAGTTTGGGGCATGGTCAACATCAGGATGTAGGGAGGTGGAGCCGAGAGATGAGAACAGGAGGGTGTGTGAGTGCACTCAGCTGGCTCACTTTGGAATACTATTTGTAAGTGCTTCATTACTCTTCTGCTGCTGATACAATTTATTTCCCTCAGGATTTGAGTCCAAAGCCACCAATCTCTAATGAAGCTGCCCTAGCTCTGTCAATTATCACTTACCTTGGTCTAATCATCTCATTCTTGTGTCTTACAGTGTTTGTCATTTCCTATCTATCAGCAAAGTAAGACCAGTAGATTTGAGTCTCTAACATTAAGCAATCTTCAATGCATGACAGGAAGCTACGCACCAGCATCCATGGTCAAATTCTTATCAATCTGAGCCTGGCCCTAATGGGAGTCTACAAAGTGTGGTCATTGTGCAATCCTGTATGATTTAAAGTTTACAACAGTTAATAAATAAAATAAAACACAACAATTTCACATCAAATCACCAATGCTAAACAACTGATATACAACAAATCTCCAACACTGTTGTTATTTGGCAAATTTACAATTATTATGAACGGTACGATGACTATTGGATTTCAATTCATGTGAATTTGTAGTGATTCACAAGAGATTAACTCACTTCAACTACTGACAAATTAACTGCAGTCAAAACTTGCCCCTAGAACAAATCTCTCCTCAAGAGTCTACATAATTATGCAAAGTACACCTACCAGGACAATAAAAATTCCTCCAACGTAACAATACCGTATCTCCACTCACTCCCCCATGACCACTTCATGATAGTCTCATTGAATCGCTCCTCCAGTGTTGTCAGTAAAAGAGCTACCAGAAACTACAAGAGATATGCTGTCATTTACATTGGGAAACGATGTACTAATCACATATATAGCTCCTCCAACACCTCGAAATCCTTCATTACTAGTGAATCTACTACCGGAAACTATGACGGAGGCACCCTGACTGTAGATAGCCCCACCGCCTCCTGCATTGGCAATATTGTTATTGAAGGTACTGTTGACAATTGTCAATGTTCTGTCTTGTCGACCTGTCATGCGGATGGCTCCACCGGCACCGCTTGCCCGATTATTTCTGAAGACGGTTTGCAAAACATCGACAGTAGAGTCAACAGCAAAAACTGCTCCACCATGTGAATACAGAGAGGACCCAAAACGTGGTGTATTAGCTATCATTGTTTAATAACCACTGATGAAGTCTCTAGTCTTAGAGCTCCACCTCAGGGGTGTCACCGCTGAAGTTGCTGTTCAATATCATGGCACCAGAAGTCATCGATACATGAAGAGGATTGCGGGAATGAAAATTGCAGTTTTCAAAAATGAATAAGTCTACTCTATCAATGTGGGCTCCGGTGAACTGACCACAGTTGATGAAGTTTATGCCACTGAGATGAACAGTATCCACATTTGTGAATTTGAATTTTTGAACAGAAAATTGTGGTTGACAAGTTATTGTGGCATTGACCCCTCTCATTGTGAAGGATGAAACTCGTGATACTAGTAGTGCAGAGTCTAGACTGTGGGTTCCAGGCTGTAGCTCCAAGGTTGTGTTGGAACTTTGTTATTGATTGTCCTCACCTGGGTTTGTATAGAGCTTCATTCACGTAACTACAAACTATTAGTCTGGCTATGGAACAAACTTAGCTGTATTATTAAGACAAACAGGGATTCTAGAAGCACCATCATTGATGTGTTTGCTACATTTTTCTTTCTCTCGTACACCAAGATTTGCTTGACTTCCATGAGTACTCTAGAAATCACCAAAATTATGCAGGCAAAGAGCTCCAAAACATATCCTGTTCTGTATGATGATCCAAGAGTTCACTTCTTCAGTAAGGAACATAATTATTCCCATTGCAATCATTGCTGCTCTTGTGTTGCTAGTTTTAGGACTGCTACCAGCTCTGCTTATAGCTATATACCCTATTAGATCCTTGGTTTTGAGGTGCAGCCTTGGAGGTCACTCACGCGCTGCACTCAATATTTTTGTAGAGAAGTTTTACAGCTGCTACAGGGACGGTCTTGATGGAGGAAGGGACATGAGAAGCTTTGCATCCTTGTATTTATTTCTTAGAATGCTCTGCTTTCTTTGGTTTCAATTGACTTTCCTGACTATACTCTTTGGAGTATGTTGTCTTGTGATTGCACTTGTTCGGCCATACAAGAAGACTTACATGAACAACATTGATGTGCTGATTCTTGGTCTGTTGACATTCAATAGCTATCAAATGAATAACTTTATCAATGCATCTGTTAATAAAGAGTCAACTTATTCTGAATTCCACTTGTGGAGCACGATAGTTACTGCATACTTTCCACTCTTAGTTGTTCCTTTTAATATTCTCCCATGTAAACATCTGTTCAAACTGATGAAGCAAAGGTTTCCAAGTGTAAGATGTTCCACTATATTTGTATACATACCATGCAACGCACCCGTCATGTATATTAGCCATATATGGCATTGCATAAGTCCGGTTGTTACAGATGTAAACCTCATGGCTTTCTGATAGTGCTACATTTTTTCTCATCCCCAGTATAAGAGTAACCATTGTGCTTATATTGAGTTCATGTATGTGAGCTGCATGACTCCAAGTTGTTAATATTGCAGCTGGATATTATGGCTATGGTTACTAGAGTCCACGTTTTGGCAAACATATAAATTGTGATCTGTATCTTGTGTTAATTCAGTAGCACCAATGAGCTGTTTGAATTCTTGTACACAAAGCTGCGAGTCTATCTCTATGATTCGGTTTCGCCCCTTTTCTGTTACTAGCAGCTTCCCCTCTGAGTGAAGTAAACTAGTTGGGCCTTCCAATCCAGATACTGTGTCCACAGGTTGTGAAAGTAGTTTTGGTGGCATGTTGATAATCACTGTGAAAGGGCTATTCATGATATGACCTCCATTCACTTTCACACTCAGTTTGTGTTGTCCTCGTCTCTTTGGAGTGAGAATGACCTTCACACGACTGGTTCCACTATTCCTTTGATTAAACAGCCTTCAAGGCTCACCAAATCAGCATCAATTCTGTTTTCTCCACACCCTGACAAACTTCTTCGCTTGAGTCATAGAGGGTGAGAGTGAATGTGTCCTGTCGATCTACATGCATTTCTAGATCTGCTATAGCTCTATAAGATTGTGAACGAGTTGGCTGACTACCCGAATGCACCTCTACTCCCCAAAATGCATCACTATAATTCTAGACGGTCTAATTCAAGGCAATTTGTTCAACACCGAGCCAGAACAACTCAGTTTCAAAGATCTTTTTTTCCGGACACAATAAAGAAATGGAATTTACTCCCTGCAGAAGCTTTGGCAGTACAATCTTTACCAAGTTTCAAGAAATATATCTTGTAATATTAATTTTTGTAATTGCCCTTTCCCTGGCTACATACTAGAGTTAGCTTTGCTATTTATGTATGCCTCTGTATGTAATAATACAGGAATTGTTATAGAAAAAAAAAAAAAAAAAAAAAAAAAAGCTCCTTCCACCTTACACATTTTTGGGTTTGCAAGGTTGTACAAAGAACAAAGTGTGGTCATTCATTAATGACAAGGTTATTCATTAATGAAGCATTTCCAAATTGTTTCCTGTTCTTGGGCTAGCTTTCTTTGGTTAGTGACAACAGCTTGTTATCACTGAATTTAGCTAATGCTTCCTATTCTCCAACCTTGTTTTCAACAGATGATTGTACTCATTGCACTTATTACTGGGATGACGCAGAATTGGTAACATGTACTACAGATCAACAACAAACCAAACGCTACTCAACCAAACAGCACAAAGTATTAGTACTGCTTTCCCTGGGTCAAACTTTGTTCCACAGTATACTTCAGAATCTATTGTAATATGGTTTGAAGTTGGCTACTTCAAAAATTGTAAACTAAATCTCACAGAGACTAACAAACTTCACTAGCTGTGTAGCTACTTACTCTATACTGATAGATTGTCAGTGAGTCTTCTTTTGTCCTTTACTTTTTTGTCCCCAGAGGATAGGCTATTCAATCAATTAGGGAATCAGGTAATAAGGCCTATGTAGCCTTTCTGGATGTCCGGAAAGCCTTTCGACAGAATTAAGCCGTAATTATAGTTTTTTAGGAAGTATTATATCTATGTATAATAAGTCATGTCAATATAATTACTGATGCATGATTACCCATTTTGAATAAGTAACTTTCAGCGTCCACTGCAAACCTAGGCTTTCTCTGCATGTAGCTATGTTTTGATCCTGAATAATAGTTAGGTAGCTACAAAATTATAGTACTTAGTACAGTATTTGCTTGGCAGTACTGTTAGCTTCAGCATCCTTATAAAACGGTGCATATAGATGTGGTTCCTCCTTTCTGAAGTACAAAGCCTGCAGTATGGGATAAAACCGACTTCACAAAAAGAATGTCTACATGTACATGCATGGTAATACTGAGCAATCTTCATCATCAATAAAAATTAGATATTGTATTGTACTTACCACAAGACACCATTGCACTGCAGATCTTAACGGTACAAGAACTATGTCATGGTCTATACTTAGCTCGTTCCCGATTTTTGTACCAAGGTCATCAAAATTTAATGAGTGAGTGCACACTGATGGCCCAAGGATTTTCCTTACAATCCCATGAGTATTTGTGACTATTAAGATGAACAAAATTGTCTGCATAATAAGCAAGCATAATACTAATCATAGAGTCGGTAGACTCTATAAGTGGGGATGGCCCGGATATGCACTGGCGTAAGAACCAGGGGGGCTGGGGGGGGGGGGGGGGCAATTGCCCCCCCAGTCATAAGATTGGGGGGGCAGAGCCCCTCTGATTTTTAGACTGCTGTACAAGCAAGGGGTGGGGCTCACCCTCTGAGGTTTGCACTTTTCTTTTTCATCTGTTGCCACAATCAGGGTTGAGTTATTCATGATTGTGGTGAATCTTAGCCCCACGGTGTGTAGTACTAGATATCAATAATTGTCACATGTGAACACAGATCAGTAATCACTACTGATCTGTGTTTACATGTGACAAGCTAAGAGTCCAGAATGTCCTCGAAAATGCACTAGAAAAGCTCTCAGAAGGTCTAAGACTCCAAAATTTTCCTGGGGGAGCATGCCCCCAGACCCCATTAGCTTTCGTGCACTATGCGCGCGTAAAGCGAGTCTTCACCTGCTTACTTTCAGCTCCCTGCTCAAAAACATCTTCCTACGCCACTGATATGCCATATATATAATACATTACAAATACCCAAATATCTCAAAATAGGTAATTTTGTGAAATTTATAAGTGTGAAAATCAGAATCTCCAGCAAATTATCTATCTAACAAGACCAAGATCATTCATCAAATCAATTGTATATGCCAGAACCAGATGTTCAAAAAAATGGCCATTTCTCATTCTTTCTTTCTTTCTTTCTCATTTCCAGGGCTAACTCGAGACTGTCTGGATCTCTCACCTTAGTTTTCATATAAATCCACTCTATTTTGTAGCGCGCAGTGCAGTGGCACGCTAGTTTGGCATAATCTCGACAGTTACGTAATAGTGGGTGTGTACGGCGCATTAATTATTGGGTGTGTCTGATACGCCATTTTTTTAAAAATATAATGCGCATGCTCGGAATGGGTTGCCATGGTGAAGTCATGTGACTGTGCCTGGCCCTAGGCGTAGTCTAGCTATATTGCTCTAGCGCTATCGCTAGTGCGTGCAGCGGTACGCTGGATCGATCATGGATATAGCTAAGTATGAAGGTGCAAGGCTCGGGGAGCGGTAAGGCGCTAGGCATAGGCGAGTTACTCGCTAGCGCGTGCAGCGCTAGTGCTCCGCTGGATCGATTATCTGAGATATCATACCATCGCAAGACTCGAGGAGCGGTATAAAAGTACAGATCATAAAATTATGCCGGGTATAGCTAGCTGCTGCCAACAATAAAACATAGAACTTTATTTTCTCCCTAAGCGGAAGAGTCTCATGACTAGCTACTTGGGCCGCCTAAAGCAGCCTTCTTTGTCAGCCTGCTTCATCATATTAATACAAGGCATATGAATATGGGGGGTGGATAGTGTCAAAAGTACAGTCACTGTTTTGGAGGAGGGTGACTTCACTGAGGAGGGGGGTGGTTTCGACTGGAGGGGGTACTTTTCAGTTGGAGGATACCACTTTTTGTGGAGGAGGGGTGCGTTTTGATCTCGAGGAGGGGGTCTAGCTCATCTGGAGTAGGGGATCATACTTCGCTGGAGGAGGGGTGCGTTTTGATCGCGAGGAGGGGATCATACTTTCACTGGACAAGGGGTACATTTTGATCTCGAGGGGTCTGCTACCTCGACTGGAGGAGGGGCATATTCGAAGCAATGGAGTGGAGCTAGCAGTTGCCGATAGATGCCGTTTGTGTGTATTATAATTATGTGGGTGTGGCACATTTCGCGCATGCGCATAAAAATTCTCGCGTCGGGTGGCATGGCCTGTGTGCTTTGAATTTGGACGTGGCTATAGGCTGGGAAGCTAGTCACTAAGTGGCGTGATTATCATGATTCTGGACTGCTGTAGATGTATTACTGGTGTCTCTTGCAAGTACAAAGGTGCTACAATGAAGCGCAGATATTTGGTAATTTGTTCGTAGCACATACAATTATTGAACCTTTGTACGATAGGAGACACCACCAGCACATTTACACTAGTCCATAACAACTCATTTTCAAGCGATTTGCTTCCCAGCACACGTTCCGTACCGTCATGGTACCAGCACATAGCAGGGGCGGATCCAGGGGGGGGTCATGGGGGGCAGATGACCCCCCCTTCCAGGCCTGAATATCTTGTACCAGCTTGCTGTGCTTGGCTAAGCAGCCAGCTTTATCACCCTCCCTTCAACTAATGAACCTTGATCTGACACAAAATATAGCTAAAAACCTGTTTGTACGATGAAAAAGTCGGGTTCCATTGACATCTCGGGCTGTTTGTCTCGTTCGCGGCAACAACGTGGGCGTGGTCTTCACAAAAGTGGGCGTGGCCAAAAATTTCGCGCGCGCTTCGCGCGCGATTATTTACTTTATGACCCCCCCTACTTGATGTCCTGGATCCGCCCCTGCGTAGCGCGAAGACTAAAATAATGCTCTCTCCTATCCATCATCTCCTGTCCATCTGCCAATCAAAGTGACCATCAATATCTCATCAATGGAATACCTATTTCCTCCAGTAACCAGCAAAAGGACCTAGGTGTGCTAGTGTCTTCAGATCTATCGTGGTCCCACCATATTGCTAAGATAACGTCCAAAGCCTATAAAATACTTGGCCTGCTCCGCCGCACATTCTCCTCATCAAGTGATATCACCACCAAAAAGAGACTCTATATCTCCCTTATCAGATCGCAACTCCTCTATGGGTCTCAGATCTGGAGACCACTCCACCTCCTCAAGGACATCAATCCGATTGAGTCTGTCCAACGTCGTGCCACCAAATACATACTTAATGATTACACATCTGACTATAGATCTAGACTTGTTAAGCTCAATCTTCTACCTCTCACAATGTTGCTAGAGTTCAATGACATTTGCTTTTTCATCCAATCTTTAAAACACATCTCACCTAGCAACTCTTTTAACATCTCTAAATACATCTCGTTCAGCCAACACCACACTAGATCAGGAAGTTTCAGAAAGCTTGTCCAGCCACTCATCAGACATAACAGAGATAAACAGTTTTACTTTAACAGGTTACCACACCTATGGAACTCTCTCCCACCATTCAACCTGAGTCTCTCCTACAAAACCATCAGATCCAAATTAAAAGATATCTTCTGGAACTAGTTTATGGCAAATTTCGACCCTGAAAACAATTGCACTTACTTTTACTCCTGCCAGTGTCGTCCATCCTGCTTCTCCCAGCCAAAATCTCGATTCACCTAGTTGTGTCAGTACTCCGGCTAAACTGAACCACACATTGTAATTATCAACTTATTTATCATCTCATTCTTTGTATATAATTTTAATTTTAATCTCCCTTGTTTTGTCAGGCTGTTACACCTTGTAGCAGACCTTCAGCTGCCAGCTGTTAAGCAATAACAATAATAATAATAATAATAATAATAATGTTAACGGATTTGCGCATGCGTAAAAATGTGCCACACTCACAATATTCCGTTCAGTAGTCGGCCCCTCGATATCAAATGCATCCTCGTCCAACCAGAGTATCACCCCCTACTTCAGATGAACTAGAGCCCTCCTTGAGATCAAAACACACCCCTCCTTGATCCTCCAGCAAAAGAGTGTGTGACCCCCTCCTCGAGATCAAAATCCACCCCTCCCCCAGCGAAGTATGACCCCCTACTCCGGATGCGCTAGACTCCCTCCTCGAGATCGAAACGCACTCCTCCACAAAAACTGGTATCCTCCAACAGAAAAGTACCCCCCTCCAGTTGAAACCATCCCCCTCCTCAGTGAAGTCACCCTCCTCCAAAACACTGACTGTACTTTTGACACTATCCACCCCCCATAATATGAACGCTAGTTAATGAGGGGCGTGGCTACGAATTTTGCAACTTCGGTACCTCCCATCTTCCACTTAAAACTTATCTACTGTACACAGTATATGGCATAGTAGAAAGCTTAAGGTAGCATTAAAGTGCGTGGGCGTGAGCGTCAGGATTGGCTAATTCAATTAGCGAATCGTGAAGGGGCGTGGCCGAAGAGGCCATACGAGTGCTTTTGGTCGAAGGGGGCGTGTCTAGAATCGGCCAGGGATGATTATGCGCGTGTAATTAGCGACCGGAAGTGGCCCCTGAAGAAAACACCGGTAATTGCCCACTTCAAAGCAAGATCAAAGCATTCTTTCTTAACTATTAACCGCAACGACAAAAAAAAAAACCTTATTAGGCCTAATTAAGCATGTGGGCGTGTTCCTGGCACTGTGTGGAGTGTGTGCGTGTGCGTTTTATTGCTTCCGATTGGGCGTGGCTTCACGGGCCAGTGCTTGGATATCGGCGCCTGGGACTTGGCCTCGGCGTGTCCCGGAAGCGGTGGTGACCTTTGAACCCCGCGAGGAGGCTTTGGGGGCGTGGCAGGAGGTCAAAGGTAAGGCCATGTCTGTTAATGAGGCACTGTACGCCGGTGCGATGGAGGGGACCGTACGGCTGGACGGAAGCTGACGATGATTTGAAGCGGATGTGGTTGCGATGACGTGTTGTTACTCCGCCCACACAGGAAATGAGGTGAGCTCTTGCGTGGGCGGTGTGGCAGAACGGCCTCCAAGTGTTTGTGCGTGTTTTGGCCTTGAGGAAGCTGTGTGTTTTAATTGGGATTGATTGTGGGCTTCCGGTGGACATCCGGTGGTTAGTAGGCACTTGATTGAGAATGGTGGTCCTTGGGGAACAGGGTGGGGCTGTTTTGGGCGTGGCCTGGCCCCTCCCTTCCGGCTCGGCTTCTGGTCCATGGAGGATATTAAATGAACACTTCCGGCTCTAGCAACTACACCCCTGAGACCTGTGCAATTAAAAGGGCGTGATTACACAACATGCACCTCACTAATGACTTTGATGTGGTTTAGGTGTCATATCCCCCACCTCACGCCCACGCACTTTAATGCTACCTTAAGGTACCATTTAATTGCGTGGGCGTGAGCGTCAGGAATGGCTAATTCAATTAGCGAATCGTGAAGGGGCGTGGCCGAAGAGGCCATACGAGTGCTTTTGGTCGAAGGTGGGCGTGTCCAGAATCGGCCAGGGACGATTATGCGCGTGTAATTAGCGACCGGAAGTGGCCCCTGAAGAAAAGGCCGGTAATTGCCCACATCAAAGCAAGATCAAAGCATTCTTTCTTAACTATTAACCGCAACGACTTAAAAAAAATAATAAATAAAAAAAATAAAGCTTATTAGGCCTAATTAAGCATGTGGGCGTGTTCCTGGCACTGTGTGGAGTGTGTGCGTGTGCATTAATGCAGGTTTTATTGCTTCCGATTGGGCGTGGCTTCACGGGCCAGTGCTTGGACATCGGCGCCTGGGACTTGGCCTCGGCGATAGGTGGGCGTGTCCCGGAAGCGGTGGTGACCTTTGAACCCCGCGAGGAGGCTTTGGGGGCGTGGCAGGAGGTCAAAGGTGAGGCCATGTCTGTTAATGAGGCACTGTACGGCGGTGCGATCGAGGGGCCTGTACGGCTGGACGGAAGCTGACGATGGTTTGAAGCGGATGTGGTTGCGATGACGTGTTGTTACTCCGCCCACACAGGAAATGAGGTGAGCTCTTGCGTGGGCGGTGTGGCAGAACGGCCTCCAAGTGTTTGTGTGTGTTTTGGCCTTGAGGAAGCTGTGTGTTTTAATTGGGATTGATTGTGGGCTTCCGGTGGACATCCGGTGGTTAGTAGGCACTTGATTGAGAATGGTGGTCCTTGGGGAACAGGGTGGGGCTGTTTTGGGCGTGGCCTGGCCCCTCCCTTCCGGCTCGGCTTCCGGTCCATGGAGGATATTAAATGAACACTTCCGGCTCTAGCAGCCACACCCCTGAGACCTGTGCAATTAAAAGGGCGTGGTTACACAACATGCACCTCACTAATGACTTTGATGTGGTTTAGGTGTCATATCCCCCACCTCACGCCCACGCAATTTAATGGTACCTTAAAACTTATCTACTGTACACAGTATATGGCATAGTAGAAAGCTTAAGGTACCATTTAATTGCGTGGGCGTGAGCGTCAGGAATGGCTAATTCAATTAGCGAATCGTGAAGGGGCGTGGCCGAAGAGGCCATACGAGTGCTTTTGGTCGAAGGTGGGCGTGTCCAGAATCGGCCAGGGACGATTATGCGCGTGTAATTAGCGACCGGAAGTGGCCCCTGAAGAAAAGGCCGGTAATTGCCCACATCAAAGCAAGATCAAAGCATTCTTTCTTAACTATTAACCGCAACGACAAAAAAAAAAAAAAAAAAAAAAAAAAAAGCTTATTAGGCCTAATTAAGCATGTGGGCGTGTTCCTGGCACTGTGTGGAGTGTGTGCGTGTGCATTAATGCAGGTTTTATTGCTTCCGATTGGGCGTGGCTTCACGGGCCAGTGCTTGGACATCGGCGCCTGGGACTTGGCCTCGGCGATAGGTGGGCGTGTCCCGGAAGCGGTGGTGACCTTTGAACCCCGCGAGGAGGCTTTGGGGGCGTGGCAGGAGGTCAAAGGTGAGGCCATGTCTGTTAATGAGGCACTGTACGGCGGTGCGATCGAGGGGCCTGTACGGCTGGACGGAAGCTGACGATGGTTTGAAGCGAATGTGGTTGCGATGACGTGTTGTTACTCCGCCCACACAGGAAATGAGGTGAGCTCTTGCGTGGGCGGTGTGGCAGAACGGCCTCCAAGTGTTTGTGTGTGTTTTGGCCTTGAGGAAGCTGTGTGTTTTAATTGGGATTGATTGTGGGCTTCCGGTGGACATCCGGTGGTTAGTAGGCACTTGATTGAGAATGGTGGTCCTTGGGGAACAGGGTGGGGCTGTTTTGGGCGTGGCCTGGCCCCTCCCTTCCGGCTCGGCTTCCGGTCCATGGAGGATATTAAATGAACACTTCCGGCTCTAGCAGCCACACCCCTGAGACCTGTGCAATTAAAAGGGCGTGGTTACACAACATGCACCTCACTAATGACTTTGATGTGGTTTAGGTGTCATATCCCCCACCTCACGCCCACGCAATTTAATGGTACCTTAAGCGCATGCGCTTATAACACGCGGCAGCAAGAATATATGCGCTTAATAAAAAGTATGCGCTTAACAGGAAGCGTGCGCTTAATTAAAAGTGCTAAAACATGGTAGGTGGGGCGTGCGTAAAGAACGTATCGAGGGTAGAAAGGCCTACAGCGATGGCCAAGGAGCGAACAGAGAGTGTAATTCTCGACGTTTTCTTCTCCAGCCTACTTCTAGCCTTCTTTCTTGGCTCGTGTAACCGATCGCTCGTCGTTCAGGTGGCTTGCTGGGCATATGCGCCTAACAAAGAGCGGTAAAGCTCGCACAAAACTATGCGCTTAATAAAAAGTATGCGCTTAACAGCAAGCAGCGCTTAACAACCAGTTTCTACGGTATATGGAGAAACTTCAAAGGGCCATAACTTTAATTATAAGGTGTAAATCAAAAATCTGTCCTGTCAAATCTCTAGTTTCGACCCATTCTGCGTGCCCATGTAAAAATTATCTCCCCAAGTGCTCCCAAACCCCCCATGAATTAGATTATTTAATTATTTAATTATTTAAATCTTTTTCAAGAAGCAGACACACTAAGCAGAAAAAAAAAACAGTCCTGACCACCACATAGTTGAGCTGGATGCATACTAGACCCATACAATGCAAGCAGACAGCCTAAACTTCAATTTTGACAAAAGTGGGTAAAGGTCGTCACGTTACTGTGCGCGCGTGGCCACGCCCCTCACGTACCGCGTGGGCGGAAAACATTGCAAATGCATGGCTTCCTATACAAACATATGGGGATACTTCAAAGGGCCGTAACTTTAATTCTAAGGTATGAAACATCCGGTCAAACCTGTTACTTTGACCCATTCTGCGTGCCCGTATAAAAATTATGTCCGCAAGTGCTCCCAAATCCTCCATGAATTAGATTATTAAAGTTTTTTTGTTTTTTCCTACTTAGTGTATAATAAGGCGACCAGAACACTAAGCAGAAAAAAAAATTGTCCAAAACCGCCATATAATCGAGCTGGATGCATAGTAGAACCATATAATGCAAGCAGGCAGCCTAAATTGCAATTTTGTCAAAAAATTGGTAAAGGTCGTCACGTTTATGTGCGCGCGTGGCCCCGCCCCTCACGTAGCGCGTGGGCGGAAACATTGCAAACGCATGGCTTCCCTATACAAACATATTGGAAAACTTTAAAGGGCTGTAGCTTTAATTCTAAGGTGTGAATCAAAATTCTTTCAGGTCAAATCTCTAGTTTCGACCCATTCTGCGTGCCCATATAAAAATTATCCTGCCAAGTGCTCTCAAACCCCCATGAATTACATTATTTAAATTCTTTTTTTTTCTATTTAAATTAGTGTTTAATTTTTTTCTACTTAGTGTTTAACTACTTAGTGTGTAATTTCTACTTAGTGTTTAATTTTTTTTGTCTATAATACTTCTTGCTTAGCAAAGGATGCACAATAGCTGACACAAAAAATAGCTAATCGTGTGTACACCCCATAAACAAAATAATAATTATATTGATACAAAAGTTATAATTGTAATAGTATAAAATAAGATACAGTACACAAATAAAGAACATGTATAAATAATTTAATGATGATAAAGTGAGTAATAGTTAGTGCAGTAGCCTTTTAAAAGCCTGTAAGCTGCTCGCAGTAACTTGCTACTCAGTGAGGTGGTTCCATGCAGTTGCACCACTTGGTACAAACGAATAAAAGAATGCATTTGTTCTCGCAAATGGCTGATGTAGCAGGTGTGATCTTGCACGCCTCTCATAATAACTTGTAGTCTCTTGAAAAATAGAGGGGAAATCACACAGACCATGAATAATACGAAACATGTGCTGTAATTTTAGATGCAATCGACGATGCTGTAAGGATGGTAAGTCGACCATTTGCATAAGCTGTGTATAGCCCTGGTCCCACTTGCGAGTAATAAGTTTCATGGCAAACTTTTGTACCCCTTCCAATGCATCAACGTCTTTTTGGAGGTAAGGATCCCATAAAGGAGCTGCATATACTCTAGATGCGGCCTAACGAGTGAGAGATACAGCTGCTTGATTGTGCTGGGTGTAGCATGATTATAAAATTGTCGATACAGCAGACCAAGCAGTTTCCTAGCTTTTGAACAAACCATAGCTATATGGTCTGACCAGCTTAGGTTGCTCCTCAAGAGAACTCCAAGGTACTTAAAAATTTCAACTCTTTCCAATGGAACTCCATTCAAATAAAAGGTGAACGTATAGGTCACACCGGGTTTCCTCGATATTATCATGTACTTGCACTTGGTGGCATTAAGTTTTAGATAATTGGAACTTGCCCACTGTTCTACTTCTTCTATGTCATGTTGGATATCGATGGGTATATGACGGTAGCTCTTGCTATTTTGTCGTATAGTAACATGCGGTTGGCAATGCGGTTTAATTAGACTCATAGATGCAGTAAAGTTTGTGCAACCGCTTCTGACTGCTAGTGACACATAATTATTTTACTCAGTTTAGATTAAGTATACTAGCTATAGCAGATCAATCTTAGACTAGCTACCACATGTGTCTACTCATAAACCACTTAAATTAGCCGATATGAATGCTTCAAGTTATATGCCCAGCATTGCATTGGAGGAGGAGATTCTCAGGAGAGAGAAGGAAGTGCTTGCTGGTGCGAAGCCTAGCCCCTTGGAGAATGGAACTGGGGAGTTGGAGGCACAGACAGATGGTGCTGAGCCAGCAGTAAAGGCAACCCCGCTGACAAAGGATCAGAGGAGGATGCTGCGTCAGCAGTGGGGAGGAGATCAGGTGGAGTTTGGAGTCCGCAGACACCCCCTGGAGATATCTGCAGCGGAATTGATATAAATAGGAGTACGTTTTTGTGTCAGTTGTTGCATACTTTCATCAAGCAACTTCAATAATAAAATTAATAATCTGTACTTCTCCAAGTCAATTACTCTTCTAACTTCGGTTACGCAACCTAACAATATGCTATAATTATTGTATAGGCAAATCTTGTGTGAAGGTGCATGAGTTCTCCTTACTCCAGGAAGATATCGATAAAATCTTGAATTGGGTCGACTGCAATATCAATTATCTGGAATTTAATGTAAGATTAGTACCAGAAAACCCAGTCACCATTTTCTCCATGTCTACGGCTCTACAAACAACTATAGAAATGGTATCTACCTATAGTATGTCTATTGCTGTCCAACGATCTTTCATGGTCAAAACACAGAAATATAATATTATCATGATAATTGTTATGTTCAAAAGCACGTAGAATCCAGGACTCATTTATCGTAGATTCTACTAATATTATTATTAATCTCTAGTTCTGAGAGTCTTCTTCAAATGTATCTCACTCGTACGTCCGAATCTTGATTACTGATGCAAGTTAAGTTTGGAGCCCCTACAAGATTGAAGAAGTTAACTCCATGCACAGTCGAAAGTGTCCAGAAATTCGCCCTGCATAGCTATGTGTGCAAAAAAACTGGAATGATTCAATAGGCCAAGATGAGCTAAGTTATTTAGAATTTTATAACTGTTGCTATTATAATAGTAGTGCAGCTATTCGCGTTCCAACTCTCGTATTAATAATACTATTGATCCTATATTGGCCAAAATTTACAAGTAGCTATATCTAAGTAAAACATAGCTAATGTAAGCCTACGGTACTTAGTTACCTAGTTCCTATTGATTAATCAGATTAAGCTTATACATGCAGGAATGTGGGCATGGCAGTAATAAACATTCTTAATCATCATAAATTGTCCATGCATCCACATCCTAACTCAAGAAGCGTTGCTAATTCTATAATAGTTAGACACAGAGGACAAGGGATCTATACTAACTGTAACAGCCAATGGCCCTGAGCTGTGACACCCGAGCATAGCAAGGGTGTTGCTAAAGGGACAGAGGGATACTAAATACTGTGGATCCCAGATTGGCTGAGGTGAGCTAAGAGTTTATAACTGTAGTAGTATATACATGCAGCTATTTGTCTTGGAGCTCTCATAATAGCTACAATGGATCCTATTGGCCAAAATTTACAACTTGGAGTAACTAAGTAAAATTTACAAGTAACTAAGCTACTTAGTTACCTTCTATTGACCAATCAGATTATAGGAAAGTGGCAGTAAAATTCTGTATCATTTAACATTGCTGATGTGCATGTCATTGCTGGCTGAACTTTGCGCATGGGGAGATTATTCCATATAATAGCTAGTCTAAGAAATAGCTAGCTAGCAAGTCATAGACTGAGTTGCATGAGGAAAGAAAGAAAGGTTCATCGCCATTAAATTTGCTAAGCACTAGCTAGCTGCACGAGTGTGAACTAAGGCGCTATATCTGGAGCGATACTATGCTCGTCGCATTTAATATTTGGTCGTCAGGGATTATTAGTACACAGGTACCACTCAGCCATCGCACCTACTATATTGACGACCATTACGTTCATGCGGACTTTTTACATCTTACTTCCGGTCGGATCGCGTTTGCGTTTGCGTTCCTACATGGCAACCACAGCTGCACACCATTATACCACTGGGAAGGACTTAACGTGACCACTCTACCTTGGTGCCTGGTAATCCTCAGATGCGTACTTCCTCTCAGACGACCCTTACCATACGGACGGACAAACGGGAAAAAAATTGCCCAACTATTGCAGTAGTGCCTGCACAGTAGCCCTCCGCCTACGCTTTGCGGCGAGGATTAATAACTAGAGAAGATGTTTTAACATCAATGGGACGAGCCTCCGCGAACCCCACACAAGTAGTCTACAAATGATTTGGTATACAGATCGGAATTTATGATTGACTCGAGGGAGTGTCTACTGAGCTACTTGGCTAGTGGCCTCATAGTTCAGCGTAGCCTCATAGAGATGCATAATCATTTTGCCAGCAACAGTCACTTGTTTTTTAATAGGGCTTTGAATTTGGAGTCTCAAATAGATCCTCTGCACTCCGTTCTGTCTGCCTAGAACGACAATTTTTCTCTGTAGCCTTGCCTCTCTCAGACTGAGTCTCTGCAGCTCTCCTTAAGGTTTTGAAACTGATATCTGTTTCTGCGTTTTCTTAGTCTTTCTTCCTTTTTAGTCCCTCGATGTCACAAAGCTTGCCCTCTTTCTCCACATCGAAGTGTTCGCTCCTACGTTGTGTGCGCATGTGCGTAATGGAAGAAATATTGTATATCGTTGAAATAGAGGACAGGTATATACGGAATGACGGACGTACGTACGGCAGATATATTATTTGCCCAGTACAGTAGAAATTTACTTTTCTGCGGTTATTAGGTAATGATGACGTAATCTATGAGGTAATTGCCAGAAAACTCAGGGCCTCCGTGGAGCCTTTCTGAGACTTGAAAATCGGTATAATATTATATGTAGAGTATCTGACGCATGTATCCAGCGAATACATTATAAGCTGAGCGCTGCTTCCTCTGCGAAGTACCGCCGGCCGAACTTCACGCGTTCTCTTGGCTGACGTAATCCCGTGGATAAATAAAGCTAGCCTTGTGCTATATATAGCACGCACGCTGTGTGCCATGCCGCAACTAACCTGATGTTCAGAAGCTGTCGAATTCGTCTCCTGTGATTGAAAATTGTCAGTGTCGAGGTCGAGAGTCGGCTGCGGTTGACTCTCAGACTCCATCTCTGCGATTGAGGCGCCAGTATCAATGTGTGTACGCACTATATTGACGACCTTTTACCATATGACCATTATGCATGCAGCTACTGGGCAAGTGGTCAAGTTTTCATATATATACAAACGGAAAATCTCGATTGGCATCACCTGTGTGAGACTCGCTTCGGCTCGCCCCAATAAGATCATTTCCTTCACTTGCCATTGTTACGTGATAGCAATTATTTTCATAGTATTGATCAGTAATCACAATACTGCAGTCCATAAATTATATTTCAGTTTCATAAAACGTGAATACTTTTAAGATAGCTAAGTCACGTACTTTTCAGAACTTAGATTAGGTGATGCCAAGTATAGAAAGCAGTATTGTGCTTATCAATCAATACTATGGAAACAATCACTATCATGTAACAATGGTAGGTGTACAAATTAAAGAATATGGTGATTTCTCATTTTATTGATTCGCATGTGACTAGTCTAAGAAGTGAGTACAACTGATTCAGAAATGTTAGGTTAATATGACCTAATAGTTTTTGCAGAGTATGAAACACAAATTGCAGCCTTAGATTGACCTGATCCATGGCTGGCTGAGCTAGTCATGAATAGAAGAAAGGGGTGGATTGAAATGTTAACTGGGTGTGACTATATACAAACCAGCTGATAGGTGGGGCGGAACACATAGCTAGTACCAAACACAGAAATGGGATATTAAAACAAATTATTATAGGTTTTAATTTGCATCTCACATGCATGCAGTGGTGCACCATAGCTACTAGCTATAATGTTATACGTACATATGCATAAAGCATTGCAAGAAGTATGATCAAGTAGCTAGCTAGCAACTCTCCACATGGGCCTTTTAATTCACAAAAGACCAGGGTAAGAAAGTTCAGTGTCCTATACAAACAATGTACATTTTGAAAACCACTTAAAAGAAAAGACTGATCCTTGTAACTAGCTAATTGGGTGACACATGTGCAAATTAATTAAACAGTCACTTCCTAATTTATTCCATGTTAACATGGAAGTAGCTATTGCTGCACTTGTTGCTATTAAAGTTCGGTTGGTTTTGAGACCAAAATACTATTACCTGTACCACCATACCCACCACCACTGGGTCGGATAGTAATGCCTTCATCAATATCATCATCTTCAGGAGGTACAGAATACTTGGTGTATGCCGACACAACATTAGAAGGGGATCGAATATTCTTCCAGACATAGGGATGAAGCAAGAAAGCCAGAGCTGGGATCAAGATGAGACTAGGATCAGCTACAGCATGAATAATCCACAGAGGATAGGAAGGAGAGAGATCATTCATGTGGGCAGAAGAGTAAATACGATGCACCAACATAAAGAAACAAAAGAGGCAGTAAATTATGGGGTACACTAAAACAATTCCAATCTCCTTCATGCCATTTTGGTACTGCTCACGAATTCCCCCATGTAAGTGTTTTGAACTTCTCCGAAGCAGCAGAATAATGACAATCATACACACCACCCCAAAGACAATGATGATAACCAGGGGACCATAGAACATTATCATCATCAGAGCAAGACTCAAGTGATGGTATTTGTCGACATCACAGCCATCATTTTTAGCTATTCTTATCCAGCACCATATACCAGAAAGGCCATACATATCCACCACAAAAGGAATCCAGCTGAAGAGAAATGGACTTAAGGTTAGGAGAAGCACACCAACTATCTCACGTACATGAGAAGTACGATGAAGTTGACCCTGTGGTTTGCTGTGGTCACTTGTTTGAAGACAATGAAGCTTCCAACTCAGTGAGAGCATGTACAGCATGGTCCAAATGATGACAAAATTCCCCATCCAACAAATTACGACATCCAAGTAGCCAAGAACAGCACACACTTCTGGCCAGCCAGTACCATTTCTGATGGATATATGTTCCTTAGTCACCTTAATTGGAATCAGTTCTAGCATTTGGCACAAAGCTAGTAGAATGTTGCCCATCATGAGATACACTACCAGACGATAGACAAACTGTTTGTATTTTTTTGTGAATCCAATCAGAAGTATGACAAAGAGACTCATCAGAATACCAAAACTATCTAAGACTGGTTTAATAATAGTAATAGCATCTGCAACATCCTTTGAAAACTTAAGGCAGTTCTCAGAATCATTGACAGAAAAATTATTAGAGCTCATTTTGCTCAGCTAATCAGGGGCGGATCCAGGACCTCCAGTAAGGGGGGTGTACTAGAGTAAGTAATCGCGCGCGAAAATTTTGACCACGCCCACGTTATTGCCGCGTAACAGCCAAAGCTCTGATAACTTGATCTGACACGAATTTGACTACAAATTTGACTAAAAACCTGTTTGTAGGAGTAAGCTGTCTGGGCGGGGGGGGGGGGGGGGGGGGGGGGGGGAGTCCCTTGACCCGCCCCTGCTAGTACCGTGACAGTAAGGAGTATGACCACCCAACGATCAATTAGTCTCGCGCAGCCAGACTCTCTCTCAGGGAAAAGGGGCCGGAGGGGGAAGGGGAGGGAGAGAGTCTGGTAAAGTGCTATACATCGAGTTGTCCCAGCGCCTCGTACGAGGTGCGACCAATCAGATTGCATCTTTAGTTTGCGGTGGCATATCCGATTGTGAACGGAGAATAAACACGCGTGCGCAATAGTATCTCGTCCGTTCACAGTCGGATACGCCACCGCAAACTGTGTAATACCATAAAGATGCAATCTGATTGGTCGCGCCTCATACCAGGCGCTGGGACAACTCGATATATAGCACTTTACCAGACTCTCTCCCTCCCCCTCCCGAGGTGTAAGAGTCTGGCTGCGCGAGACTAAATAGGGAGTCTAGATTCAATGGAACGTGGAACGGTGGAATGGAATAGTGAAACGATGGAATGGACGGTGGAATACCGGATAGTGATTAACGACCCTGTACCGTTTTTACTTATATGAGTGGACCAATAATATTGGGCATGCGCACTATAGCAATTGACGTTGGGGTGCTACCTGCAAGTTGAAAAGAGTGTATTAAAGCTATATGAATAGGAGCCTATGCATGTGTTGTTGTACTACGCATAGCTATAGCTATCTGACTGATAAAATTAATTATTCTCAGCAGTGAAGTAAACCATATCAACCTAGCTGTGATAGCTAGCTACTGAAGCATTGATTGACTCATCAGCCACCATTGGACCCTGGCTGAAGGAGGAAGGAAGAGGACCACATTCAGAAATATCGAAGTATGCTTTATAGTGGAGAATTATCAAAGGAACTATGCACACACATACACATAGTCACTGTACCATCATACACTGACTCACATAGCTAAATTATTAAGACTTGAGGTAGTGACACAATAATGTATTATATCAAATACAATACTCAAGTGGTACTGCAATATACTTCATGAATATTAAATTTTGATTGACTATGGCATCCAGCCGAGTGCCACAGGTGACATGATTGTCCCCCAGGGAACTAGTATTCTGATATAATAATAGCAGCTTCTAAAACTTGATGTAATGGGCATCGTGACCAATAGAACTGCCCAGGCCTTGGTCCCAGGCAGTGCCAGAGATATAGCATTCAAGGCCATATATTATGGCATGGGAACAGGCTGAGCAACAAATTAAATAGGCACCATATCATACTACGGCAGATATCATCTATCTGTGCTGGAAGTAGGAGTAGATCTATTTCTAATGCTAGATTATCAGCATGTGCTCTGTGCTTTTGCCTCTCTGAGTCTCTTCTTTCTCCGAGTCTATTATTAATACATTCCTAACCTATTCTTCTCTGTCACCTATCTGACTCTGCTCAAGCTGAGATTCATAGTGTGCCGACGCTCGAATAAGTTGGTGTGGTACAGGGTCGTTAGTACAGTCATAGTTGCCATTCCACTATTCCACCGTTCCACCATTCCACTATTCCATTCCACCATTCCACTGTTCCATTCCACCATTCCACGTTCCAGTGAATCGATAAATATGTAATGTACGTGCCAATCAATACATCACAGTGACTGAATCCCATTAAAGGTACCCATAGCAACCACTATAAGTCACTGTTGGTTTCAACTTACAAGTGCAATGCTCTTCTCATTGCGGCTTTCTTGGACTATAAGGGGATTCATTGTCTGACATGAGGACTCTAGCGCACTGTCTACTGCAGTCTGCATCAAGAAGTACATCAAGGTAAAAATAAATATCTGTGGTGTAATGCTCTGTCATCTGTGGATGGAAATATAGCTACTTACTGAATATTTTATCTAAATATGATGAACTTTTCCATATTATAATGTAGCTACCGTAATTTGCGTTATTTTCATTCGCAAATATTTCATGTAACAATATTTCCAACGTGCTCCATATAACTTACTATTTCCAAGGGCTTATAGACCCTAAATGGGGAGAGGGCATATAACTGCCATACTCTCCTGTGTAGCTACCTATCAAAATTCAAATCAGACAGTGGTTTGTAACCAATTATAGTAACACAGCCGTTCTGAACTGCACTATGCATACTGAGGATTTTACTATTTTTAGCGGCCTGGATTTGAATTTTTCCAGGTGCCTAGTTATATGCCCTCTTCCCCTTTGGGGTCTACAAGCCATTGCCATTACAAATAATTAACCCTCGCCGCAAAGCGTAGACAGAGGGTTACTGCAATCGTTTGGTGATTTTTGTCTGTCCGCCCATCGCAACCCTCTTTTGCTAAATGGTAAGGGTCGTTATAGAGAAAGTACGCATTCCTAGGTGTACGTGGCATAAGGAAGAGTGGTCATGTTAAGTCCTGCCCAGTGGAGTAGTAGTGTGCAGCTGTTGCAATTTGCCAGTCTGTGTTTACATGGCATCTACCTTAACCACATGTCATTGACTGATTGCCATTCTGTGCTTTGCTGGTCAGTTGTCAATGCAGCGACAGCGTAAACAGGCTGTGGCTCTCAAGTGCATAATAATTCAATTGAAGTATGTCACAGAGGCTTTCAGTTCATATAGTGACATAGCCTGGTGCCTTCCCCCAACTCTTAGATCACTGACTCTAGCAACTATCAGAACCCTGTTTCTATAGGTGCAGGGTATGTAGTATACCAGTACCCTGTTCAGGTGTAGGGTATGTAGTTCAATGCTCCTGACTCCTGATTGCTGATATTGAACATGCACAGAGTGAGCCACACTATATGCATGCATGTAGCGGTGAGGGTTCTGCACTCCTGTGCATTCATTTTGAGTAAGAAATTTTCGTTATTTTGCTCGAGACGAAAAATTTGTGAATTACAGTAAGCATTTAGTATATAATATTATGCTGGTACATGGGAATCTAAGCTGCAGGATGTATGCTCCTGGTCCCCTCAACTATACAATAGTTGTGACATCACTCTCAGGCAAGTTGTACACCGAACGTTAAGTTGTCCACATGTAGAGCTAGCATCTACTAATTAAAATCAAACCCAACTCAACCTCAGCCTGTCCTCCCACTACTGCAGCATGGCTGTGGAAGACCCTGGATGAGTATGCACTTAACAGCACTCAGGAGTTGGACAATATGGATAATGTGACAATGATGTATTTGCCAAGAGTGCACAATTTGATTAAAGATCTCTTGGTGCAAGGATTACAAGTTATTACAATGGTAAATATGCACAATCCTGAAGGGCAAGTAGTGTAAATTACACTCCATAGTAGCATCATTATTGCATCAGTTTCAGTGCTAAACATTTCTTACCTATCCATCAGTGGTCAATCACAATACTAAGTCTATGTTTCTGCAAGAGATATCAAAAGTTGATATTAGTCACATGGCAGAGAGTCCCAGCTGCAGCATGTATGCTCCTGGTCCCCTCAACTATACAAAAGTTGTGACATCACTCTCAGCCAAGTTGTACACCGAACATTAAGTTGTCCACAGAGAATCTTCGTTATTTTCAATATACAAAAATCTGATAGATACAGGAAGTATGAACCAACCAACAACCAAGCCCATCTACCAGCAAGGTCACCTCCTCCCCCCCCCCCCTCATATATCAACCAACAGTAGTATGCTTATACTTTATTTCAGCAGAGGTTATCGTCACAAATCTGTTCCCCTTTGCTCATGCAGATATAATATGTTACTTAGTCTGTATACTAGTGGATGTTTGCATGCTCTGCTCAGAAGGATACTATCATGCTGCTGGGGAAGTATGAAGATTGTAGCTATTGAGTGGTGCAATCTGATCATAAGCAAGGCCATGATGGACTACATGTGAGAAACAAACCAACTCTATGATTGTTGATGATGCCTTCTCTATTGAGGAAGAAAAGAAAAGAATGACATGTAGAGTCATTTTCATTCCACAATCAGCCCTTAAAAAGTTAGGCAAAGAAATTGTTGTCACAAATTACTTCTTCCGCTTGATGGAAAGATTTCACTGAAGTTTCCTGGAGATTACACATTCTGGATGATCTGTAAAGTTTGTGAGCAATGACTACGTAAGCCAAAATGGAGAGACAGATTTCTTTTCTAAAGTGTATAATAGTGATCAAGGTCGTACCATATGATAGTTGGCTTTACAGTTCCTGCATGGGAAAGATCTTTCATGGCCTAGCAACTGAACGCTTTGCTGCTGTGTTAAAATTAATGCCAACAAAGTCTACAGTGCTTTCCTTGTTTGTAGGGATCACCTCATAAACCTTCTAATAAAAGTGACAATAACTTTGCCACTTCAAGGAGAAAATGAGCCACAGGAACAGTCACCTTCATCAACATCAGATTTCCATAAACCAAATAGGACTTTGGATATCTCATCGCTGATTAATCCTATCACACTAGATGGGATGTGAATGAAACAGCCGGCCATAATGCTTAAGACAACTGGATCCAATCCCCTTTTCTCAGTACAGCAAGGTTATGTGATGGTAAGCCAGCACTTTCCCCCATAGCTCACTTCTTTACAGCACATTTTGGAAGTTTCAACCTTCATGTGTAGACATCTATAACAGTCAAACTGTACTAGAACACACATTCATGCAGTGGTATCACCCTGCAGCTATCTACATCATAAAGCCTGCTGGAAGAGAAAAATCTGGAGAGCCGCTATATGGGAATTGAACCTAGGGCCCCTTATAGCTTTAGCCACCAGTGACATAGAGATATGTATGTGTATACCTGTATAGGATTCTTGCAATGCCATGGAGGATTCAAAAGCTCCCCTCATGATAGTGCAAATTCAGCAAATACCTTCTCTGATGTTATCAAAGAGACAAATTTCTACTACTTTGTTTATAGCACTCACACTCTGAATTATGAAACTAAAGTCAGCCTACAAGTGCATGGATATGGCATTTATAAGTTTAAATTAGTGTATTCACTTGAGGAAAGCAACATTTATAGTAAATTTGCATGTACTATAGTGCGTGGGTGCATCAAAGGTACTGCCTAGAGTTCATCTAGCATAGACCACCAAGGTGTAGTCTATAACTGCCAATTAGGGCAGTTATACTACGTTTAGTCAGCAATAGATGGTAGTTAAACTACTGCTATAGTACAAGCCAGACAAACTACACATGTACTACTGAGGTTATCAACTGGCATACACGAGGTGGTTGTGCAAATAGATACTGAGGCAGAGTAGTGTATAGTTTATCTGTAACGTACGATCAATATATGCACTCAATGGATATCAATCATGTACCATTGATATACCATCACATTTTGTAGGAGCAGCAGCTTTGGCCACCTCAGCTCCTGACCAGCCAGAAGTATAGAAAGATACATTGCCAGTCAGCTAGGAGTGTAATCCTGCATTAATCTTTGATTCCTTTGAAATTCACATGTTCTTACCTACACTGTAAAAAATAATTTGTCATAGTAACAAAAATTCATTGTCACATTGATGCATTGGATATGACAGTTCACAAAATGTTACTATTACATCGTTAGACTTTGTTATTGTAACAAAGTATATTGTCCATCATATTATACGGTGTTGTCACAGTAACAATGTTGTTTATTTCCATGAACAAGTGAAATGTCATAGCAACATTTCAGCTCAATCAGTGTAACTGTGGTTATGGCAATTACTTCGCACAGCAATATGTAACTGTTACAATGGTCAGTAGTACTCAGCAATACGTTTTTCATAATTACAATAAACATGTTGGTATGAATGATAAAAACAAACAAATAACATCTGGTAAAGACTCACAATGACATTAACAACAAACTATAATATTAATATTGTTGGCTCTTGTTAAACTTTGAATGTTAACACAGTCCTCATAATAATTATGAACCAAACGAGAACTGTGTCAACAATGAAAGCCAACAATAGTTATAATATACATGCACAATACAAAGGTGTATTGTCAAATGAAACTTGGCAGATCTGTTAGTGAGTCCGTTGCATCTGGTCATGTGAACTGAGCCTTGTTATTGCCCCTAAACATTAATGGCATGAAAGAGTATTCAATGTAATCATTCAGTACCATATTAGTACACGTTAGCATACCTTTAAGTGTGAACCATCTTGATCATCCCTGCATGGACATACTTAGACATAATCCATCTTTACTCGGTCTATATATGTGTGTTAGTAGTGTAAACATGGGGATGATAGAAAACATTAGAACTTACCAAGTATACTATAGTAACAAATAAACACGTCCAGAATTTCATCACATTGCATGTGTACAACATGCACTATGTGAGAGAGAGCAGACAAAGAGAGATACAACAGAAGCAGAAAGGAATAAGGTGTAAGCCTGAGAGTGTGTGTGACAGACTCAGAGAGAGAGAGAGAGAGAGAGAGAGAGAGAGAGAGAGAGAGAGAGAGAGAGAGAGAGAGAGAGAGAGAGAGAGAGAGAGAGAGAGAGAGAGAGAGAGAGAGAGAGAGAGAGAGAGAGAGAGAGAGAGAGAGAGAGAGAGAGAGAGAGAGAGAGAGAGAGAGAGAGAGAGAGAGAGACAGAGAGAGACAGAGAGAGAGAGAGACGGTACAAAGCCCACTCATGGTCACAAACTTACATAGTTTGCTTTCTCAAGAGACAGAGCTGCTCATTACTATGAACACCGGTAAGATATACTGCTTAGTTGGAGAGAAATGGTCCTGAGAGTCATGTACGAACAGTCAGGAGTACTAACTCACCATTCTCTCTGCTTTTCGAATTCAAAAAATGCATAATCAGCAGATTTTTACTTCACGTGATCACATGATAAGCATGTGCAACTGGCGATTATAGCAGTTTGTGATACTGACTATGGCAAACGTGAACCATTATGACAACCCTATGTAACTATAACATAAACTGATTGTAACAACAACATTCATATCTAGCAGCTACATTAGATTGCTACAATAATCTAGCTACATTGGTATGATATTCATGTGTAACAATGACACTTGTTTGTCAGATATACAACTGTAATGCTCACAAAACGAACTTGTGTGGCATTTACATTCAACATTTGTAGCACTGAGAGACACTTCTTACTGCTACAATAGATAATTAAGGTAACTTTCTGTCAGAGTGACAAATTTGTTACTATGACAAAGTATTTTTTACAGTGTACAGGCATCACTTTTTTCTTATTTGTGATCATTTCCTTCATGCTTTCATCACTGCATATGCATAGCAAGGTATATAGCTACTGTGATAGTGGTATTAATACTATATGAATCGGCTAACAAGGATATGGCTGGTTACTATTGTGTGATGAATACAATAGTTGTGATACCAATCTGCCTTGCATTTGTCATCTTAAAAAGTCGCCATTCATTTTAGTTGATCTTACAATTCACTAGCCTCTCTACTATAGCATTCCATTTCAAGCTGCCATACGCCTCATCTTTCTGTATTATCTGTTACAATTTTAAATTTTATTGGAGTGAAGATTCAAAAGATGATGAACATCAGAACAACAAAAAGAAGTACAACAGAAAGTAAGTAGTCATAATTGGTTATAATTATTATATGTGGCAGTTGGATGTGCAGCTACTTTTACTGCAATGGAAGCAATATATACTACCAATTTTTGGTAGTTATCAAAAGCAAGTAAATGTATTCACATCAGGAGATGCACAAATAATTTCCAATGTTTCATATCAAGCATGCATGTTCATGAAATATATGTTGGAAGCCCACATTTGTCAGCTACACTTTATATGATGAACCATCACAACTCAGTAAGACCCCTGTATACGGCACATCTGAAACAGTCACATGTAATAAAGATATAATGAATGCACAGGAGTGCAGAACCCTCTCCGCTGCATGCGTATTGAACTATATACCCTATACATTACACCTGAACAGGGTATTATAATACTGGTACTATTGACTACATACCCTGCACCCAAACAGGGTTCTGGTAGTATATACTAGAGTTTAACTTAGTGATCTGAGAGTTGGGGAAAGGCACCTGGCTATGTCACTATATTAACTGAAAGCCTCTGTGACATGCTTCAACTGAATTATGCACTTGAGAGCCACTGCCTGTTTACACTGTGATTGTATTGACAACTGACCAGCAAAGCACAGAATGGCAATCAGTCATGTAGTTGAGGTAGGTGCAATGTAAACACAGACTGGCAAGTTGCAACAGCTGCACACTACTACTCCACTGGGCAGGACTTAATATGACCACCCTTCCTAAATTTATGCCATGTATACCTAGAATGCGTACTTTTTCTATGACGACCCTTACCATTTAGCAAAAGAGGGTTGCGACGGACGGACAGACGGACGGACGGACGGACGGACGGACGGACAGACAAAAATCGCCAAACGATTGCAGCAGTAACCCTCCGCCTACGCTTTGCGGCGAGGGTTAATCATGTCAACGTATATTATGGCAATGATATCTGAATCGGCAATAATCAGTAATCAGAATATAACTGTTAATCTCAATGAATCGAACGGTGCTAATACCATTTTCTGCTGGCATGAACATTGATAGATATTACAGATAATACCTGGAAGTAAATCAATAAATATGCTCAGCATACCTTCTCTGATCTTCTATCTCAAACCACCTCTCCAATAATACCACTGCATGGCTAATTGCTCTTTCTACAATTCTCTTTTTCATTAAATTTGTTTCACAGTCAATTCTGGAAAAATGTATCAGTGTAAATCCAAGTTGGTGTGCATTAATTACTCTTTTGAATATTATAATAATTGAATTTTTTGGCAGGTGCTACTAAAAACTTTATTCATGGAGATTTTCCTTAATGCAGTTTACTGCTGTTATTATCGTAATTATTTCAATATCATGTATTTGTACATGTATAATAATTAAGAACCTCCTTTATAATTTGCAGTTTCTGCAAAATGAGTCACAAATTTATGGTTTAACTATAATGTATCATGAAGCAATTGATTCAGATGATAATAAAAAAGTAGACTCCCAGAAATTTATGAACAAAGTGAGAATGATTTGAGGAATGCAGTTGGTACCAATGCTTAGCAAACAAAATTAATTTTGCTACAGTAATATGATTTCACTAATACCGTAAATCTGGAAATTCTCGTTGTAAAAATATTTTTGTAGTTGATGGCGGCTACGAAAATTAATCTTACGAAAATTAACATGCACTAATAACGCTAATGCGGTAAGGGGTCGTTCCTATACGGAAAAATTTTTTGCACGAAAATTTATCATACGAAAGTTTCTTTACACGAAAATTACCAGATCTATGGTAAATTATCTTGCATATTAAGTATTGCTGAGATGTTTAGTTATTTCTGACTGTTATGCATGTTATGTAGTTAAACATAACTTTAAAGCAGAATACAACAACAGAGACAGCAGTAACTTTTTGCGTGAGTTTGTCAGTTTATTGCATATTATAGTTAGTTCAATATGTTTTTGTTTCTTTTTCGTGAACTTGGTTTATGATACTTACGATGGTTTCAATTTCAACTTTAAAGTAAGCAAACATGTATAGCTTATAATATCCAGTACAAAGGATAGGAAAATATCTCTACTTTTCTTTGCAACTCTGTAGCTAGTTTGCAAGTCGTGCCTGATAGCTGAGCTAGATATCTGATCATAATGCTGTTCTGTATTTTCTTTGGCTTAGTACCAGTGTTAAATATTTTGTCATTAACAGCTGGAGTGATCTACTATGTCAAACCAACTGAGCCCTGTGCTCACAACAGCAGCAGCTGTCCATCCAATGAGACCTGTCACGCAATGGACCACTATGCCAGCAACAGTAGCCACTACTTCTCACCAGACCACATCAATATCACACTCTACTTCATGTGTGGAATACACAATTGTACTCATCACCTGGAAATTACTAACCTTCAAATCTTTGACATGATAGGCAGAGCAGGGAGAGAACATGTCATCATCAATATGCCAATACCAGTAGAACCTACATTCTACTTTCAAGACATGGATAGCAAAACATTCTATTCGTTCACTAACGTCAGCAAGGTAATAATGGAAAATATTTCAGTAAACTATATCTCAGTTAGTTTTGAAGGAGGCTATTTTTGTGCAATATACACTAATTTTTATGGGTATTTAAACTTTACTTCATTACATGTATCAACCTTTAATATTACTGGACCAGGCTCTTTAGCTTTCTTCGAGAACTGTGTATTCCAACATAATAGCTTTCTGCACTTCCAGGCAAATGCTATAATTGATATACATGACTGTGTTTTTCACTCCTATAATCATGTGCTACACTCAACAATCAGAGGACTCAACAGTACCCTTAACTTATCAGGATCTGTGCACTTCGTTAATAATCATGTTGTTGGTGCAGCCATATTTCTTGCATACTCTACAGAAGAGAATGTGGATCATTTTCACAAAAGTCACTCAAAATTGAATGTTAATAATGAGACATTTTTGCATTTCATTAATAACACAGCCAAATGTGGAGGAGGTATATATGTCAGAAACACCACAATTACTGTTGGCTACAAAGTAAAGATGAACTTTTTTGAAAACAAAGCTCGAAAATGGCATCATTTAATACATACTGTATCAAATGACTGTAACTTCCTAGGGGGAGCAGTTTTATTAGATAATTCTTCTATTACAACTGGAGCAGATGTAATACTAAAATTTGAGAGCAATTATGCAGGCCGAAATGGTGGAGCACTTTGTTTACAGCACCAGAGTGAAATCAGATTAAGCCCCAAAACAGAAGTCACGTTTACTTCTAATTTTGCAGCAGCTCATGGTGGAGCACTGTACGTTGAATATTCAACCATTTGTACCAATGGAAGTACAATTTACTTCCACAAAAATAGAGCCAAAGATAGAGGTGGAGGAGCTATCTATATCTATTTCGGTCAACTCTCTGTTGCTGTGTCTATCCTCTTTGTTGGTAATAACTCGGCCATTAATTATGCAGGAGGAAGTATTTTTATGATCAGTAGTATACTTGACATAATTAAAAATTCAGAAGTAAATTTCACAGGTAACACAGCTCATTTACAAGGTGGTGCTATTCATCAAGCTCTAGGGGGTTACATTTCAGTTGCCTCACATTCTGTGATAAGGTTCATCAACAATTCTGCTAATCAAGGAGGTGCACTTTACCTGTCAAAATCACCTACTCTATACGTTGGAAACAATTCAGTTGTAATGTTTATGAACAATTTGGCTTCAGATCATGGAGGAGCTGTATATGCAAACTTTCTTTTTTATTTACCATGCTTTCTTGTCTTAAAAAGCAGCTCTGGAACAGTGATTTTTCAAGATAACATAGCAAAAACTGGAATAGGCATGGACGTTTACGGTGCTAGCATTAGAAGTAGCACATGTGATATGCTTTCAAAGCAACTAAAATCATTTTCTTATTGTAGAGATAAAGCAAAAATCAGCATTACACACAGTAATGCTAGCAACAAGAATCTATCATTGGTGTCTTCAGAACCAAAAAGAGTGTGCCTCTGTGATTCTAATCACTACCCTCAGTGTGCTGTTTTATCAAAAATTTTTGTAACTGGTCCCAAGATTTATTCAGGAGAATTCTTTAACCTTTCATTGGTAGTTGTTGGCCATGATTTTGGAGTTACTACAGGAGCAATAACTGCAAATTTTATACCTCAAAATAGCCACTCTCAGCCAAGATTACATCAGGATCAATATCATCAGTGGCTTGGTAGCACTCAGTGTTCAAATGTGACCTACACAGTAATTTCAGCCAATGAAACTGAGACTATATTATACCTCCAGACAACGACACGCATTGTAAGCAAATTTAATAGCAGGCACATAATAAATGATTTAATTAAAGCATATGATTCTAACAATAACAATGGTTGCCTAGACCAAAAACTCCTTACAGTTCCGGTGTATGTAAAAGTTTCTGTTTTTCGTGGTTGTCCATCAGGCTTCAGGATTGATGGGCGTCATGGATGCACATGCCATTTTGTAAGTAAAAGAGACTTTATTGGTAAGTGTTACATTTGGAAAAATATTGGCTACTTTGAATGGAACAGTACTATGTGGATTAACGCTAATAATGATACAATCATAATATCCCAACATTGTCCTTTAGGCTACTGCTTATCTGGTACAAAAGTAGTCGATCTAGCCAGCAATCCCAATGCTCAGTGTGACTTCAACCGCGCCGGTACCTTATGTGGTGGCTGTAAGAATCATTATAGTTTATCAATTGGATCTTCGCGATGTATTTTATGCTCAAGCAACAGTAATATATCATTATTCCTTTTCTTTATAACTGCTGGTATCACACTAATTGTCTTCATACTTGCACTAAATTTGACAGTTGCTCAAGGACTCATGAATGGACTCATATTTTATGCAAATGTTTTATGGACTTACAAGGGCATTCTTTTTCCATCAGGAGAGGGAAAAGTGATTCCTGTGCTTCAAGTCTTTATTGCCTGGGTCAATTTAGATTTTGGAATAGAGACGTGTTTCGTAGTTGGTCTGACTGCCTTTTGGAAAACATGGCTTCAGTTTCTTTTCCCTCTCTACATCTGGCTCATTGCTGGAATCATCATTATTGCATGTCACTACTCCTCTCGCCTGACTAACCTCATTGGTGACAGAGCAGTTCCTCTCCTAGCTACACTCTTTCTTTTGTCATATACAAAGCTTCTTTGCACTGTCATATCCATATTAGAATTTGGAATACTGACATCTTACCCTGATGAATCCAAGAAAATTGTGTGGTATCTTGATGGTAACTTAGTATACTGTCAGCACCCACACATTTATCTTTTTGTTGTAGCCATAGTCACTTTAATCTTTTGTCTTTCCTTCACATTCTTCCTCCTCCTAAATCAGTGCTGGAGGAGAGTCTCTCACCTAAGGCTGTTGAGGTGGATAAACAAATTTACTCCTTTCTATGATGCCTACTTTGCTCCCCTCAAAGATAAACACCATTACTGGTTTGGAACACTACTGCTGGTTAGAATAGCTCTTTTGGTTACTTTCACAGCAGCGTCATCCACCACTTCTAAACTTACTTTACTTCTCCTACAATTTACGTTAATAATACTCCTTTTTTATACGTCAATTAGACCAGTTTATAAGTCCAAGTTGGTGCGTATGCTTGACAGTACTTCTTTATTGAATCTGATCATTTTAGTGGGCTCTACACTATTCATAGAGTATACAAAAGCAGAATTTATAGAGATATCGATTGCAATTGCATTTATTCAGTTCATTGCAGTTGTTATTTATAGCATGATAATGATATTTTACAGCATAAAGAACAAGTACAGGAAAAATTATAACCGTCTACCTCATCAGGATGAAATATTTCATGAAAGAACAGAAGATTCAGAAATTTCAGAAGAAAATATGAACAATTTAAGAAATACACTTACTGCTTACTGAATTTAACTGAGCACAACTGTTATTATTGTCTGTGTTTCAAACAGCTCAACAAAACCCTATGAGTGATTGTCTCCAATGACTACTAAAAGCATTTCATTCCGTATGTATCAGTTCTTTTGATTATAATATGTCATTATTAACATACATGATTACTATTTACCATTCTGGTGTTTTCCAGTGATAAAAAAAATTTTGATAATGTCTCCAATGACTACTAAAAGCATTTCATTGTGTATGTGTCTGATTCAGTTTCTTTGATGATGTCATTATTACATAATGTAGGGATGGCAGTGTTTCCAGGTCTGTTAATTATTTATATTTTAGTTCTAATTAGGATAATTATAGGTGCAATAATTATATTTATTAGCAATGGCATGTTAGCTACCAGTAAAAGTTACGTGTGTACATGCATAATATGAGGAAAATCAGTCAACAGTAAAAAAAAATCATAATTATAGTCACACTCTGAATAGCTAACTATAGTAGTTTGATCTAGATCTGTTCCTTTTATTTTCACTACCTCAACTTCCTCTCCGAGGTAGCTGACCTTTCCCTTTCGCCTAAATGTCACCAGATAATCTAAACCCCTCTTCCTCCCCAAAGAAGTCATGTGCCGTGAGTAGCTACACCAATTGAAGTAAATATGCCCCCGAGCTGACATGAAACCATGGTCCGATAGTGCACATACAGGTAGCTAGCACATGTGTCATATCCACGGTAATCTCGGTGTTTGTGGTAGATTCATATGTTACAGCCCAAGTGGTTATCATGGCCTCGACTTTAGTCTTCGGTGGTACCTTGAGAGTATCCACTACCTGATATCCACACGACAGAGACTCCCCTTCTCTGTTCTCTCTTGCTTCAGTCTCGGAGGCGGTCTTGCTATAAGAGCCAGATAGCTACACCAGCCGTGCCCTCGGTAGTTGTTGAAAGAAAAAAATCAGCCCTTTCAACTTTGATGCCTAGATTTCCACCGATGGAAAGAGACAGAAACTCTGTGTGAGTTTGCTTTTTGTATGAGGATCACAAGACCTAAGCATGTAGTTAGCCTTATGGTACATGGATTGCTTAACAGCGATGTCGATTATGTCTGGGTTGTCAGGTAAATCATTAGCTACTTATTAAGATGTGACCAAGATGCTTAACAGTTTTTGAGTAGCTACGTACTTCAGTTTCTCTCCATTAAAGCTGAAGTCAGCAATATCACATCGGGATGAGGGACAGCAAGAAAACTCAATGAGCTGTGTCTTAGATGTATTAGCTAAAGATAGAAGAGTGAGAGCTGGCAAACTCAGAACAGGTTTTAAGCATGAGCTGATGAGCAGATGGCGAAGGGGCTATAAGAGCAATATCGTCCATAATATAGCAGACTGCACTACCAAAGATATTATATCTAGCTATGTCTCCAAAAACAACCAATACCTTGCCTTTCAAGCTCTATGAGTAGATCATCGATACAGATCGTAAATAAAATAGGAGAGAGAACACCACCCTGGCGAACCCCATTAGAGATAGAAAACCAAGATATCCATTCCAGAGCACACTGGCCTGTTGATCCATATACCAAGATAAGAGGATTCTCACCACTTCTACAAAACAGTGAGTAATCTATACGATCAAAAGCTTTAGTGGTATCTAAGAAATACCCATGCACTGTTGAGCCATCATTACAGTATCGAACAGTAACATTTTTAATCAGACCAGTGCACAAATCTGCAGATAGCTAAACCCCACTTGCCAATTGAAGTGAGGAAGTTGTAAAAGATGCTCTATAATTATTTATTTAGTAAGTTTAATTATCTCAAACAGTTTACTCAGAGTCGGAGCAAGAACAATATTGGCCTATAATCATTAGAAATGGAAGAGTCCTTACTAGGTTTAGGAATTGGTTGAAGAATGCAGTCCCTGAAAGAGTTAGGCACACAACCGTACCATATACATCCCTATGCTTGCTTTTTTAGTAGATATATATTCATGCATATGCATATGGGGATCATGCAGGTGAGGAATAGACAATCAACACTGACTACCCATGGAGTCTCACATGCATGGAGTCAATATCAAAGTATAGTGATGCTTTACATACTGAATCTGAAGTACATGATATCGACATTATTGAGAAATACAATTAAGCGTAGGTATAGTGGGATGTGATATGTTATCCCTAGTTCGTGTACTTTTTGGCACTGCCAGCCCTGCTTCATCTTCAATTTTATTCAATTGTTTTTATACTTGTATACACTATGAAAGTATATGTATGATATAATTGTGGTTAGGTTCAATATGTTCACCATACAAGTGAGAAGCTTATCTGGCATTCATTAGCAAACATATTTGCACAGTTATCATAATTAGTTAATATCACAAATCTTTGCAAAATGTTCTTATAGATGCTGCCTCTATTCCCTTACAATTAGCATTTAATAGACTTGTTATAGCCTTTGTCTATGCACAAATTTAATGATGTTACGTTGATTGTATTTTCGCCTGCTATGGTCTCATGGCAGCTTGGCATAGCTAATACCATTATCATTGAACAACGCATAGTTTATTTGATGTTCTAGTTTTAGACTGTTTGATGATCTAGTCTATATAATGTTCTAATCTATTTGATGATCTAGTTTATTCAGTTATTTAGTGTAATTTTGGAAGGCCTGCAAGGACAGATATACAGTGTATTGCTGTACATTGAGGATGAATGCACTTGCTACCAAGTATATTCCTTTTGAGAACTGTGAACAGTGTCAAGTGAAAGAACTATACCTTGTTTCTGAATTTCTTTTATCAACTAGAAACAGCCCTTACACTGGCCACCCACTGTGAAATCATTGGGAATCATCTCTACACCACCTGAACGTCATTAAGAAACCGAAAAGTGATTTACAAGTTCTTCAAAGCAAAGAGTGTGTATATTATTGTATGCATGCACCTTTGAATTCTTCCTGAAGTTGTGCCTGCTTCTTGAAGCAGCCCTTGCACTTGTTCCATTTACCACCCAAGCAATCAACACAGTCAGTTGCAGTAACAGCAGAGCTACACTTAGCAGCACATTTGGCAATTTTGCCACTGCATTTCAATGCATTGCAACCTTGAGCTATTGATAGAATCTGATAAGACTCATTATTCACTATGCATGCACAGTCAGCAATGACACTAATAAGAGAATACAAACCTTCCACTGTGAAATCATTAGGAACCATCTCTACACCTCCTGGATGTCATTAGGAAACCAAGTTGATTAGCATGGTAAAACTTATAACTATTATTATTATCATAGAGTCGGTAGACTCTATAAATAGGGATGGCCCGGATATGCCATATATGTAATACATTAAAAATACCCAAATATCTCAAATTAGGTAATTTTGTGAAATTTCTAAGTGTGAAAATCAGAATCTCCAGCAAATTGTGCATCTAACAAGACCAAGATCATTCATCAAAACAATTGTACATGTCAGAACCAGATGTTCAAAAAATAGGCCATTTGTCAATCTTTCTTTCTTTCTTTCTTTCTTTTTCATTACCAGGGCTAACTCAAGACTGCCTTGACCTCTCATCTTAGTTTGAGTATAAATCCAGTTCCTTTTGTAGCGCGCAGGTCCACGGCACGCTATTTTTGCGTTATCTCGATAGTTACATAATGGTGGGTGTGTACAGCGCGTTATGGGTGTGTCTGATACGCCATTTTATGATATAATGCGCATGCTCGGAATATGTTGCCATGGTGAAGTCATGTGACAGCGTCTGGCCCTAGGCGCCTAGCGTATAGCTCAGATGCATGATCGATGATTGTACATCGCTAACGCGTGCAACGGCGCGCTGGACCGATCATGCCGGGATATGAAGGTTCAAGGCTCGAGGAGCGGTAAGGCGCTAGGCATAGCCGAGCTACTTACTAGCGCTTGCAGCGCTAGTACTACGCTGGATCGATCATACTATCATACGGCGAAGGCGTAAGGTTCGAGCAGCGGTATTACTTGAAACGTACAGATCATAAAAATATACCGGGTAGCTAGCTGCTGCCAACAGTATTAAAAACTTAGAACTTGGTCAGTTTCTCCCTAAGCAGAAAAGCATCATCACTACTTGGGGCGCCTAACAGCCTTCTTCCCCGGGCCACGGTCATCCTGTTCAACTGATCAGAACGCAAGTTAATGAGGGGCGTGCATGTCAAAGATTTTTGCGCACCTCCCATCTTCCACTTAATCAGAAGTTGTGAGCAAACCATGTAAGATGGCATTGATAAGTTACACTAAGTGCAATAAAAAAGAACAGAAACAAGTATAAAAACAATTGAATAAAATTGAAGAATGAAGTAGGGATGGCAGGATCAAAAAGTACACAAACAAGAGATAATCGTATCTATTATACATCCCTACGCTTGCTTTTTGAGGAGTGCAAAAAATTAATAACCAGTAATAATCCGATTGAATCAAACTGATAAACCCGAACGATCGTGACAACTAGGGAACAACCTGCCTGCACGAATGTCTCCCACATACCGCACTCAACAAACACGTCAACCATGATTAATAGGTGCACAATAGTTGAGAAAAGCAAGCATAGGGATGTATAATAGATACGATTATCTCTTGTTTGTGTACTTTTTGATCCTGCCATCCCTACTTCATTCTTCAATTTTATTCAATTGTTTTTATACTTGTATAAAGTAAGATTGCATATGCATGCATGCACCTTCAAATTCTTCCTGAAGTTGTGCCTGCTTCTTGAAGCAGCCCTTGCACTTGTTCCATTTACCACCCAAGCAATCAACACAGTCAGTTGCAGTAACAGCAAAGCTACACTTAGCAGCACATTTGGCAATTTTGCCACTGCATTTCAATGCATTGCAACCTTGAGCTATTGAGAGATAAGACTCATTATTCACTATGCAAGCACAGTCAGTAATGACACTAATAAGAGAATACAAACCTTCCACTGTGAAATCATTAGGAACCATCTCTACACCTCCTGGATGTCATTAGGAAACCAAGTTGATTAGCATGGTAAAATAACTATTATTATTATGTAAAGCAAGATTGCATATGCATGCACCTTTGAATTCTTCCTGAAGTTGTGCCTGCTTCTTGAAGCAGCCCTTGCACTTGTTCCATTTACCACCCAAGCAATCAACACAGTCAGTTGCAGTAACAGCAGAGCTACACTTAGCAGCACATTTGGCAATTTTGCCACTGCATTTCAATGCATTGCAACCCTGAGCTATTGAAGGATAAGACTCATTATTCACTATGCATGCACAGTCAGCAATGAATGCACAGGAGTGCAGAACCCTCACCGCTACATGCATGCATATAGCTTGGCTCACTGTGTATACTACAGTGCATATTCAATATCAGGAGTATTGAACTACATACCCTACATCTGAACAGGGTACTGGTATACTATTGATTACTCAGGTGCATTAAGGACTGGGACAGCCATTTTGCAGGACATTTTTGTGTTATGTTTGAGGTGTCATATCTCCCCAAATGTATGTGTGGCTGACATCAAACCTTCACCATAAGTTAGATCAGGGACTCCTCTAACCGCAAGCCAACCTCAAGCCACGCCCACCAACTAACAGCACTGTTACGGCTTCAGCAACACACCCACTAATTGAGCAGAAATCGAGAAAGGCGGTGGAGAAAAACTACTTGGATATTGACTTTTTTGCTCTTAACACGATTGTTACAATTGTATTAACTAGTTCTGCTTTTGCAAGGCTGCCTGAACTAACAAGTAAGAAACAATCAATAAAAACGTCCACTCACGATTGCTGAGACAACAATCTTCTTGAAATAACTCGAAGAATAAGTAACCAATTCGCTTTGCAAAAGCAGCATCTCATCTTTGTTATCCAAATTAACTAATAACCTTCGTTTTCCACCTTCTCTGGCAAGTTTTCTCCACCGCCTCGAGCTGCCTAGACTCTACTGCATGGCTGTATGGCTATGATTGTGGGCGTGTCCATAGGTCACATGACAAATGAACTTGTGCACCGTGCTATAGTACACCTGGCAAACCTTTACTCAGGAAGGCGAACGGCTCTACAGTGTTTTTGTAAGTTGATCGAACCTTTATTAGACATTTTCTATCAACAGATAACTCGATTAGCGAGGGTAGCACAATATTATTGTTATCAGGTCCACGTGATCAATTTGCATAAAAATAGCTAATTAAGCGCATTGCGCACAGCGCCCACGGTCCCAGTCCTTAAGGTACCATTAAATTGCGTGGGCGTGAGGTGGGGGATATGACACCTAAACCACATCAAAGTCATTAGTGAGGTGCATGTTGTGTAACCACGCCCTTTTAATTGCACAGGTCTCAGGGGTGTGGCTGCTAGAGCCGGAAGTGTTCATTTAATATCCTCCATGGACCGGAAGCCGAGCCGGAAGGGAGGGGCCAGGCCACGCCCAAAACAGCCCCACCCTGTTCCCCAAGGACCACCATTCTCAATCAAGTGCCCACTAACCACCGGATGTCCACCGGAAGCCCACAATCAATCCCAATTAAAACACACAGCTTCCTCAAGGCCAAAACACACACAAAAACTTGGAGGCCGTTCTGCCACACCGCCCACGCAAGAGCTCACCTCATTTCCTGTGTGGGCGGAGTAACAACACGTCATCGCAACCACATCCGCTTCAAACCATCGTCAGCTTCCGTCCAGCCGTACAGGCCCCTCGATCGCACCGCCGTACAGTGCCTCATTAACAGACATGGCCTCACCTTTGACCTCCTGCCACGCCCCCAAAGCCTCCTGGACGGGTTCAAAGGTCACCACCGCATCCGGGACACGCCCACCTATCGCCGAAGCCAAGTCCCCGATGTCCAAGCACTGGCCTGTGAAGCCACGCCCAATCGGAAGCAATAAAACCTGCATTAACGCACACGCACACACTCCACGTCCACACAGTGCCAGGAACACGCCCACATGCTTAATTAAGCCTAATTAGCTTTTTTTTTTTTTTTTTTTAAGTCGTTGCGGTTAATAGTTAAGCAAGAATGCTTTGATCTTGCTTTGATGTGGGCAATTACCGGCCTTTTCTTCAGGGGCCACTTCCGGTCGCTAATTACACGCGCATAATCATCCCTGGCCGATTCTGGACACGCCCACCTTCGACCAAAAGCACTCGTATGGCCTCTTCGGCCACGCCCCTTCACGATTCGCTAATTGAATTAGCCATTCCTGACGCTCACGCCCACGCAATTAAATGGTACCTTAATGCACCTGAGTACATACCCTGTACCTATAAACAGGGTTCTGGTATTAGCTAGAGTCAGTGATCTAAGAGTTGGGGAAGGCACCAGGCTATGCCACTATGTACACTGTGACAACTTCAACTGAATTATGCACTTGAGGGCCACAGCCTGTTTACACTGTCACTGCATTGACAACTGACCAGCAAAGCACAGAATGGCGATCAGTCATGTAATTAGCGATATCAGACCTCCAAATTTCACCGATTTTTCCGCGGAGTATTTCCCAGTGGAATATCAATGTTCGAGTATCAGAAGGTAGCTCTCAACGAGCGCTATCCAATGATGCTTGTAACGAATTCGTAGGTAAAACCGTTACGAAGCCACGCCCACCTAAATTTTCCCCATAGAAACGGTTCCGCGGAACTGGTTTGCACGGTTAAAGCGTCAGTAGATAGCTCATTCTATGAGCTATCTAGCGCAATTTTTTTCCACGAGTGTACTCCTAACCAGAGCCGAGATATTCTCGATTTACTGGAGGCCCCCGGAGGTCTGAAATCGCTAATGTAATTGAGACTGGCAACAGCTGCACACACTACTCCACTCGGCAGGACTTAACATGACCACTCTTCCTTTGTGCCACGTATATCTAGAATGCGTACTTTCTCTATGACGACCCTTACCATTTAGCAAAATGGGGTTGTGACGGACGGACAGACAAAAATCGCCAAACGATTGCAGTAACCCTCCGCCTACGCTTTGCGGCGAGGGTTGATGACACTAATAAAAGAATATAAACCTTCCACTGTGAAATCATTAGGAACCATCTCTACACCTCCTGGACGTCATTAGGAAACCAAGTTGATTAGCATGTTAAAAAAACTATTATATGTGACTCATTATTTATTCACTATGCATGCACAGTCAATAATGACACTAATAAAAGAATACAAACCTTCCACTATGAAATCATTAGGAAACATCTCTATACCTCCTGGATGTCATTAGGAAACCAAGTTGATTAGCATGGTAATTGTATGTAAAATAAGATAGTATATGCATGCACCTTCAAATTCTTCCTGAAGTTGTGCCTGCTTCTTGAAGCAGCCCTTGCACTTGTTCCATTTACCACCCAAGCAATCAACACAGTCAGTTGCAGTAACAGCAGAGCTACACTTAGCAGCACATTTGGCAATTTTGCCACCGCATTTCAATGCATTGCAACCTTGAGCTATTGAAGGATAAGACTCATTATTCACTATGCATGCACAGTCAGCAATGACACTAATAAGAGAATACAAACCTTCCACTGTGAAATCATTAGGAAACATCTCTACACCACCTGGACGTCATTAGGAAACCAAGTTGATTAGCATGTTAAAAAACTATTATATGTAAAGTAAGATTGTATATGCATGCACCTTCAAATTCTTCCTGAAATTGTGCCTGCTTCTTGAAGCAGCCCTTGCACTTATTCCATTTACCACCCAAGCAATCAACACAGTCAGTTGCAGTAACAGCAGAGCTACACTTAGCAGCACATTTGGCAATTTTGCCACTGCATTTCAATGCATTGCAACCTTGAGCTATTGAGAGATAAGACTCATTATTCACTATGCATGCACAGTCAGTAATGACACTAATAAGAGAATACAAACCTTCCACTGTGAAATCATTAGGAACCATCTCTACACCTCCTGGATGTCATTAGTAAACCAAGTTGATTAGCATGTTAAAAAACTATTATATGTAAAGTAAGATTGTATATGCATGCACCTTCAAATTCTTCCTGAAATTGTGCCTGCTTCTTGAAGCAGCCCTTGCACTTATTCCATTTACCACCCAAGCAATCAACACAGTCAGTTGCAGTAACAGCAGAGCTACACTTAGCAGCACATTTGGCAATTTTGCCACTGCATTTCAATGCATTGCAACCTTGAGCTATTGAGAGATAAGACTCATTATTCACTATGCATGCACAGTCAGTAATGACACTAATAAGAGAATACAAACCTTCCACTGTGAAATCATTAGGAACCATCTCTACACCACCTGGACGTCATTAGGAAACCAGCAAAACTATTATATGTAAAGTAAGATTGCATATGCATGCACCTTCAAATTCTTCCTGAAGTTGTGCCTGCTTCTTGAAGCAGCCCTTGCACTTGTTCCATTTACCACCCAAGCAATCAACACAGTCAGTTGCAGTAACAGCAGAGCTACACTTAGCAGCACATTTGGCAATTTTACCACTGCATTTCAATGCATTGCAACCTTGAGCTATTGAGAGATAAGACTCATTATTCACTATGCATGTACAGTCAGTAATGACACTAATAAAAGAATACAAACCTTCCACTGTGAAATCATTAGGAAACATCTCTACACCACCTGGACGTCATTAGGAAACCAAGTTGATTAGCATGTTAAAAAAACTATTATATTATGTAAAGTAAGATTGCATATGCATGCACCTTCAAATTCTTCCTGAAGTTGTGCCTGCTTCTTGAAGCAGCCCTTGCACTTGTTCCATTTATCACCCAAGCAATCAACACAGTCGGTTGCAGTAACAGCAGAGCTACACTTAGCAGCACATTTGGCAATTTTGCCACTGCATTTCAATGCATTGCAACCTTGAGCTATTGAAGGATTAGACTCACTATTCACTATGCATGAACATGCAGTCAGTAATAAGAGAATACAAACCTTCCACGGTGAAATCGTTAGGAACCATCCCCATATCTAGATGTCAGAATGTATAATATGTAATTAAGCTAAATTTATAATCCATGCAATGATACGCATATTAAGTACCTCCTTCCTGAAATTGTGCCTGCTTCTCTTCATTTGTGAGATCATTGGTAGATATCTCTTCATCTGAAAGTCAGTAAGAACTAGTGTTATTACAGCTAAACGTGCAGTGCAAGCTTGAAGATTTAATGTCACACTAGTGGTGGATAGTATAGCATCAATAACCACTAAAATTAATGTACAATGTGTAAGCATTTGTAAAGCAAAAGCATCTGCACTTCAATCAACTCACCTGGTCCACTCATAGGGTTGGCAGCAATAACTGCACACAAGACAAGGATTGAGACTAACACCAATATGAGATTCATCTTTGCTCTCAAGTATGAATCAATGACAACCGTTTCTTTAGGTTTTAGAGGACTAATTAGTATACTTCTCTCTTCTGTACAGGCTGGTGGATCAGATAGCTGTTTTGATAACACATGCAGTAGTTGCTTTAATAGGTAGCTCTTGACTCGGCAGAGCTGAATGCATGCATGCTGATAAGTAGCACAGCTGCAGAGTCATTAATACTGACACCTAGCTCTCTGATTTGTCTTCCTTGTATCAGATGGAATAGTCACTTCTGTAAGACTTCAGCCATGAACATAGTCGCTGTACAATTTTGGCTGCTTGATACCCATTAGTCCATCAGTGTCACTATCATTGACTGGGAAGGCTGCATGTGTAACCTGCAGTACGTGCACATATTATTCTTTTTATACAATTGGAAGGAACAAAGATCTTGTTATGCATGTTCAGTGACTTCTTAAGTAGGTTTTTTCATTCCATTTGTTTATCATGCAGGTCACGGTGCATTATGTGCACACACACTTTCATAATATTTATAACAATGGAGATATGACATAGCATACATTAAATTTTGTTTGAGTGGTGCATCATATTATGCCCAGCATAGACATGTGCATGACCGTATCAGTTTCAAACAGGAGCATAAGGAGGCACGTCTGTGAAATACCTGCATCAGCTAGTGCATGTTGCAGGAACAATGTATACATTACTAAGCATCATGCATGTTGGAGATATTATGATAGCATACATTTGTTTGAGCGATACACATCACATTGTACCCAGCGCAGCATCCATGGCCATATCACACAGCAATAACTCATCTGTAACAGGTGCATGAGCAGTCTGACTTAATTCCATGTAACACATGGCACATCTGCTAAATAGCTACCTAAAATTAATTTAACTGTGTATGTCACATACAGGAACATTGTACATTGTAACATTTCTATAAATTTAATATCAAATCATGTCTCACGTTATGCCCAGCACATGCAGCATGAAGGTGTTTGTGGATTTTGCTCATGACTTTCACTAATAATAATTTATTATAAAACAACACATGGCACATTGGCCTGGCTCAATTTAGATTTTGTGCCTCTTCGTTGGTTTAACTGCCTTTTGAAAAACATGGCTTCAGTTTCTTTTCCCTCTCTACATCTGGCTCATTGCTGGAGTCATCATCATTGCATGTCGCTATTCCTCTCGCCTGACTAACCTCATTGGTGACAGAGCAGTTCCTCTCCTAGCTACACTCTTTCTTTTGTCGTAAACAAAGCATATTTACACTGTCATATCCATATTAGAAATTCGAATACTGACATCTTAACCCCGATGAATCTAAGATAATTGCGTGGTATCTTGATCTTGGGGTATACGTACAAAAAGCCCTCAAGTTGTTTTTAGGAAGATATTGATTCAGAACTAAAATTAATAGACCTTTCCAATACATATTTCCCACATTCAGTGTGAAAGGGTGCTATACACCTTGTATGATAAACCAAAAAATTTCCCCCAAATTTTATTAATCTCCTCAATATTATGTGCTTTCTGTGATTTTAATTTCGACAACTCACTGTCCCAATTAATTGACCAGTCGACTCATATACAAGGCAACATCCTTGACCTAGTGCTCTCCAATTCAAATAATTGTGTCACCAATCTAGCTGTAGCCCCCAATAAGTGGTTAACCACAGATCATTTTGAAGTCACCTTCCAATTAACTATCTCAGCAAATCCACTTAACTCCTACTACAATTCCCAAGTATGTATTTGATTTTCCGAAAGCTAACTACTGTAACAATGGCATTTTGTCATATCTATCTGATTTCAATTACATCCCTTGCATCCAAAGTCAGAATGTCGAATCTATATGGCTCACAATAAAGAACCCCATTCTCACTGCTATGAATCTTTTCATACCCAAGGTTAGGCTTCGATGTCACCAATTTCCCACTCCTGAACTTAGACACCTCTCAAAATGCCTGCACACTTCCAAGAAAAGATTCTCTAAGCACCCTACCCCTCACCTCCAACTAAAAAATCAATGACCTGGAACTACAATATCGCAATAAAATCTTACAGGCTAAATCAAATTACGAAACATGCAAACCTAGTCCGTACATTTGCAGGTTCACATATTGGCAGAATATACGACTATAGTCGTTCTTTAAGCAAGAAGAGCATCATCCCAACCATGGTATCCCTCAACAACTGCAATGCAACTTCTGATGCAGGAAAGGCACAACTGTTCAATACCTGAGGCTTCTTTCATTCAGTCTTCACTGATAGTTCCTTCTCTCTACCAAACCTGGATACTATTCCCATTCCTCCATCTTGCATTTGTACCTTAATATTCTCAGATACAGAAGTTTTTGATACACTCTCATCACTTGATCCTACGAAAGCTAGTGGCTGTGATGATATTGCCCCCAAACTACTAATTATTAAGCACTGTGCTTCAGCTCTGTATATTATACCTTTGCATCAACTGTTTTCATTAAGTTTGTCCAAGCATTTGATCCCCAACGAGTGGAATCTAGTGCCACTCAATAATCCCAATCTTCAAATCTGGAGACAAATCCCAGGTCAAAAACTACCGGCCCATATCTCTGCTATGCATTGTGTCCAAAGTTCTTGAGCACTTAATCTATCGTAAAGTAAGCAAGTTTATCATCAACAATAATATCCTCTGTCATCACCAATTTGGGTTCCGCCAGCACCACTCCACTACTCAGCAACTACTAATCTTTCTGAGCAACATCAATGATGCTCTTGACAACAAATGTGATATATATTATCTATCTCAACTTCAAGAAAGCTTTTTTATAGTGTGCCACATCAAGAGCTTCTGCTAAAGATCGGTATAGTGGGGAGTATATGGAGATAGTTCCGGGAGTATTTATCTAACAGATATCAGCACGTGTGCATTAATAACAGTAAATCCTCAACTCTACCAGTTGTCTCTGGTGTCCCCCAGGGGAGTTTGCTTATTCCTCGTATATATAAATGATTTATCATCCTCCCTGAATCACACTAGTTCATTCATTTTTGCCGATGATACCAAGTGTCTCAGACCAATACATTCTCCACACGACTGCATTCTGTTACGGTCCGACCTTGATGCACTATCCACATGGAGTACTAACTGGAAACTGAACTTTAATGAATCTAAATGCTCTCTCCTCTCTGTTACCTCCAGCCATGCATCTACCACACCAAGTGATCTACACCATCAATATCTCATCAATGAGCTACCTATCTCTGCAACTGACAAGCAAAGAGATCTTGGCATCATCATATCGTGGTCTTATCACATAAGTAAGATATATAGTATCCAAAGCATACAAAATACTCGGCTTGCTTCACAGAACTTTAAATGACATCACCACGAAGAAAAGACTTTATATATCTCTTGTATGATCACTGCTCATGACATTGTATGGATCCCAAATTTGGCGACCTCTGCTAGTTAAAGATATGAAGCCAATTAAATCATTGCAACGTCGAGCCACTAAGTATATTATACTAAATGACTTCACCTCAAGCTATAGATCAAGACTAATCCAGCTTAAACTCCTTCCAATATCAATGCAACTTGAACTCAATGACATTTGTTTTTTTATAAAATCACTAAAGCTCATCACATCTAACAACTCCTTCAAAATCTCAAAGTATACCTCGATCATTTAGTGTTAATCAAATAAGATTTGGAAGCTACAGAAAACTTGTACAATTACTTATCAAAAACAACAGAGACAAACAATTCTATTTCAATAGACTGCCTTACCTCTGGAACTCCCTCCCTCCAATTGATCTCAGTATGTTATTTAACTGCATCAGAACTAAACTGGTAGATATGTTCTGGGAATCATTCCTATTAAGATTCAACTCTGACAATCAGTGTACATATTATTTCTCATATCCTTGTCATAGTTACTTCTCACAACCGAAATCATGTTTCATCTCCATGTAATTTGCTCATAATTAACTAATTAATGTATCCTTTTTTGTCATCTATTTTATTATTTAATTTAGTGTTTTGTCAGGCTGCTATAGCTTTAGTATAGTCCTTCAGCTGTCACAGCTGTAAAGTATTAACAATAATAATAATGATAATAATAATAATGAAGTAATACTTACTGCTTACTGAATTTTAACAGAGCGCAAGTGTTATTAGCTATTCTCTGTGTTTCAAACAGCTTAACACACCCCTACATAGTGATTGTCTCCAATGATTGCTAAAAGCATTTCATTCCGTATACCGGTATATTAGTTATTTTTATTATAATATGTCATTATTAACATAAATGATTATTATTTATCATTCAGCATTTCATTGTGTATGTGTCAGTTCCTTTGATGATGTCATTATTACAAAATGTAGGGATCGCAGTGTTTCCAGTGATGCCAGGCCCTGTTATTTATTTACATTTTAGGTCTAATTAGGATAATTATAGGTGCAACAATTATTTATAGCATGTTGGCTAGCAGTTACACATGCATTATATGAGGCAAATCAGTAAAAATCATACAATTATAACTAGTCACACTCTGTATAGCTAACTGTAATAGTTCGATCTAGATCTGTTCCTTTTTTTTCACTACCTCCACTTCCTCTCCGAGGTAGCTGATCTTTCCCTTTCGTCTAAATGTCACCAGATAATCTTCACACTTAAACCCCTCTTCCTCCCCAAAGAGGTCATGTGCCGTGAGTACACCAACTGAAGTAAATATGCCCCCAAGCCGACGTGAAACCATGGTCCGATAGTGCACCGGTAGCACATGTGTCGTATCCATGGAAATCTCAGTGGTTGTGGTAGATTCGTATGTTACAGCCCAAGTGATTATCATGGCCTCGACTTTAGTCTTCGGTGGTACCTTGAGAGTATCAACTATCTGATATCCACACGATAGAGACTCCTCTTCTCTGTTCTCTTTTGCTTCAATCTCACATGTTGTCGTGCTATAAGAGCCAGATACACCAGCCGTGCCCTCAGCAGTTGGACCCGCGGCCATATTAAAAAAACCAGCTCCTCCAACTTTGATGCCTAGACTTCCACCAATGGATTTGGTTTCGCTTGATTCCCACTTTAATTGGTAGGATTTTGACTTTTTCTTGCTGCTGTCTTTGTTGCTGATGATTTGAAATTTGTCATACCAATCTGTGTCTTCTAGTGTTTTATTTTCGAGGGTTTTATCTTTATACCACCAATCAGGTAATCCATGGTACTCGTTTGCTGTATTTGTGTGAGATTTGCAGTCAACATCGACAACTGAGCGACCAACCACCACAGGGTGAGTTGTTTCTATCATGTGGTAAGACATCCCGTTCAGAAATGCAGACAGCTCTTCGCTTGAAACACCTATTACGAAGATATCCTGTCCGTATTTTTTCTTCGTTGCTTCTTTGATGTAATCAGGAGCTTTAAAATCTGAAGTACTTGACATGCCAAATAATTTCATTATCCTCTCCATACTGCTCCAGGTGTACGTGTGACTAATGCAATGAATTGAATGATCTATGCTATAGCTTCAGCATGTCACTTATATAAGACTAAAATTAAATTTGCAGTTATGATGTTTTTGTTTGCCACAAGTGTGTCGAATTAAATTTATCTTATCACTGAACAGATCAACAATAAACATTTTTCTTCATACATGATAAAATTAACTGTTACATTCAATAATTATATATTCTATAATATATCCTATGCTGAATTGTATACTATACTGAGTCAGGTGATCAAAACTACTGATCTGATCACAATTCACTAATAAAATTAACTTGATGTTTTGCAAAATTTGGTGTCATGAAGCAGTTGCAGAACTAATAACTATTATAATAACATTAATAATTATTATAGCCAATAAATACTACAAATATTGTAAGGATGCATATAACTGGACCAATTAAACAGCAGACAAGAGTAGAGACACCACACACCTGTGTCCATAGTGAACAACTTTGGGCACTAACATAATCACCTTCAATATTGTGTTTCGTAGTCTGAAATGAGTAAGTATTATAATATTAATAATTGGGATATTACAATAATATTATAGCAATTAATTCCTATAGGAAATTAATGAGGAATGGCAGCTCCAGTAGTCAGTATTAGGTAATTAATAATTATTTAATATTCTGTATACCTAGTAAAATTCAAAAGAGATGGTGGTTTGTAACATCAGCTCTCACTGTGTACTGAATTTGGTCACTAGGTGTCTATAATAGTTGCATTGTACGCACCCTTTTATGTTGACAAGCTTTTGGCATATGTAGCTTATATACTACTACTTAATTATCAGTGTTAAATTATTATATACCCATTATTACCATTTTAGAAGCGATATGAGTTAAAAAGAGGCAAATACATGGCAAGCATAACATTGCACTGTAACCAAGGCAACCGCATAGAATGCTACAGACAATTAGGCCTGCAGTCATGAGTTTGTACTCTCTTGCAGGATGTTGCCGTTCTCTGGTGAAACCAAAAGCTCTGACAGGAATCGGCAGTGGTTGAATAGTCACAGAATGTTGAGGATAGGGAGCAAGATCATCCTCGTTGTCAACTGAAATGCTCGCCGATGATGAAGGCTGCAAACAAAATAATTACACTGATTATGAGAGTAGCTATGTTATTAGAAAAAATTATGTATAGCAGGAAATTTTCGCAGAGAGCAAAATTTTATGTGGATACGTTGGGTGCCGGAAACATAAAATTAATACGTACAGCAAAATATTATTAATTAAAAATTAATAGTCAGAAAAATAATATTATGATATTATGCATGCATATATGCAGCTGTAATGCACAGATCAATGTGGATGTAGTCTACGTCATGATGCTGAGGTGAACTGCAAAATTTCTTCTGAAGGATGAATTTGCAATTCCGCATATTTGCACCAGCAACAATCTCCTGGTATTATTAAAGAGTGTATGCAACACACACAGTAGTTACAGTAGTACTTTTGGGATTAAATTTAAGTAATGCAGCAAGTGGTTGCAACACTAGTACCATAATTTTGTTACAATATTATAGTGATAGGCTATGAAGCTTTATCACTGTATATATTATAGTGCTGAAGTTTAAGTACCTGCTGATCATATTATTCACACCTTAGAGCAGCCACAATTGTAATGTCAAATCTAGAAAGAGCTCTTTCATTTGCTACAACTGTGTGTGTTGCACGCTCTCTTTTATGTACTCATGATTACATTTAACATTCAAGGGCATGAGAACCATTTCATAGTGGGCTAATCCACAAAATTCATAAGCACATGTATCAGACAACAATTTATGGTTTGATAATTATAGTTCTTTGGACAATTCTCCACATGCATTCAATTTATACTATGGTTCACAACTTCTAAATCATTTCACAAGCGGATCTGAAATTTATTATCTCCCCAGTAGCAATTTACTTTTCTGTGGTTATGAGGTAATTGTGGTGTAATCTATGATGAAATTATGATGAAATTATGATGCAACCTATGAGGTAATTATGAAAAAATCCAGGGCCTCGCTGGAGCCTTTCTGGGACTTGAAAGTCAGTAAATATGTAGAGTATCTTACGTGTGTATCCAGCGAATAGATTACAAGCTGAGCGCTACTTTCTCTGAGAAGCACTGTTGGTTGAACTTCACGTGTTTTCTTGGCTTACGTAATGCCGTGGATAGCCTTGTGCTATATATAGCACGCATCATTGTCACAAGGGGCTGGCCCGCGCGAGACTGCAGCAGCGCGACTAACCTGAAGTTCGGAAGGAATACTGTGCTGTCAAGTTCGTCTCTGTGATTGAAGCATCGAAACTTGTCGCTATCAAGGTTGAGAGTCGATCTTAGACGCCATCTCCATGATTTCTGGGGCCAGCATCGATCGATGTGTACGCATTCTATTGACGACCCTTTACCACATGCACCATTACACTGTGCAGCTACTGGGGAGATGGTCAAGGGTTCATTAATTAAAGAAAATCATTGGTTAGTAGCTTACTATAGGTGATACTGCTTCTAGTGAAGGAGCGGCTTTCCTTATTTCAATCTCCCTCTGATGTGGCTTTGGTTTCTCTCTGGTATAGCTTAAAGGTGCCCTTGTTGGATCCTGCTGAAATGCTCCTGATTGCTCTGGAACATATGCTGCAGCAGTTAAAGTTTGGTTAAGCACTGGACCAAATGTAGTCTCTCTCACGGTAGGCACACTCGGTATTTGTTGGGCTCCACTGGTTCTCTCTTGTATGAGATGAGTATCTATGTCTCCAGGCTCAAAGTCAAATTTCTGTCTCTTGTGAGGAGGAACTGGAGGTGCCTTTGTAGGCTTCTTTTTTGTAGCTGCAGGAGCTCTGGCAGCCATGACTTGGTAGCTATACCAGAATTGATGTTGCAATTGATTGCAATTACACTAAAATATATATAATCTGACTTAGAGAAAAAATGTCTGCATGTGTAGCTCTAAAATTAACCATCGCCGCAAAGCGTAGGCAGACTGCAATCATTTGGCAACATCAATTTTCGTCCACCTGTCCATCTATTTGTCCCAGTCCTCCTGTGATAAAATTAATGGTAAAGTGTGCAGCTGTTACCCATTTGTGTTTACATGACAGCTATATGTGCTTTGCTGGTCAGTTATCAATGTAATGACAGTGTAAATAGGCAGTGGCTGTCAGTTTAGGTAGCTAAGTTACAGAAGCTTTCACTTTATATAGTGACATAGCCAGGTGCCTTCCGCCTACTCCTAGATCATGTAGCTATGCATGCACTGACTCTGAAGAGACTTGAACAGACCATGGGGTATACATATATATAGAATATTAGTTCAATACTTTTGACATGGCTGTAGCTATACAATCGGTGGACTGGATTGGACTAGTGGACTGGACTACTGGACTGATAGATTTTCATTTAAAACGCACATTTAGAGGCTCTATAATGAGGTGCAATGGAGGGAAATAGCTTCACCTGTAGAAACACTCAGACTGTCTTGGTTTTACTGGCCCCGCCTATCAACCACGCCCACTATCATGGCTCAAAGCACAGGCAAAAATGAGACTGAGCTCTTGTTGTATGTTTAGTGGCTTTAGCCTCAACTGAAACAGTTTATTTGCTGATACCAGTAGCTGTATCTATCTTCCAGTAACCAGAGCTCCCTCCTCTCTCAACTTTGCACAGTATGCATGGTAGCTATGTTGGGTGGCCATTAGACTTGAAACTTTGGGCAAGCTACCTTCTTTGAGTAGCTATCCTGTCATAGCATGCAACTTGCATGCATTGGTAGATAATGTGACAGAGAATCTAGGTGTCATGATCCAAGATACCGACTCCTATCTGCATGGTGTAGCCTACTGGCGGCTTAGATACAGACCCTAGTACGTAATTCCTGAGTGACAGGTACTGGGCCAGGGGCATTTAGAAGCCATCTCTTTAAAGGTCGTCACACTTATTGAAAATCGGTGCCCGGGATAGCCCTAGCAGTGTAGGCTAGAAGTTTTGAAGATTGTCTTACCAGTCCACCGATTGCATACAGCCTTCTGACATTGAACAAGCATACACATGCAGGTGATAAACACAACTAGAAAGGACATTTCGGTCCTTGGACCTTCATCAGCTACAAATGCATGAAATAGTGAGTACAGAGTTAAGGTACCATTTAATTGCGTGGGCGTGAGCGTCAGGAATGGCTAATTCAATTAGCGAATCGTGAAGGGGCGTGGCCGAAGAGGCCATACGAGTGCTTTTGGTCGAAGGTGGGCGTGTCCAGAATCGGCCAGGGATGATTATGCGCGTGTAATTAGCGACCGGAAGTGGCCCCTGAAGAAAAGGCCGGTAATTGCCCACATCAAAGCAAGATCAAAGCATTCTTTCTTAACTATTAACCGCAACGACTTAAAAAAAAAAAAAAAAAAAAAAAAAAAAAAAGCTTATTAGGCCTAATTAAGCATGTGGGCGTGTTCCTGGCACTGTGTGGAGTGTGTGCGTGTGCGTTAATGCAGGTTTTATTGCTTCCGATTGGGCGTGGCTTCACGGGCCAGTGCTTGGACATCGGCGCCTGGGACTTGGCCTCGGCGATAGGTGGGCGTGTCCCGGAAGCGGTGGTGACCTTTGAACCCCGCGAGGAGGCTTTGGGGGCGTGGCAGGAGGTCAAAGGTGAGGCCATGTCTGTTAATGAGGCACTGTACGGCGGTGCGATCGAGGGGCCTGTACGGCTGGACGGAAGCCGACGATGGTTTGAAGCGGATGTGGTTGCGATGACGTGTTGTTACTCCGCCCACACAGGAAATGAGGTGAGCTCTTGCGTGGGCGGTGTGGCAGAACGGCCTCCAAGTGTTTGTGTGTGTTTTGGCCTTGAGGAAGCTGTGTGTTTTAATTGGGATTGATTGTGGGCTTCCGGTGGACATCCGGTGGTTAGTAGGCACTTGATTGAGAATGGTGGTCCTTGGGGAACGGGGTGGGGCTGTTTTGGGCGTGGCCTGGCCCCTCCCTTCCGGCTCGGCTTCCGGTCCATGGAGGATATTAAATGAACACTTCCGGCTCTAGCAGCCACACCCCCGAGACCTGTGCAATTAAAAGGGCGTGGTTACACAACATGCACCTCACTAATGACTTTGACGTGGTTTAGGTGTCATATCCCCCACCTCACGCCCACGCAATTTAATGGTACCTTAAAACTTATCTACTGTACACAGTATATGGCATAGTAAAAAGCTTAAGGTACCATTTAATTGCGTGGGCGTGAGCGTCTGGAATGGCTAATTCAATTAGCGAATCGTGAAGGGGCGTGGCCGAAGAGGCCATACGAGTGCTTTTGGTCGAAGGTGGGCGTGTCCAGAATCGGCCAGGGATGATTATGCGCGTGTAATTAGCGACCGGAAGTGGCCCCTGAAGAAAAGGCCGGTAATTGCCCACATCAAAGCAAGATCAAAGCATTCTTTCTTAACTATTAACCGCAACGACTTAAAAAAAAAAAAAAAAAAAAGCTTATTAGGCCTAATTAAGCATGTGGGCGTGTTCCTGGCACTGTGGAGTGTGTGCGTGTGCGTTAATGCAGGTTTTATTGCTTCCGATTGGGCGTGGCTTCACGGGCCAGTGCTTGGACATCGGCGCCTGGGACTTGGCCTCGGCGATAGGTGGGCGTGTCCCGGAAGCGGTGGTGACCTTTGAACCCCGCGAGGAGGCTTTGGGGGCGTGGCAGGAGGTCAAAGGTGAGGCCATGTCTGTTAATGAGGCACTGTACGGCGGTGCGATCGAGGGGCCTGTACGGCTGGACGGAAGCCGACGATGGTTTGAAGCGGATGTGGTTGCGATGACGTGTTGTTACTCCGCCCACACAGGAAATGAGGTGAGCTCTTGCGTGGGCGGTGTGGCAGAACGGCCTCCAAGTGTTTGTGTGTGTTTTGGCCTTGAGGAAGCTGTGTGTTTTAATTGGGATTGATTGTGGGCTTCCGGTGGACATCCGGTGGTTAGTAGGCACTTGATTGAGAATGGTGGTCCTTGGGGAACGGGGTGGGGCTGTTTTGGGCGTGGCCTGGCCCCTCCCTTCCGGCTCGGCTTCCGGTCCATGGAGGATATTAAATGAACACTTCCGGCTCTAGCAGCCACACCCCCGAGACCTGTGCAATTAAAAGGGCGTGGTTACACAACATGCACCTCACTAATGACTTTGACGTGGTTTAGGTGTCATATCCCCCACCTCACGCCCACGCAATTTAATGGTACCTTAAAACTTATCTACTGTACACAGTATATGGCATAGTAAAAAGCTTAAGGTACCATTTAATTGCGTGGGCGTGAGCGTCTGGAATGGCTAATTCAATTAGCGAATCGTGAAGGGGCGTGGCCGAAGAGGCCATACGAGTGCTTTTGGTCGAAGGTGGGCGTGTCCAGAATCGGCCAGGGATGATTATGCGCGTGTAATTAGCGACCGGAAGTGGCCCCTGAAGAAAAGGCCGGTAATTGCCCACATCAAAGCAAGATCAAAGCATTCTTTCTTAACTATTAACCGCAACGACTTAAAAAAAAAAAAAAAAAAAAGCTTATTAGGCCTAATTAAGCATGTGGGCGTGTTCCTGGCACTGTGGAGTGTGTGCGTGTGCGTTAATGCAGGTTTTATTGCTTCCGATTGGGCGTGGCTTCACGGGCCAGTGCTTGGACATCGGCGCCTGGGACTTGGCCTCGGCGATAGGTGGGCGTGTCCCGGAAGCGGTGGTGACCTTTGAACCCCGCGAGGAGGCTTTGGGGGCGTGGCAGGAGGTCAAAGGTGAGGCCATGTCTGTTAATGAGGCACTGTACGGCGGTGCGATCGAGGGGCCTGTACGGCTGGACGGAAGCCGACGATGGTTTGAAGCGGATGTGGTTGCGATGACGTGTTGTTACTCCGCCCACACAGGAAATGAGGTGAGCTCTTGCGTGGGCGGTGTGGCAGAACGGCCTCCAAGTGTTTGTGTGTGTTTTGGCCTTGAGGAAGCTGTGTGTTTTAATTGGGATTGATTGTGGGCTTCCGGTGGACATCCGGTGGTTAGTAGGCACTTGATTGAGAATGGTGGTCCTTGGGGAACGGGGTGGGGCTGTTTTGGGCGTGGCCTGGCCCCTCCCTTCCGGCTCGGCTTCCGGTCCATGGAGGATATTAAATGAACACTTCCGGCTCTAGCAGCCACACCCCCGAGACCTGTGCAATTAAAAGGGCGTGGTTACACAACATGCACCTCACTAATGACTTTGACGTGGTTTAGGTGTCATATCCCCCACCTCACGCCCACGCAATTTAATGGTACCTTAAATGAATGCACAGGAGTGCAAAACCCTCACCGCTACACCTGCTGAATAATGAGTATTGAACTAGATACAATATGGTAGTATGTATCTCGTTCAATACTATATACATACCCTGTACCTGAGGTACTCCAGCAGAGTCAGTGCATGATATAGGCTAGGGGGAAGGCACCTGCCTATGTCACTACAATAACTGAAAGCCTCTGTGACTACTTAAACTCAATTATGCACTTGAGAGCCACTGCCTGTTTACACTGTCACTGTAGTCTCGAAACCAGACCGCTCCCACCGCAGCGTTTAGTTCTTTCAGGATAAACACGCGGAGGGAGGGTCTGGGAGACTGCCTATACCATTTTGGATCCGCGCGCACAGATCTTGGCGGGCCAATCAGATTGCAGAACGCGAGTGACGTCATACATTTGAAATCTTGAACGACTTTTCTCTTTGAATTTAGTACCTCTGGATACCTTTCGAAGGCTAATTCGATCGTAGCGAAGGCTTTTAGTTTGCTTAACAGCAAAAAAAGAGCGTTACTGGCTGGCTCTTGACATCGTATGGGCGGACCCCAACGCGTGACGTCACGTACATCTTGCATAATCGGGATCCAAAACGGTATAGGCAGTCTCCCAGACCCTCCCTCCGCGTGTTTATCCTGAAAGAACTAAACGCTGCGGTGGGAGCGGTCTGGTTTCGAGACTACTGTCACTGCATTGACAACTGACCAGCAAGGCACAGAATGGCAACCACAGCTGCACACTATTATACATATTATGCTCAGAGATTTGCGCTGTTGGAGACGTACGCGTATAGTAATGTTAGCAAATTTTCATTACAATTCTATTATGACTTTATCTGTATACATTTGCGTTGTTGGAGACGTACGCGTGTAGTAATGTTAGCAAATTTTCATTACAATTCTGTTATGACTTTATCTGTATACATTAGCGCCAAGCGTACAATAATAGGCTAGATAATACCTCCGAGACAATGCTAATAGTGAACGCTAGTCTCGCTAACCACACCCTTCAATCTCGGGGGGGGGGGGGTGGTGGCGCGCTAGACTATGTGAATAGCAATGTATTAACGTAAGATCATCAACTCTCGACCGTGTAAGCCATTCGGAATTGTAACTCGGGGTCTGTACGTGCTATAAACTTGGAATAAAATCCATTTAGTAGATAATAAACAACCGCTGTAAGCTTACTATCACTGTTTTGTGCGGGTCATTACGTGCTACCCATGATTAATAAATTGGCGACCTTTACCACCAGTTGTTGATCGCGAGTAAATCGTTTGAACGCTAGAAGGAAAATATTCTTTTATGGCGAGATTCTATACAGCTATCCAAGTTAATTTATTGCCCCATGTCTCAGTATTTTTATTTGAGTAGCTATAGCTATGATCATAACATTAATTATTATGCAGCTCTACTGCAACTTGCTGAGCTGATCAGAGACCTAGCTATAGCTACTTGACCAGACTAGACCTGGCACTCTCTAAATGGATAGAACCCCCCACCCCATTTTTATTACCAGGGATGTTGTAATTATTTTTCTTTCCGGGCTTTTCCCATTGGCCGCATACCCTAAAAATGTGTACAGACTAGATCTGGTACATGCACAGTTATGTTTTCATTGGCCCATATAGCTACAAACTTATTCTAGCTAGCCGTTTTATATAGCTAGCTATTTGTATGCATTGTGATAGTGTGCTATTGCCACATGCATTACCAATTATAATCATTGATTGAGAACATGTTGGTAAGTGGGTGCAAGCATGCATGTAGTGGGATATTAGATGAGAGCAATGCTAGACCTGCCATAACATTTTTATATCAAATAATAATATTATGCACAAAATCAATACTACCACCATACGTTTACAGGGTTTCATCTAGCTAGCGACAAACTTTCAGGTGGATTGAAGTGTGATAAATGAGTGTATCGCACCAATTTCCTTGGGATGTAGCTAGCTTTTGTGATTTATTATGATGCTTAACTAAAATCAAATACTTAGGGGGAAGCTTTCCCTCTTCCCCTCGTCTCCCCCCCCCCCCCCCCCCCACACACACACCATCAACTGGATGAGACCCTGGTTTATATACAACATGTATAGTACATCGCAAAATAAGACTACAGCCGAGACCACCGCATATACAGTATAGATATATCAGTCGACAATAGCTAGAAGGTGATTGATGAATGATGACTTAAGTGGAGTCGGAAACTCGGTAGATTCATTGATCAAACTTGCTTCAGTATTTGGGGACCATAGTCTGTGCTCAGTAGCTATATATCAGTAGGTAGCATTTCTGTACATATACTAGCTACACAGGTTACATGAATAACATAAAAGCTAAAGTAAACATGAAAACAAAATTCAGGATGATACAATAGTTTGCATCAAAGAGGACGGATATACCAGGAGCAATATCATCCGCAAAGAATGAGATCTAGCTGACTGCCCATGGAAATCTGGCTGGCTATATATCTCATAATAATAATATTATTATGAACAATAATGGCCAAGAACGGAACCCTGTGGCATCCCCGAGATAACTGACAGAGAAGATGACTGTTCACCACCACCAACAACGATCTGAGTGGTAGGTAAGGTAGCTTCGGATCCATTGCACAATCTAAGGGGCTGTTATAATCCCTTCAAGTCTATGTAGTGGGAGTCAGTAAAGAACACTGTCGAATGCCTTCTTCAGATCGAAGAAAATGGAACACATTTCGTTGCCCATTTCAAGCTGCTGTAACCAGTCGTGTGTAACAGTTAATGAGGCTGAAGCGGTGCATCTACATGTATATACCTGGCAGGAATCCCCCTGCATTGTCTCATTGATAGGGAAGAGTTGATACAAAGGAAGTCAAATGATGGACATGGCACTCCAAAAACTTGCAACTTACAATAGACCAGATGGAGATATGGGACGGTGGACATGGTTGGAGGCAGCAGTCAAATCACTGACTTAGGAACTGAAACAATACGGGCTATTAAGCTTCTGTGAATGAGGGAAAGATCTAGTAGTATTGGAGATAGATTAAATAAAAACACTGTGGTAAGAGTGTAGCCTCATCCCCAGTCTCCCCGATCTTGGGACGAGGCTAGTAAGAGTGGGCACTATATATATATGGCATCAAGCAGCTTTGTGAAAATGCCATCTGGGGCTAGTAAATTTGTTGGGATCAAGATCAACACTTCTATCAGGTCGTACACCTCCACTTCATTGCAAAGCAGTTCTGAGGGGCAATATCATGCAGAACCTGGTAGCTAGGTTCAATGGAGTGTTGGCGAGTGGAGGAGATTTGGTGTTGAAGCAATTGGAGAAGAAGTTATATTCAAAAGAGATGCCTTTTACGGTTCGTTGGAGACTTAATTCTGCACCATTATATTAGAGAGCAATTTTTTTTAATTTTAAGGATTTCCACTGAGAAGTCATTCAATTGTTACTGTTACTATTAATTTTTATTATTATTATTATTTAATTTGAATTATAAGACCTCAACTTGTGAAAGTAGTATATAGTAGGCTTTACTAAGATGCAACGTAGCAGTGACTTGATTGATTTCTGGCAGTTCGGTATTTTTAATAGACGTTTTACTATAGGTAAAACAATGTTAACCCTGGAGCGACCTGCTAGCAGGCAGGCGGTGATGGGGCTGGGCGCATGCGCAGTTCGGGAGGCATACTGGTAGCACGTGATTGCTTTAGCTGCCATGCTGGGTTGTTGGCTGCCTGAATTGCCTATGCAGAAGCAGCATTGGATTGTCAACTTCAAGCCGACACCCAAGATCTAAAGAGGTCGCGGGTCAAGTCGGAGGGAAACCCCTCGTGGCCATGACGATCCGATAGAGGGAGCCAAGCAGCCAAGGAGCGCTGGGTTATCCATGGTCCAACTTCAGGCAATGGTAAAAACTGAGCTCAATACAGGCCGCGTGGCCTTCCCTCGAAAGGCGATCGCGGACAAGCGGCGCAATCTCGGCAAGCTCAAGGTAAGCTGCTATAATGGGGCTAAACAACATAAATTATTAGGCCATTTAATTGCATGCTCGCCAATTGGCGCCATTGTTAGTACGCACGCGCAAATCACGTGCTGGCCACGCGTCAAGCTATTTCACCGCATAGCTTGCGCTCTATATACCATGTTGGCCACAAATGCAGACCTACCAAGTCTCTAGGATTAGGCGTGAGTCTCACGCATTCGAGTATCACCTCACGCTCACACGCATGATGCCTTCCAGCACTATATAAATCTCACGCATTTCAATGAAAAGCTCAAAATGGGCGTGGTTTGCTGATTTGAGCATGTGCAGTTCGATTTTAATGTACTGAATACTGAATACAAACATGTTTGCAACATTGAAGCTGTACTTCGAACGACATTCCTATCACCACGCCCTTACCGCACCCACTAGAATTAATCTCACTCTTGATTATACTCTGACCTTGGCAGCTCTGCAAATGGGGCCCTATGGCTTAGCAATAGCACCGCGGCGGCTACATCAAAAAGTATTATCACTTGTTCATATGCCAAAAGGGCCCAGCAAACATACAATAGAGCATATACCACGCGCTGTAGCGTACTATTGCATGCAGAGTTGTTTCGTGGCATGACGCTCCCTTTCCAGGGCTGAGCTCGGGCACGCGCAGTCGCATCACCTCGCGCATGCACTGACGGTATGGCTTGGATTACGCTCCATTGCTGATAGCTCACCCGTGGTTATGCTTTAAGCAGCTTAAGTGTGGCAGCTACTTTAAGGAATACATCGAACTACATGATGCCACTTCAGTTACACGAGCAATTACCCGGACGACCATTTCCGGTATGAATAATATTCATGGCGCATATGCGCCAGTGGAGCCACTGCACCCCCCCCCCCCCCCCCCCATCGCTGGCTAGCCTTATCGCTTGCTGCACCCCTGCTGCCAGTGGGATTAATGGACAGCGGGCATGCCGAGCGTAAAGTGCATGATTTATAGAACTAGCATAGCCGTTTTCTAGCATAGCCGTTTTGGTAGTTCGGAGCATGGAAGCGGCTTTCACTGATAGCTAACAATTAGTCACGCTGGTAGCGTGCACGGAGACCTAGAAAACAGCGGTTTTGTACCGACAGTGGTGGCAGGCATGCGAACCGGCAGCTTGCCCCCCCCCCCTGCCTTGACGCATGCGCAGGGGGTAACTACAGTGTTTCCGCTACTATACTTGAGGGGAGGCCCCCCCTCCCCCCGCCCTATTTGTGAGTGGCCGGCTTGCAAAGTGCTGACAGCTGCAACAGTGGTTTGCAGCCACGTGTGGTGGGTATCTTTGGCTTCCCACAGTCAGCTCAGAGACGGGCTGCTAGTGGTTTAAATGTGGTTGTACTGGTGTGCACAGCGCGCGCATTTTGGGTTGTGCATGCGCGGTGACTATGTCCTGGTGCGCATTGCATAAGCCGGTATGGCAAATCATTCTCTCTTCATGGCCAGATAATATTCAGTGATAGTAATGTTAGCACTCAACCATGCACCCTGCTTGGGTTCGGTCCTGGAGGAAACACTGTAACTGTGTGATCTCCATACCCAAGCCGCCAGGCTAACCATTGCCACTGCCCTCATGCAGGGGCCGGAGCATGCGGCGGATCTGTTTGCTCATTGCCCTATCATTGTCAGATCAAGCATACACTATTATAAGGGATAGGCCACCAATTTGTGCTATGGGTAGTACGCTCGCGCCAATCTCATGCTGGCCACACGGTATCCTCTTACCCACGAAGTAGGCCCGTACCTTATGCGCTACTATAGAGGTACATTTTCGGCACGTGAGGGAGTGGTGCGAACCGGTCAAAACGAGTCTGTTGATGGGTTTGAGTGACTATTATTTTGGCGTTTTGGGTGTTGCATGCATTGCAAACGTATTGGGGCGCGGTTGTATTCGTGCGGATGCGAATTTGCGCGACTGCCGCCGGACTCGCATAAATTAGGGTCGCACAGAGGGATGTCGATTACCATATCTGTTTCGAATGGCTGCCGTATAGCTTGGTAACAGGTGCGCTGGGGCTACATTACAAGAGCAATACTAATTATCACTCACATTTCACAGGGGCCCAGCAAAGGCAGTACTGCACATTCCCCACTTACCTAACTACCTGAGCATGGGTTAAGGGGATATGCCGCCAAGGCTCTACTAGACAGCTACCTCCACTGACAAGCAGCGACCATACAAAACGAGGCAGGAGCCCACCTGGAGGCAGCTTTAAGAACAACACATTTTGGCAGGCAAAAGCGAAAACATGCATTCCAAAGATGACGCTAGCCATAAAAAGATAGATGCTGGTGGGAACAGTGCCAAGCCTGGGGACTAGCCGCGGACCGACCCATACACCACCATTTCAATCTGCAAATAGAATTTGTGGGATGCTGTAACACTTAGTTTGTATGCACCTACATAGTGGTCGAAGTGCAACTCCACACTACCGGGGTGACTACCTTTCAGACGGATGCAGCAAGGATGCTTCAGCCACCTCACAACCATGCGCATCAGACTACCTTTTCATACAGATGCAGCAAGGAAGCTCCAGCCACCTTCTCCTCACAACCATGCGCATCACCATCCATCAAAAGCATGCTTTCCCTTTTCACCTCCCCCCCCCCCCCCCCCCCATTCACCTTTAATCAATGAAGGCCCGGTTGTCGCACCCCGGAAAACAGTTGTACAAGATCGTGGTCCTAGGCTGAATTTCCTTTGCCGAAGAATCGGCACAGCCAACAAAACCAAGCATCTATAGACCACTGGATACATCTTACATCGGACATCAAGTCTGACCTAGAAACGGGGTGCACCTTTGGAAGCGGCACATCCATGCACCGTGTGGGTAATCGCACACCCACATGCACAGCCCTGAGCCTTACAATCACTACTACAAATGCTACAGGTAGCAGGAGCTGTGGGGCATATCGGCCTGAAGCGCATAACAGGCTGCAACGCCACTGGCAAGGATTGATGGATCACAGACCAAGGAATTATTGCCTATGCTTTGGCTGCCACTACATGCCGTTCAACTCTGCATGACTCCCATATCCAGTTCGATACAATAACGGAGCAGTACTTACACCCCTAGCATATGCTGTATACTTCTGTGTGGGACTATTGCCTATGCTTTGGCGGCCACTACATGCCATTTAATTTGGCACGACTCCTAGATCCAGTTCGATACTATAACAGAGCAGTAGTTACACCCCTAGCATATGCTATACACTTCTGTGTGGGACTATGGCCTATGCTTTTGGCTGCCACCACATGCCATTTAAGTCGGCACGACTCCTAGATCCAGTTTGATACAGTAACAGCGCAGTAGTTACACCCCTGGCATATGCTATATTCTTCTGTGTGGGACTATTGCCTATGCTTTTGGCTGCCACTACATGCCATTTAAATCGGCATGGCTCCTAGATCCAGTTCGATACAATAATGGAGCAGCAGCTACACCCCTAGAATATGCTATACACTTCGGTGTGGGACTATTGCCTATGCTTTGGCTTCCACTACATGCCATTTAAGTCGGCATGACTCCTAGATCCAGTTCGATACAGTAACAGCGCAGTAGTTACACCCCTGGCATATGCTATATTCTTCTGTGTGGGACTACTGCCTATGCTTTTGGCTGCCACTACATGCCATTTAAATCGGCATGGCGCCTAGATCCAGTTCGATACAATAGCGGAGCAGTAGTTACACCCCTAGCATATGCTATACACTTCGGTGTGGGACTATTGCCTATGCTTTGGCTTTCACTACATGCCATTTAAGTCGGCTTGACTCCTAGATCCAGTTCGATACAGTAACAGCGCAGTAGTTACACCCCAGGCATATGCTATATACTTCTGCGTGGGACTATTACTTATGCTTTGGCTGCCACTACATGCCATTTAAGTCTGCACGACTCCTAGATCCAGTTCGATACAATAGCGGAGCAGTAGTTACACCCCTAGCATACGCTATACACTTCGGTGTGGGACTATTGCCTATGCTTTTGGCTGCCACTACATGCCATTTAAGTTGGCACGACTCCTAGATCCAGTTTGATACAGTAACAGCGCAGTAGTTACACCCCAGGCATATGCTATATACTTCATGTAGGCATTCTATAACTGGCACCTAACTACCAAACATATTGCTGATAGCGATAATCTCATCGCTGATAGGCTATTTCGCGCAATTTCTCACAAGTTCTTCTCCCAGGTGCCAGAGGCTGCCCCTCCAATCCAGAAGCAACCATGGGACAACTGCAACAACCGGCCGGCTGCCAGGCATCTGATGAACATTGCTAGTAGCCTCAGTGACAACAACCTCGCCCCCCCCCCTTATAATTCCAGAAAATGCACTCTTCCATTTAAGTAAGATATCTAAACTTCGGTTCATGCACTATGCATCTCAGCTCACTCCCAGTAAACCAATGGCAGCTGATCCTTTTGCAGCGGACCTCTCCAAGACTGTAGCATACACACCCCATTGAACTACCCTGGCAGGGATAGCACTTAATATTCAGGTCACTCCTTTAGCATACATAGAGGCGACCACAACTGCCTCTACCGGAGCTAGGAGTTCTGGGAGCAAAATACAAACGCTAGGAGCAACCAGTATAAATAGCAAGTTCGGCTACCTCAAAGCAAACAGGCCAGCATTTCATCCCAGCTCATCTAAGAATAACTCAAGTCGGGGGGTAGCGATAAGGACAAGCATTGGTGCATGCTCATAACACCTTGCATGATATTTAATTAATATGCTGTGTGTTCTCTCAGACTTTACTGTCATATTGAGATATCCTGTGATTTGGGGAAGATCACCTACGGTGATAAGGTTTATTTATTTGGGGTATTCCCCATCATCACAGGAGTATTGAAAATGGCAATAATTATTGTACCAGCAATTTGCAAATGGGTAAACCCCCTGCGCACGCAGCAGCACATGCATGCAGCATGCAGCACAGGCAGTGGCACATGCAGCAGCACCTGCAGTGGCACAAGCAGCACACGCAGCACATGCAGCACATGCATGCATGCAGCATATGGCACAGGCAGCACATGCATGCAGCATGCAGCATGCAGCACAGGCAGTGGCACATGCAGCAGCACCTGCAGTGGCACAAGCAGCACACGCAGCACATGCAGCACATGCATCCATGCAGCATATGGCACAGGCAGCACATGCATGCAGCATGCAGCATGCAGCACAGGCAGTGGCACATGCAGCAGCACCTGCAGTGGCACAAGCAGCACACGCAGCACATGCAGCACATGCATGCAGCATATGGCATATGCAGCAGCACATGCACATGCAGCGGCACAAGCAGCACATGCAGCACAAGCAGCAGCACATGCAGTGACACATGCAGCAGCACATATAGCAGCAAGTGGGAGGGCATGACCCTCCCACAGCAGCGAAGCCCAGCCCTATCACCATTTACCAAATACAACCAATCTGTGTACAGATTGGTGTTGCATTAGATGATAGCGAACAGGAGTTAATGCATTGAAGTGCTCTTAGACCATTTGTTAGCTTTAAACAATTTGCACCATCTGATTGCCTGAACGATGGACTTGGTAGCTAAGCCTGGGTAAGTTTCATCTTGCTCGTAGGGTAGCTAGACCAGGGGATACACTCCACCATCACTTCCAGGAATCTAGCTTTCCAGCAGATATTCATTTCTCTTGAAGTAAATAGCATGTCCCAGTCAATCTCATCAAGATGTTCACAAGCGCTTTCGAATTAAATAGTGAAACAGTATATCACAAGTATTACTAGCTATCATGATTTTTAGATGCACTATCTATAGACCTGTTGTGTGCATGAGCAGAAAGTTCATGGCCTGCATGCATTAGCTATAGGTATTCAACGGTAGGCAATGTTGATAATAATTATTATTACTTTTCTCAATTATTTCAGCATAATAATATTTACCTTAGTAATTACCTCTATAGACACATTGAAACAAAACTTGCCATCATAAGTTTAGAGAAGTGAAACATGATGGACCACGCTAATTAAAACTATTACTAAAATTTAATACGCCATGCATGTCCACTGTGTGTGTATGCATGCCTGTATAGACTACTAATGCCCTATGTCAATCTTCGATACCCATATATTATCTGATAGCTAATCGCTCTGATTGGCATTAATTTTTATGCAACGACATTAATTTTTCCTCCTTGAATGTGAATCTGTCAACGAGAGTGGATATCTTAGCTAATTTGAGGACAATAGAATGAGTCACAGCTAGTGGTAATGATGAGCAGGATATAGCTACCCACTGATGAAGATGATTCTAAAGAAGAGGGTGGGAGCAATGTCTTATTAATGAAGGCGCCAACTATGAATAGTTATATGAACAATTTTCAATCAGAGAAGTCCATGGATGGGAACACACTAGAGAAGGCCATGAATAGGAACACCTCAGAAGGCTGTGGATGGGAGCGCACCAGAGAAGGCCGTGGATGGGAACGACTCTACCAGAGAAGGCCATGCATGGATGCATGGATGGGAACACACCAGAGATTCTGAAGGCATTGGACGGGAACGATAATATAATATATGGCTTAGAAAGGTTTTGATCCAGGAGAGACCACAAAGAACGCCTTAGGTTGGAACAACCAAAAAAACCTCATGAAACAAGAGAGGCTATTCCAGAGACACTGCGTATACAAATCAATTAGAGATTGAATAAAGACCCATTGATATAAAGGCAAATCAAGAATGGAGTCATGAGAATGTATGTGTGCGGGGTAGCTATGTGATATTATAAAGGTTTTCTATCAGTGAAGACAAAAAGGCTGTGGGTTGCAACTGTAATTTGCTCGCGTTGGTTTCGCAGTACATGTCACTACTGGAAAGTAGGTATAAGAAAACGATGTGAAGAATATTGGAAAGTGTGTGTGCATATGATCCATCAAAGAAGTACTGGTAATGTATCTGAGAATGTGACCCTGTTTTGTGGGAAATTGCTCAATAGTGTTTGGGAATAGTATTGGAATTTCCCACACTATTCCAATCTTATCAGTGGGAAAATGTCAGCATAAATTAATAGTGTTGGAATAGTAATAAAGCTCATGAATATAGGTTTAGTATGGTAAAATTATTCAATTATGAATATCATAATTATTATTAGAAAAATTGATGAATAAAAGCAATCAACCTGATTATTAAAATAATAAGAGTGAAACCAACGATAAAATATGATAAAAATTAATAACAACCTAAACTTAGATGTTCAGTAATAATTATTACTATGAATACAGAATTTCGATAGTACATTAATTTTAGTACTTGAGGCTTACACCAATTAGTATATAAGTCACAATATCATCTTCTAGAACTGTGGGTCATCATGACATTGTAGAACCTGTACAACCTGAAAAAAATATTATCATAATGCTTTAGCATAATAGCCTTGAGCTTGTACCAGGGATATCCCATGTTATTGAACGTCGCACGTTGAAAACATGCCAGGATGGCCATGGCGCCAAAGTACGACACTATTGTAGTTATGAAATGTAAGACCGGGAGGGGATATATACCAAATCATAATAATAATTTATTGTTGGGATAAGAGTGCTTGTCATAGATGTGGCTTTATGGCCAAGTGGCTAAGCAAGCAATTTATCTCCACTTGAGGTGGGATAGCATGTCCCCAGGTCTCTTGCTGGGAATGATCTGACACTGAATGAATAATTTTATTATTATTATTAGCTAACTGATCAGTGAAAAGAATAGGTACACGTGCACTCATTTAATCATGCTGGTGCAATTAGATTCTTCCAAAATAAATAGTCCCCATAACAATGGTATTCTGTCCAGGTGTACTCTGGGGTACCAGCCCCTTCGCAGGCTGGTATACCCCAGACTAGTTCATGTGCACGATAGTCGAGTCCAACTTAACGTCAGTAACATACTTGTGTCGTTTTGAACACATGACACTAATAGTATGACTCTACACTCAAAGTGACATAAGATGTCACTTACTCATAACAATGTTATGATAGCTAATTATTAATTATTATTGTACGATAATCGCAAGTATGTAGCTAAATTAATAGAGTTATCCTGTCATGTAGACACAAACATGTTACTGACATTAAGTTGGACTTGACTGTCGTGTACTGTTGTTACGGGGACTACTTATATCTTGGAAGAATAATAATTGTACCAGCATGATCAAACGAGTGCATGTGTGTCTATGCTATAATTTCTTTTCATTGATCAGATAGTTTAACATTCATTCAGTGTCAGATCATTCCCAGCAAGAGACCTGGGGACATGCTTGCTATCCCACCCTAAATGGAGATAAATTGCTTGCTTAGCCATTTGGCCATAAAGCCACAAGGCCAAATGCCATTAGGCCGTCTTGTTCTATAACCCCACTGGCCCCACCAAGCTATAGGGGGCTAAATGAAGCCTTTTGTATGCATCAAAGGTGAGTCCAGTACATGTATTCCAGTCCACTGAATAGAGACTGCCAGGGCATCAGTGGGTTGATGACATGTTCAGACAGCCCAAGGGGTTTATGTAGTGGCCGACTCTCTGGGCTTGGTGTATGGCACACAGCCAGATGCAGTAGCTAGCTATTCACTTGATCAGACGTCATGGCCACTATTTATTTCATTACCCGAGTTTGTGTGGTATTTATTCGAAAGTGATGACTTCTATTTGAGAGTGGTGTTTATTAATACCAGTAGCTGCCAGAGAGGCAATCCATAGAGAACGGTCAATATTGACACCACTAATTCGGACCCCTTTGCTGATGACAGCTTGTTCTAGAAGACTGCTAAGTATTTAGTTACTTAGAACGAGTCACGAGGCATGTTCAAATGCTAATGTACTTCTCAAATAGTAGGTGTGGTACAGCTACTATTCAAGAGCGGCATCTATTAATTTTTGTTCAATTTCTCCGGAGGTGCGGCGACCAATCGAGAGAGGCATCTGTTCAAGTGAATACGGTAGTCAGAGAACCAATGAGTGTTACCAAACCTTAAATTAATAGCCACTATCAGAAACTCCAGTATATTAATTTTAGTGTCATGGATCATGGTTCATGGTTGGCAACCAGCTCTATATTTAATAGCTATATCAAGGCCTTAAAGGTGTCTAATGTGTTTTGTCAGTAATACCTCAATGATGCCCTTGTGTCCTTGATACCGTAGGATTGGTATGTTATGCGGTATTTTTAGTTATGCGATTATGCAAATTTTAGCGAAATCGCACGATTAAAAATTGCAAAATAAACATGTGCATTACATACATAATTATACATTGTGCAATACGGTGGCCGGCCGAGGCGCGCACCGCGTACACGTGGTCATATTGCACGCACAATCAATCTGCTATACATATCTATAGTAAGCGCTCAGTCTGTTTGGCCGAACGGTACAACAGTTTGAGTTTGGAAAGAGCCAGAGAGAAGTACGCTTCCGATATTTACGGACTACAGGTGAGTATTTTCAGTGTTAATCACCTCTACTAAGGGCTGATAGCTCTTTCCTCTACTAGATCGAGTGGATAGTCTCGTTCTCAGATCCCACCCTCAAGGGTGGAGACTGGCTCATGGTATTATCGCATAAATAAAAATCGCATATTTTTAACTAGGAAATCACATAAGGCCACTCCAAATAAATTTCCTGTTTCCCGTCCTGGAAACAACTAATGTAGTATGCGGGCGGGCGGTAAATCCCATTATTTACATAGTAGCAAGACCTACAGGAAACACTTAAACTAATTAATTATCACTAACTTGAGGCAAGTATACTACTTGTACAAAAGTAAACGCGGATATTGCATACATGCAGAAGTACTAATAATGGAAAATTTTGTGACATGCCAGAAAGGATGCGGGCGGTGGATGGGAAACAGGAAATTTATTTGGAGTGGCCTAAATTTAACCCTGCATAACATACCAATCCTACGGTATGCATGTAGGGGATCAGAATAGCTTATAGGCGTGTGGCTACATACTCGATTAAATATTCTTTGCCTTGTACGTAACTAGCTATCTTAAATTGTTTACCAGAAGGCTGGTGCAATCCTTTGATTAACCAGTGAGCTGAGTCAGAAGAGATGGAATAAACATCAGTATGGCTGTGCCAGCTGCAGGGACACAAATTTTAGATATCACTTGATCAGCAACTTAGTGAAAAGCAGGCATGCCAAACTTACTTTCAGAAGTCATTAGCTATTAGGTTATCATGGGCATCATCCTTTTGGCCCTTTCTTTGGAGATCAGCTATACAAACTTGCATGCTTGAACTTGATTTTTTGAATTTTTATCACATGTCTGTCATGTGACCATAGTAATATCAGATATTTTTCTGATATTCTGGGTTTAATACATTATTATAATTCCAACATAAGCTTAAAATCTGACATTATTCATATACATCTGAAAATCATTTATTCAGATAGCTACTTAATTTTGTACAAAAAATTAACACACCTTTCAAACACCATCTGTAGATTAAATTTTGTAGATGTTGGAAAACTATCATATTTTGATGTTTTACAAATACTTTAGAGTTGTATATGAAAATTTTCCAATATATTAACAACACATCAAAACTTACTATACTTTTTATAGACTACTTAGAAAAAGATCTCCAACATTAATTTTATCACATGTACTCCAAGTGATAATATATTCCAACACTATGAAATAATTTCCCACAGTTACACACCAAAAAATTGGGCTCTGGCCCCAATTTCCAAGACTATTCCAGCACTGAGAGCTCAGCACATATGATTTTCTCATACTTCCATTAGCTACACTGTTCATAGAATTGGCTTCCAGTAGTGTGTGTAAGAGCAACGATAATTATGAACGATTGCATATTTTATTAATATTAATTGCCATATTATACTCTTGACTAACAATAAAATGTACATGTACATTATAGTTCATGTAGTTATTGTTGGGCATAAATGGCTACATACTGCCATATGTAAGGATTTTTCTCTTGTGTAAGGATTTTTTTAAGGACACTTGTCACTGGTAGCTACTCTTGTCTCACAGCCCCATTGTATACATGTAACTACAATAACTATGTATGTGTAAGGAAATTTCTGTTGTGTAAGGATTTTCAGCATACATCTAGATAGCTATGAACCGCATAGCTACTACCAACACAGAGAATATTTACAATAATGTGTAAGGATTTTTCTCTTGTGTAAGACTTTTTAAGAGCACATGGGCACTCTTATCTGTCCTGCACAGCCCCACTGAACATGGAAATAATGTGTAAGGATTTTTCTCTTGTGTAAGACTTTTTAAGGGCACATGGGCACTCCTATCTGTCCCTGCACAGCCCCACTGAGCATGGAAATAATGTGTAAGGATTTTTCTCTTGTGTAAGACTTTTTAAGGGCACATGGGCATTCCTATCTGTCCCTGCACAGTCTCACTGAACATGGAAATAATGTGTAAGGATTTTTCTCTTGTGTAAGACTTTTTAAGGGCACATGGGCACTCCTATCTGTCCCTGCACAGTCCCACTGAACATGGAAATAATGTGTAAGGATTTTTCTCTTGTGTAAGACTTTTTAAGGGCACATGGGCACTCCTATCTGTCCCTGCACAGCCCCACTGAGCATGGAAATAATGTGTAAGGATTTTCTCTTGTGTAAGACTTTTTAAGAGCACATGGGCACTCTTATCTGTCCTGCACAGCCCCACTGAACATGGAAATAATGTGTAAGGATTTTTCTCTTGTGTAAGACTTTTTAAGGGCACATGGGCACTCCTATCTGTCCCTGCACAGTCTCACTGAACATGGAAATAATGTGTAAGGATTTTTCTCTTGTGTAAGACTTTTTAAGGGCACATGGGCACTCCTATCTGTCCCTGCACAGTCCCACTGAACATGGAAATAATGTGTAAGGATTTTTCTCTTGTGTAAGACTTTTTAAGGGCACATGGGCACTCCTATCTGTCCCTGCACAGCCCCACTGAGCATGGAAATAATTAGCCTCGTCCCCAGGCTCTCTTGGGGGAGGGGAAAAGAGAGCCTGGTAACGACTGCATGCGCATGCGCGAACCCTTACCAGCAAAACATGGTAAGGCAGTTTTCATAGCTAAACGGCCTTTCGAGGGGACAAAAACCAACGTTTGAGTGATTTACCTCATTTAAGCCTCCTAGACACCATCACTAGCCGATAGCAAGATACTTTTCGAGTGCTTGGGCGACTTTTGAGCTTGACTGGTAGTATACGATCAAGTAGTCTACGGATAGTATACGGAGATTTTGGCGCATGCGCATGCAGTCGTTACCAGGCTCTCTTCCCCTCCCCCAAGAGAGCCTGGGGACGAGGCTAGGAAATAATGTGTAAGGATTTTTCTCTTGTGTAAGACTTTTTAAGGGCACATGGGCACTCCTATCTGTCCCTGCACAGCCCCACTGAGCATGGAAATAATGTGTAAGGATTTTTCTCTTGTGTAAGACTTTTTAAGAGCACATGGGCACTCCTATCTGTCCCTGCACAGTCCCACTGAACATGGAAATGATGTGTAAGGATTTTTCTCTTGTGTAAGACTTTATAAGGGCACATGGGCACTCCTATCTGTCCCTGTACAGCCCCACTGAACATGGAAATAATGTGTAAGGATTTTTCTCTTGTGTAAGATTTTTTAAGGGCACATGGGCACTTCTAGCCATCTCAATACTACATTCAGTCTAGTTAAAGGACTTATCTCTTGTGTAGCTAGCTATATAAGATTTTTGAAGGGATACATATAAAACTTTCGGAGAGCACAGTCATATAGCTATACAATATTATTATGAAGTGTAAGGATGTTTTTCCTGTGAATAGGTTCTGAACAAATTATTATGCACTTTATACTAGTAATGTATGATTATCGCTCTTGCATGTTAAAGTAATGAGGACATGCCCGAACTACTCCCATACATTAGCTTCTTGCAAGAACCTTGCATATCAGGCTTGCAGCAAAATCTTACACATCTTGCCTGAAAATCTTGTATGCTTGCTCAAAAATCTTGCAAATTGCAAGAGAAATGGCCACAATCTTACAAGAACTTGCAAGAATCTTACAAGCACTGGCTTGCAAGACCTCTTGCAAGCCTTGCAGCCATGCAAGACATTAATCTTGCATGCAAGAATCTTACAAGAGTCATGCAAGATTTCTACAGGAATCTTGCAAGATAATCTTGCATGACTACTATACTGCATGCACATGGATTGTTGCTATGGAAACCAGTTGCTCCACCCACATCCTTTCAGTCTACGGTTATTCTACACAATAATAAGATCACATACACACTACAATAATAATAATTATTATAATACAAATAATTGTACATTTGTGGTCACTGATATGTTTATATTATTATAGTAGACAATCAGGTAGCCAGTGTTTATCAGAAAATTCTTGTGGGGTTCAAGGTGCTTGTTCTCCAGATCAGCTACCTGAATAATAACACAATAATAATATTATCAGATGATTATATTATTTAATTTATTATTATGACATTGTGTTTCATCGAGGTATGCTTTAATATGTAAGGTGCATGCGTGCAGGGATGAATGCTGGGATACATAACACAACACCTCAAGTCTTGAAAGTAGAAATATCACCTATTGTATATTGTGCTATGAAAATGTTAATTCCTATAATTATTTAACAGCTGAATTGAATAGAAATTCTGTGTCGTATCCTATACCTCTTCTGTTAGGTTTATGACTAGCGTTGAACCCAGGCCCTTTGAGGGGGAGGAGAAAGGACCTGGTACCTATTGCACACCCATGCGCCAACTACCCCAAGAAAACTTGGGGTACTATGAATGATTGTACGCTTTATTGCCCTCTTGCTGCGGCCTATAGGGTACAAAGCTACACCAATGTGACATCGCTTCGTACCCTACGCACGGGAGGAGAGTGAAAAAGCATACAGTCGTTTGCGGCACCCCAACTTTTCTTGGGGTAGTTGGCACATGCGCATGCAATAAGTACCAGGCCCTCTTTCTTCCTCCTGCCAGGCCTGGGTACAAGGCTAGTCTACGACATAATTTGCATGCTGATTGCTAGAGATGGTCACTGTAGCTACTCAGACTTCAGGTCACACATCAATGAAAAATATTAAATACTGTCAAGCTATTCTGTTAGGAGTTAACGATCAGTTGATATAAATCATAAATTATTCTGTTTGCATGCATGCGCAATGGGTAATGTACATGTAATCTATTAATTTTGTCTATCTGTCGTCATCATTATCCAGACGTACAACATCATTGTATAACCTGAGACTGAAATTCAATCTCATGCCAACACAAAAAGATACTGTGTAATGCCCAAGAGGTATAAGAGGTATAACATGCATAATCTGAAATTGATGAGACCCATGGCCAGAGGTTAACTAAAGCAGCAATAGTCCAGGTACATACATGTACATACTACTCAAAGTGTACACCTACTCAAAGTGAACCATCAAAGAATGTTGCTCGAAGCTGAGCATCCAACAGTTACTAATAATAGCATGATTTCACCAGATAAGGGATGTCACACGGTATTATGCATTATCGGGGAAATGTCACTGAATGTATTGAGACTATAGTAATGATAGGTCCATAGGTCTTGGAGAATGGTTGAGGCATGTAACGACGCAAATGCGATCCCGACCCGTTTGCGATACGCCGGTATGTATAATATACGCCGCCGCGATTGCTGGACGATATGGATGGGAGGGGCTGGGAGGTCAGGGGATGGATTGCGAATGGTTAGCAGGGTAAGTGTGGGAGGTCTGGGAATGGGTGCGAATGGTTAACAGGGTTAGTGTGGGAGGGCTAGGGGCTGGGTTGTGTAGGGTTTGTCTATAAAATAGTTGAAATAACGGCTGCCAGCAGCAACAACGGTGGTGGCCGAGTGGTTGGGCTCTTAATGTATGGGATGGAATAGAGCGGGTTCAAATCTTGCTGTACACTTTTGATTTTTTTTTTCCCTGTCGAATTTTTCTAAGTGTTGATAGATCGCATTTGCATCGTAACAAGGCATCCAAAGCTATTATAAGGGTAAAGCTAGCTGTGCGTATAATTATCTAATATGCTACAATGGATATGTAGGCCCCTACTAGTAGCTGAGTTGTAATGGCAACCAAACCATCAAACATGGCAAAATTGAGCTTGAAATACTCATGATTTTATCTAGTCTGAAATTTGGGGGGGGGGGGGGGGGGGGGGGGGGGGGGACGGGACAATGGGCTGCCCGAGGGGGTGGGTGTGGGAGGGGGTGTGACGTGCATGCACAAAGTTAAAGCATTAATTGATTAGTGGTCCTATGAGCAACACAATAATATATACTTATTGCCATAGTAGAACGACGATACCGGGAAATATCACGAGTTCATTGCCGCGTATTGTTACGAGTGCGAAGCACGAGTAATAGTGCAAAAGGCAATGAACGAGTGGTATTTCCGAGGTATCGTCGTTCTACTATGGCAATAAGGTATTTATCGTATATTTAAGAAGCCTATTCTGTACTGGAGCTTTAGTAGCTCTAGCGGCAAAGCTAAGAAGGGACTGCTACGTTTCGGCGATGGCCGCTGTCATTTCAGGCACCGAAGACTAAGGCGTATAGCTAAGTAAGGTAAGGGCAGCGGCACCGTGGCTCATTTATCTAACTCGGGCAACAAAAATGACTGATAGCAGCAACTTACTTTCTTCTCTGGCGCTCAACGTTCAACCATTGTTCAACGTTTCAACACTGTATATATGGCGATCATGTGATGAACACGACTGATACGGATTTTGCACGTGACGAACACGACTGATATGGGAAATTATCATACGTGTTTCCGCCCATGCGTTTCCCATATGTTTGTATTACGGGTCAAAGTTCAATATACAATAATAGTAATTGAATTTACATTGAATCTAGAGGGGGAGGAGAAGCTGAGGGTTGACTGGCCACTAAGGCATTTAGCATTGGTCATGCACACCTGTAACTATCAACCACAGCTCTAGCCGATCACGTACCATATAGCGGGAAATTTTTGAGGGAAAAAACTTTCGCGGATCGGTAGAAAGGAGCTTTTCACAGAGAAAACTTTTGTGGAATGATAGCATAATGGGTGTGGCATGCCTAGAATTTCGTGGAGAAAACTTTCACGGATGGCTGAAAAATCGCGAAATTCGTGAAAGTTTTCTCCCTCGAAAGTTTCCCGCTATACGGTACTTTCTGCTCATGCACACAAGTGAGAGTCATTGTCACCATTCACTGCAGTGATCTATTGTTCAAAGTGTGTTCACTTGCACTTTGCAAGCAACAGCAGGATGCACATGAAACACATACCAGGTATAGACTGCAAATAAGACTGCAGGAAAACACTGGGCAAGTGAAGGAATTTGCTCCGGAAGCAAAATAATAAATAAAGTGGGATGCCCCTCACCACCTAATCTCCTCCCCAGGCCTTCTGGGGGGGGGGGGGGGGGGGGGGGGGGGGGGGGGGGAGGAAGGAAAGGCCTGAACAGCACCACAATCGCTAGTATAAAGGTCAGGAGGTCATTCTGTATTCTTTAGACAAATGGACCGTTTCACTTGTTAGCACGTGGTAGGAATTAGTTTACGGACACTTTAATTTTACAGTAAATTAGCTATATGGAAAACGTAGTGCATGCACATGCAGTGGATATTACCAGGTCTTCCTTTCCTCAGAAGGCCTGGGGACGAGGCTACTCACCACCTGGCCCCTCCAAATATGATAAATACTAGAAATTTTTATATTATTCAAAATTACCTTAAAATGCAGCAGAAAAGTCCAACTGTCATGACATTATTGTGTTTGTCCAGAATTGCATAGCTAGCTCTTATAGTGTCCTCAGTCTGGTGGCTACCCTCTCTTTCAGAACTGAATTATGAAGGAAAGAGGTATTTACCGTCAATGTAGAATAGGTACAGCGAAAGTTGACAAGTTAAAGTGGATTGCCCCTCCTATTAGATAGCGGCTAGCACCTTTAGCTATGCTCTCCCATAAATATCAAATATCATACCAATTAAGTTCAAAACTCTGCCAGACCTTCTGACTCGAACTGTAACTCTTCAATAAAGCTTTTGTAGAAAATTTCTTTGGTTCATACCCAGTGAAAGTTCGCTCTTCTGTGCAGCTGCAGGCAACTGAAACTCAGCTGCGATACGGCGGCCCGCGCATCATGTGACTTGAAACGACCAATCAAATGCAAGCAGAGCGCGGTCGTGGCGGGATACTAGTGCGAGCATTCGATCGAGCAGAGCTGACTTCGTGTTCATTCTTGTCTTTGATGCTCACCAGGAGAAGAGCCTGCAAACTGAACGATGACAAACGACCCGTGTCCTCTTAGAGATACGCTCCTTCGAGCTAGATCGAGTTGACCACACCTCCTTTCGGTAAATACAGGCACTAATAATAATAATACACGTACATATAAATATTATAGATCTATATCTCTCTCCTTCTCTGTCAGGTATCTGAACTAGATGCTATAGAAAGTTTATTATATCTTCAGAATGGAAATCTTTTTAAGACAGATAAGTTGTGACTGCAGGGAGTAAATACAATAAACTCACTCTGGCTAAACTTCGTAGCAGTCTGGGACCAGCGTTTAATATACTGGTCAGTTACGTACATACAGAGACACACTGGTCAGTCGACTTAGCTGTTTATCAGCAGTTACACTGTTCAGTTACGGACATGACACACTGATCAGTCGACTTAGCTGTTTATCAGCAGTTACACTGTTCAGTTACGGACATACAGAGACACACTGGTCAGTCGACTTAGCTGTTTATCAGCAGTTACACTGTTCAGTTACGGACATGACACACTGGTCAGTCGACTTAGCTGTTTATCAGCAGTTACACTGTTCAGTTACGGACATACAGAGACACACTGGTCAGTCGACTTAGCTGTTCATCAGCAGTTACACTGTTCAGTTACGTACATACAGAGACACACTGGTCAGTCGACTTAGCTGTTTATCAGCAGTTACACTGTTCAGTTACGGACATGACACACTGGTCAGTCGACTTAGCTGTTTATCAGCAGTTACACTGTTCAGTTACGGACATACAGAGACACACTGGTCAGTCGACTTAGCTGTTCATCAGCAGTTACACTGTTCAGTTACGGACATACAGAGACACACTGGTCAGTCGACTTAGCTGTTTATCAGCAGTTACACTGTTTAGTTACGGACATGACACACTGGTCAGTCGACTTAGCTGTTTATCAGCAGTTACACTGTTCAATTACGTACATACAGAGACACACTGTTCAGTCGACTTAGCTGTTTATCAGCAGTTACACTGGTCGGTTATGTACATACAGAGACACACTGTTCAGTCGACTTAGCTGTTTATCAGCAGTTACACTGGTCGGTTATGTACATACAGAGACACACTGTTCAGTCGACTTAGCTGTTCATCAGCAGTTACACTGTTCAGTTACGTACATACAGAGACACACTGGTCAGTCGACTTAGCTGTTTATCAGCAGTTACACTGTTCAGTTACGGACATGACACACTGGTCAGTCGACTTAGCTGTTTATCAGTAGTTACACTGTTCAGTTACGGACATACAGAGACACACTGGTCAGTCGACTTAGCTGTTCATCAGCAGTTACACTGTTCAGTTACGGACATACAGAGACACACTGGTCAGTCGACTTAGCTGTTTATCAGCAGTTACACTGTTTAGTTACGGACATGACACACTGGTCAGTCGACTTAGCTGTTCATCAGCAGTTACACTGGTCAGCTACGTACATACAGAGACACACTGGTCGGTCGACTTAGCAGTATGCTAATTGTATCACAACTTAAGATAAGATTTATTTATTTTGATCTAATGTTGTTACTTGTAGGTACCACGAGATTGAGAGAACAGTATTACGCATTACGCTTGTGAGGATCATGGTATTGGTGTCCTGAGACAAGATTGATTAAGGCTCAGCCACTTGATTTCTCAATTTGTTATGGTAAGGGATGTGACTGTTGTGTGTGTGTAGGGGGGGGGGGAGGACTTGGTGCAGTTGATAAGTTGCTTATAAGCCCGAACCCAACTGTAAATTCGGGGGCCTGGCCTTGTGCTGGGGTGGACATGACCATTGTCGGTGGGAATGTGGCTGTGGCCTGTGTGGAGTCACGGCCTTTCCTCAGTCGGCTAGTGCCATGCCCCTGCAGTCACTGTCTCTGCTGTAGTGGGATTGTTCTCGTGCTAGGCCCGAGGCTAGAAGTAGCACCCTGGAGCAATGGTCCACGCCAAAGCAAAGGACCAGGGTATCATAATTATTAAGAATTAGGATGGCCCATCCATAATCCATGACATGTGTATGTACTCTGTGTGTGTGTGTGTGTGTGTATGAGCGAGAGAGACATAGCCAATTTCATTTACGTCTACTACATGCATTGTAGGATTCTATGATGTCAAAAGTTTGGTGTGGACTTCACCAAGAGTATACTCTTTACTTCACTTACTACAAGAATGTTAATTATTACTATAATATTATTATTATGATGATGATGATGAAATGATGTGTTGCTATACGCTACTATACAACGTTAATGGGTAAGGGTCGCCCATACTAATGAGCCCCTGGATACGATCTTTTGGTAAAGATCGTCATCATGCTACTACGTATAGTATTAAATTTTGTGAGATGCCTAACACATCTTGCAAGACGCCAAGCACTTTCTTGCAAGAAATCTTGCATCTTTATTTTTGAAGTCATCTAACTGCAAGATTTTGCTGTAGAATGCAAGATTCTTGATGCCCATACATAAATCCTGCAAAATCTTGCAAGATTTCTGAGGGTAAGTAGGTGCAAGATACAACTTGCATGAATTGTGTAAGATTCTTACAAGATCTTGCTAGAAGCTTCTGTATGGGCTGGCTCAGTATAGCTATATAAGTAATCTTAGAGAAGAAATGATGGAGCTATTTTGTTGCAGTGGCATCTCAACTCTAAATACAAAATTTAATATTTCTCTACTTCTGGCATTACTTGCATACTCCACCCAGAATCAGAAAACGCAAATGTGTGATTATATCCTATTATAACACTGGGCAGGACTTAACGTGACCACTCTTCCTTGATGCCTGGTAATCCTCAGATGCGTACTTTCTCTCAGACGACCCTTGCCAGACGGACAAACGGACGGACAAACGGACGGACGGACGGACGGACAAAAATCGCCAAACGATTGCAGTAACCCTCCGCCTACGCTTTGCGGCGAGGGTTAAATATACCTCTGTACTGACTGTTTCATGCTGATGAAGGTTCAAGGATCGACTGAAACATCCTAGTTGTGTTGTGAGTACAGAGTTAAGGTAGCATTAAAGTGCGTGGGCGTGAGCGTCAGGATTGGCTAATTCAATTAGCGAATCATGAAGGGGCGTGGCCGAAGAGGCCATACGAGTGCTTTTGGTCGAAGGTGGGCGTGTCTAGAATCGGCCAGGGATGATTATGCGCGTGTAATTAGCGACCGGAAGTGGCCCCTGAAGAAAAGGCCGGTAATTTCCCACATCAAAGCAAGATCAAAGCATTCTTGCTTAACTATTAACCGCAACGACTTAAAAAAAAAAAAAAAAAAAAAAGCTAATATAGGCCTAATTAAGCATGTGGGCGTGTTCCTGGCACTGTGTGGAGTGTGTGCGTGTGCGTTAATGCAGGTTTTATTGCTTCCGATTGGGCGTGGCTTCACAGGCCAGTGGTTGGACATCGGGGCCGGGGACGTGGCTGCGGCGATAGGTGGGCGTGTCCCGGATGCGGTGGTGACCTTTGAACCCGTCCAGGAGGCTTTGGGGGCGTGGCAGGAGGTCAAAGGTGAGGCCATGTCTGTTAATGAGGCACTGTACGGCTGGACGGAAGCTGACGATGGTTTAAAGCGGATGTGGTTGCGATGACGTGTTGTTACTCCGCCCACACAGGAAATGAGGTGAGCTCTTGCGTGGGCGGTGTGGCAGAACGGCCTCCAAGTGTTTGTGTGTGTTTTGGCCTTGAGGAAGCTGTGTGTTTTAATTGGGATTGATTGTGGGCTTCCGGTGGACATCCGGTGGTTAGTAGGCACTTGATTGAGAATGGTGGTCCTTGGGGAACAGGGTGGGGCTGTTTTGGGCGTGGCCTGGCCCCTCCCTTCCGGCTCGGCTTCCGGTCCATGGAGGATATTAAATGAACACTTCCGGCTCTAGCAGCCACACCCCTGAGACCTGTGCAATTAAAAGGGCGTCGTTACACAACATGCACCTCACTAATGACTTTGATGTGGTTTAGGTGTCATATCCCCCACCTCACGCCCACGCAATTTAATGGTACCTTAAGCTTAACTCTGTACTCACTGTTTCATGCATTAACTTGTAGCTAGCTGATGAAGGTCCAAGGACTGAAACATCCTAGTTGTGTTGTCATTCGGTTAACTGTGTTCTAGCTATATGCTCAACAAATTTCTGCTGTAATTCACCGACACAGTATATGGGTGTCTATAACCTCATCCCTAGGCCATTGAAAATGTGGGAGTGGCCTGGTACGAGGCTAGGAGTTTCTACTCCATTAGCTGGTATTATCAGAGCGCCCCCCGATGGGTAAGCAAGTAACGTCCATACGTGATTGGTTCGCCACCTTTTCAGTATTATTATGCTTCTGTCTTAACCATAGCCAATCCCTCAAGGGGCCCAGATCTCTTCTAATACTAAAAATGACATCATCATCATAATTATCCCAGCATTATCCTTTTATTTACTACTTATCTAGAAGAAAGTTTAAGGTACTAGCTAGTGGATCTAGCTAGCAATCCCAATGCTCAGTGTGACTTCAACTACGCCAGTTCCTTATATTAGGCCAAGCAAAATTGATTATTAGTTTCTCATCCTATGTTCAGGAATTTCCCCAGGCGGGAGGGTGGCTTTTTATTTTATTTTTTGTCATGAATATCATTAAATGTCATCATGAATTTCATTAAAAAATGGGCGAGTCTATGACGTAATGCCTTGTGCAGATAGTTTTAATGATATTCATGAAATAAAATGTGGTCAGGCAGAGGAAAAACTAGAGGCGGGCGGGGATGAGAAACTAATATTCAATTTTATTTGGCCTTATGGTGGTTGTATACGGATCATTTATCAATAACATTGATCTTTACCATGTATTTTGTGCATTATTAATAGCAATGTCCTATATGATTATTCCTTTCTTTGTAACTGTTGGTATTGCACTAATCATCTCATATATACTTGCACTTAATTTGACAGAATAAACACAAAAAATGACTACCATAACCCTTGCGCATGCGCCTAGGTTCAATGATCAACTGTGTAATGATAATTGGGAAATGTATATGATGTGTAAATTGCACATGTTTTCATAACCCCCAATCTATCATGTGCACATAATAATAATAATCATAATACTTAATGTCATACTTGTATTGGACCATAAGTTCATGGGCATAGACACAGTTTATATATAATGTGGGGGGGGGGGGGGGGGGCTTGATGAGCGTGAGAAAAATTTCTGCCGGCTTGTTATTGAAAATATCATAAAAATGCACTTTTAAGGAGAAATTCTCATGAATTTAGGAGGTTTTAGACTGATAAAAGCCAATATTTAATACAAGCCAACAATTGTTCCAAATAAAATACTAGAGCTCTGTAGAGCACATACCCCGCGCGCACATTGCGCAATCTATAGATTTGCATGGCTATAATTTGTGAACTTCAGAGAAATGAATGAAATGCTGCTTAATTGTACTAGGGGTTTCAGTGACACTTGAAAAAGAAAAAGTGCTCTCTGCACCCAGACCTAGCCCAGACTAGAAAGATATGAATTTCTATCTATATTTGTTGTAACAATAGTAGTATAGCTATCTTACATTATGATTGGTTCCATAGGGCAGTCACAAAAGACATTACCAGCATTATGAACGTTGACGACCTTTACCAGTCATACGCTTTGCCACTTAGTTGTGCGCATGAGCAGAAAGCACATTATTGGTATGCATATGCATTGATGGGTACTGTCGATAGGCGTGGCTACGGTGGCCAACAAAAAGGCACTATTTATGACGCTCGTGGACCGTATCCCTCGATTTGACGCACACTGAAGCCAGTTTTTCGCCGAATTCGATAGATTTTTCATGATTACGAGTCGCTTAGATGCCTATATCTCGAGAAATGGTGCTAACAACGACGACACAACCGATTACTTTACCCCTTGCGCATGCGCGCGGGGTAATAATGTAAAGCTGAAAATCTGGGGGGGGGGGGGGGGGGGGGGGGGAGTGGGCTTCAGCCCCTAAAGCCCCCACGGTATGGTGTCTACACCCTTGAAGCTACATTCTCATTCAGCTCTAATTCTTGTTCTTGCTTCTGAATCACCACGTTACCATAGTAGCTATAGGTAAGGCCCTGGACCTCCTGAACAGTTTCAGTCTTCCCTTTTTGACAAAAGTGTCTACACAGAAAACCAGTGATGAAGAATAGAATTGAACCAACAACAAATGCCGTTATTGATGTAGATATAGCAATATTTAAATCACCACTCAGTCCACAAGATCCACTGTTCACATTATCTGTATCAGTATCCTTAGAATTTGCAGTAGTCAGTGCTGTGAAATATTTATTATAGTCATCTCTTGTATGAACAACAGACCTATCTTCAGCTACCATATCAGATTCTGAGTATGACATTAATTGTTGTTACTATACACTATTATACACATAGCTATAGACATGCAATATTTTTCTCGAATTGTATGTCACTGAGTAATTTAGGTGGGCCGGGCTCACTTCGGCTAGCTCCAATTATGGCAATGGTCTGTGGCCTTATAGTAATGCACACACAATTTTCATATCCAATAATAAATTCACAGCCCTGCAGGCTCTGTGCCATACAGTGCACCAAAAACAAAATTTAATAATACAGATAATTGAGTTACTTACACCTGCTACATGTGATGTTAGGTTCCCATTCTCCATTCTCCATACATGTTGCTGATTTAGATCCAGCAACTTCCAATCCAGGAGGACACTCAGTTAAACATGGCAGAGGTGCCTTCTAATGCTGGCCTGGTATAATTAGCATCGCTGTTTCCTTCTTGTAGTGGATAGTCACATGCAGCTACAAATTCACAACGAATTTAGCAGCCAGAATGTGTGCATTATTATCATAGGAACTCACCATAATGTAAGCTAATAACAGTCTTGTTTTGCCCACAACTGCTGGTAGCTATAATACTAACTTTAAATTATAGTGGATATTGTAGGATACTGAAAATTGGACACTAGGTGTCATTAAATCAACAGTTGCCACCTTTGGATTGGTACTGATATTGTAAAATACGTCATTTTGTGGTATCCACTGAAGACGGACTGTGACATCAAGTATTCCATATTCTATTACAGAGGAATTCACTTCTGGAAGATTAGGATAATCTGCAATTGGATAGATTTATAGCTAGCTACATAATAATTTAATGACACTTGGGTGTACCTACTGGCATTGATATCTCCCACCATGTTGATAGTAATTGATGCCATTCCATCTGCTTGTACCTCTGTACAATTTGCTATAGTTACTGCATTTACTTTAAGAGATACAGGGCTGATTAATAATCTTGACACCAGAGGTAACCTTCCTTGATGGGAAACTCTTGAAATATGGAATGAAGTCGAGTTCACTGAAAAAGAGTCTACTTGTTGGGATGCATCAGTAGATGAGATGAATCGTGAGTACTCCAATACTTTGTCAGGTTCAATCTGTAATGACCACGACCACTGAAGAAAAGTGTCATTTGATGTGCAAATAAGTTCACGTTCCTCTCCCTCACATAACACTGCAGCTTCTTTTGAGGGAGTCAATATCAATCCTGCTGATTATTATTCAGTTAAACAAATTAGCTTAGCTGTAGCTGTATGTTTGACTGCCATAAATTCAAAGAAAAGCTTACCTTCTGCACCGTTTCTAAAGTCAAAAATGTATAACAAGGATAGAACATACACCCCGAGAGACATCACTCCTGAACTTTCCTTTGCATGAATTAGTACAATAAACATGTAGATAATATACTTATGTAGCTTATTATCAAAGAGCCACATAAATTAAATTTTGGGAAATTCTGTAATGATTTGTAAAGCAGACATGTTTTCATAGCCATTATACAAATCCCCAATTCATCTAAATAATAGTAACTGTTATAAGAGACTGAGTCCAAGGTTTCTAGCAATGCGCTTTAAGAACTCGATAGCCTGAGGTTGTATATATATCTGGTACTACAATGTCATTAAAATTTATACATGGACTCAATAAACAATGGTTTGGGGATCACTACAGTTTGTCACATGCAGGAAAGAGGTACTTGTACTTTGTTGCATATGTGTATAATTGATGCCTAGGTGTAGCTCTCTTAGTGCAAAATTTTTCCATGACCAACACTTCATAATAGCAGGAGACTCAGTATACTGATCTGAAAGCTATGGTAATCGTGGTTAGGGTTAGGTTCAACATGTTGGCCATATGCATTGCATGCAAATGAGACGCTTATAAATATAATTTTACACAATTATCATAATTAGCTGCTAATGTTACAAATCTTTGCAAACTGTCCTTAGATGCTAGCTATATACCTCTACCCTTACAAGTAGAGCATCTATTGAAGCCTTAATCTATGCACCAATTAACATTGACTGTGTTTTCACTCGGTCCCATGGCAGCTTGGCTTTTATACACTCTCCAACTAGACAATATAATATCCCGCTTTCAGACGGAGTGTCCTGACTTTATAGGTTCAGAAGTATTTCCATTCTCAATTTGTCCCGTTTTTTTACACATTAGCTAATTATCTTTCTTAAGAATATTGAATTTTAATGGACCCTCATTTTGTTCTTGTTTTTGGTCTAAAACAGGTTGGCAGCTAGGTATGCTTCCGTCCTTATTTAATTTATACCAATTAATTTTAAAGAATAGTACACTAAGTCTTACTGCTTATAATTATTAGCGTATGAACTTACAGCACAACTGTTATTAGTGTCAGAGTATGCAGCTTAGCATACCCCTATATACGCTAATTGCAGATATTATTAAATTTGGTCTCCAATGACTACAGTAACTCCGTTGATGATATTATGTAATCATAATAATTATTATTATTTACCATACTGGTATTTTAGGGATGGCAGCTAGTGTTTCCAGTGATGCCTGCTAGTGTTGACGGTCATGGAATGTACTGTCAGTATACTGTCTTCGTTATTTATTTCCATTTTAGGCCTAAAGTTATAGGTGCAATATTATCATTAACCTACTCTCCAAGTAACTACCATTAATTGATTACTATAACAAACAATTCAAAGTCATAAGTTACATATGTATAGGCGTGAGTGGCAAATCAGTCACCAGTTACTGTAAAAAATGTATCCACACTCTGAATAGCTAACTATAATAGTTTGATCTAGATCTGTTCCTTCATTTTCACTACCTACACTTCCTCTCCGAGGTAGCTGATCTTTCCCTTTCGCCTAATTAAATGTCATTAGATAGCTAATCTTCACACTTTAATCCCTCTTCCTCCCCAAAGAGGTCATGTGCCGTGAGTACACCGATTGAAGTAAATATATACCCCCTAGCCAACGTGAAACCATGGTTTTGCTTGAGTCCCAATTCAATTGGTAGGATTTGACTTTTTCTTGCTGCTGTCTTTGCTGCTGACGATTTGAAAATTGTATATACATGTACCAATCTGTGTCTTCTAGTGTTTTATTTTATCTTTATACCACCAATCAGGTAATCTATTGTTCTCATTTGCCATGTTTGTGTGAGATTTACAGTCAACATCGACGACTGAGCGACCAATCTCCACAGGGCGAGTCATTTCTATCACGTGGTAAGACGTCCCCTTCAATAATGCAGACAGCTCTTGGTTTGAAACACCGATTATGAACTATACCCTGTCCATATTTTAATTTTCTTCATTGCTTCCTTGATGTAATCAGAAGCTTTGAAATCAGAAGTACTTGATACACCAAATAATTTCAATATCTTCTCCATACTGCCACAGGGGTACGTGTAGCTAATGATCTGTACTATATCACTTATGTATGAACTATACCTTGTAAAAATTTAATATTAAATTTGCAGTCAAGCTATTTTGTTCGCCTATGGTGGGTTGATTTGTTTTATCACTTAATAGATCAACGATAAACATGTTTCTTCAGACGTGATAAAATTAACTGTAGCATTCATTAATTTAAATCTTATAATATTATTAATAATCCTTTGCTGCATTATCCACCCAATATATACTATGATCATTAGTCTACTGATCACAAATACAAATTAATACAATTAATTTGGTGTCATGAAGCAGCTGCACTAATAGTAATGGCTATAATTATTGGTGTGAGGATGCCTATAGCCGGACCGACTGAACAGCAGACAAGAGTGGAGACACCACACACCAGTGTCCATAGTGAACAACTTTGGGCACTAACATAATCACCTTCAATATTGTGTTTCGTAGTCTGAAATGATTAATATAGGGGATACTGATAATTAAGCTCTGGCTTAATTGGCATAATTATGCAGCTGTGAATGTATAATAGCTACCAAATCTGTCAATACACTGGATGTCCTAGCTCAAGAATCTATGTTATGCTACAACTTACATATAGCTATAGTAAATTATTATTATTCATACTTACCATTTTAGCAGCGACACGAGTTAAAAGGAGGCAAATGCATGGCAAGCATAACATTGAAGTGTAACCAAGGCAACCGCATAGAATACTACAAATAATTAGGCCTGCAGTCATCAGTTTGTACTCTCTCGCGGGTTGTTGCCGCTCTCCGGTGAAGCCAAAAGCTCTGACAGGAATTGGCAGTGGTTGAATAGTCACAGGACGTTGAGGATAGGGATCAGGACCACCTCGGTTGTCAACAGGAATGCTCAATGGTGAAGGCTGCAACCAGTCATCATGCATACATACACTGAGAGTATGTTATTAGTAACCGTATAATATTATAGAGTGGGAGATTTTCGCACGGTGCAAATTTTTCGTGGATATGTTGGTACCATACATAAAACAGAAAAATATGACATTATATTATATTCATGCAGCTGTACTGCACAATCGATCTCTGTGCATGTGGGTGCATGTGGTCGTGACATGGAGGTGAAAATTAAAACCATAAAAAAGGGTAAACTTGCATTTCCGCAAACTTTAAATTATTGCACCAGTGAAAATTTCCCGCTATACAGTATTAATAGAGAGTGTGCACACAGGTAACACACAGTTATACTTTCTGGATTTAACATCATGCACCATGCATGTGGTAGTATCACAATTGTGTAGTGATTGGCCATGAAGCTTTGTCACTGTAGTGCTGAAGTTTAAGTATACTTACTGATCATATTCATACCTTACCACAGTCACAGTTGTGACATCAAATCCAGAAAGACCTAGAACTTAACACTTAGAAAAGGATTGAGAACCATAGTGGGCTAACCCACAAAATAATAATTATTATAAATTCACAAGTTTGATCAGAGATTCATGCAATGTAGCTATGGTTTTAGCTTTTTGGACGATTCCCCACATGCATTGCATTCAATTTTGGTATGGGTTTATATTAATTTATTTCACAAGCGGACTGAAAATCTGATTTATTGTCAAAGGGTGTCATTGCATGGTTAATAGCTTACCATAATAGGCGATGCTGGTTCTAGCGAAGGAGCAGGTTTCCTTCTTTCTCCTTCGTCATGATGTGGCTTTGGTTTCTCTCTGGTATAGCTTAAAGGTGTCCCTGTCGGATCCTGCTGAAACGCTCCTGGACCAGCTAATTGCTCTTGAACATGTGCAGCAGTTGAAGTTTGGCTAAGCACTGGACCAAATGTAGTCTCTCTCACGGTAGACATACTCTGAATTTGTTGGGTTCCACTGATTTTCTCTTGTATGAGGTGAGTATCTATGTTCTCATACTCTCCCTCATGATCAAATTGCTGCCTCTTGTGAGGAGGAACTGGAGGTACCTTTATGGGCTTCTTCTTTGCAGCTGCAGGAGCTGGAAGAGGTCTAGCAGCCATGGCTTGGTATATCGGAATCGATGTTGATTGCAAATACACTAAAAATAATGCGAAAAAAGTCCGTGCTAGCTCTATAATTATAACCGGAATACATAGCTAATAAGAGTTTCTGCATGCATGCATGATGACATGATGAGCGTTGGTGTAAAATCTTATCACAACAAACGGCTTATTTTAACACTTCATTGGTGTCGGATTTTTGGTGTTAGGACAAAATTAATATTGATACCTCATGTGATAATTATGCACAAGCCATCCTGGTACGCCGGACGTATTTTAATTAATTTTATCCTCATAGCTTTGGTAGGTTACTTATTACTAAAAAATTCATTGATATAATATATTTGCCTTTGGTGGATCGAATAAATTTCTTAATTAGCATACTAATACATGTTTCTTCAGACATCACAAAATAATATATTAACTTTAACATTAATTTATTATAATATCTAGAATATCATAAAATTCTGTGCTTGTGCATGCTAAATGTACACTCGTATTACCAACTTGTCCAACAAACCTAGGAATCTCATTGGCCTACTTCACCGTCAATTCTCCATACAAGTATGCGGACACAGCCATCCAAATCCTTATCGTTTATTTGTCCCCACCATGAATAAATGGTCTAGATATTGATACTGTTTGGTTGTATGGTCAATAATCTACTCTCCAAGTAATTCCCATTGATTATTAATACTGTGACAAACAATTCAAAGACTTAAGTTACATAATTATTATGTTTAGGTGTAGGTGGCAAATCAGTCACCAGTTAGCTAGCTACAGTAAAAAAATGTATCCACACTCTGAATAGCTAACTATCATCTAGATCTGTTCCTTCTTTTTTACTACCTCCACTTCCTCTCCGAGGTAGCTGATCTTTCCCTTTCGCCTAAATGTCACCAGATAATCTTCACACTTAAATCCCTCTTCCTCCCCAAAGAGGTCATGTGCCGTGAGTACACCGATTGAAGTAAATATGCCCCCGAGCCGACGTGAAACCATGGTCCGATAGTGCACCGGTAGCACATGTGTCATATCCACAGTAATCTCAGTGGTTGTGGTAGATTCGTATGTCACAGCCCAAGTGGTTATCATGGCCTCAACTTTAGTCTTCGGTGGCACTTTGAGAGTATCGACTACCCGATATCCATATGATAGAGACTCCTCTTCTTTGTTCTCTTTTGCTTCAGTTTCGGAGGTTGTCTTGCTATAAGAGCCAGATACACCAGCCGTGCCCTCGGCAGTTGGACCTGCGGCCATGTTGAAAAAACCAGCTCCTCCAACTTTGAGGCCTAGATTTCCACCAATGGATTTTGTTTTGCTTGATTCCCATTTTAATTGGTAGGATTTTGACTTTTTCTTGCTACTATCTTTGCTGCTGACAATTTGAAAATTGTCATACCAATCTGTGTCTTCTAGTGTTTTATTTTCGAAGGTTTTATCTTTATACCACCAATCAGGTAATCCATTGTACTCATTTGCTGTATTTGTGTGAGATTTGCAGTCAACATCGACGACTGAGCGACCAACCTCCACAGGGCGAGTTGTTTCTACCATGTGGTAAGACATCCCATTCAGAAATGCAGACAACTCTTGGCTTGAAATACCAATTACGAAGATACCCTCTCCATATTTTTTCTTCATTGCTTCTTTGATGTAATCAGGAGCTTTAAAATCAGAAGTATTTGACGCACCGAATAATCTCATTATCCTCTCCATACTGCCCCAGGTGTAGCTACGTGTGGCAAGCAATGAATGATCTATAGCTATTAGCTTCAGCATGTCACTAATAAACTAGAATCTTATTAAATGTGCAGTCCTGCTGTTTGTTGTTTGCCTTTGGAGGGTCAAATTTGTTTTATCACTTAACAAATCAACAGTAAACATGTTTCTTCAGACACGATAAAATTAACTGTTACATTCAATAAAACTTAATTATATCCTATGCTACATTATACTAGCTATTATTATACAAAGTCAGGGGATCAAGTAGCTAACGCACAATATCTATGATGATTAGTTTATTGATCATAAACTATTAATGTCTTAATTACAGAATTTGCATGGTGTCATATGAAGCAGATGCAGCATTAATAATGAGTCTTATAATGTATATTGTTGCATAAATGCATGATACAGCTGGACCAATTGAACAGCAGATAAAATTAGAAATACCACACCCCAGCGTCCACAGTGAACAACTTTGAGCACTAACGTAGTCACCTTCATTATTGTGTTTTGTAGTCTAATATTATGTAATGTTAATACATGATGGGACATTAATTTAGATAATAACTCAGTATGCAATAATTAATATAAACTCCTGTATTTTACAATTAACTAATTATTAGTGACATTGTTCTCAGTTGCAATCTGCATGAATAAAACAAAGGTTCTTTGCGAACAACTTAACTGTTTGGTAAAACTTGCCGACATTTCGACTAGATGCTCGACTTTTACTGAACAGTTAAGTTGTCCGCAAAGAATCTTGTTTTAACTAATTAGTGTTCTGTATATACCTAGCAAAATTCTTGTTTACTACGTCTATTGTTTACTATTACATTTTTGATAAACTCTTGGTAAATGCAGCTATAAAATTTAATGTATAATGCCCAATAATAGTATTTATTGTTACTTATAGCTATCAGTGATTAATTGTTACCCGTAATTACTATTTTAGCAGCGACATCAGTTAAAAGGAGGAAAAGGATTGGCAAGTATAGCATTGAACTGTATAACCACAGCAACAGCATAGAATACAACTAACAAATAGGCCTGCAGTCATGAGTTTGTACTCTCTCGCAGGATGTTGCCGCTCTCCAGTGAAGCCAAAAGCTCTGACAGGAATCGGCAGTGGTTGAATAGTCACAGGACGTTGAGGATAGGGAGCACGATCATCCTCGTTGTCAACCGGAGTGCTTGATGGTGAAGGCTGCAACCAGTCATCATGCATAGCTATTATGAGAGTATGTTATTAGTAACCGTAGCTATATGGAGCAGGAAATTTTCGCATGGTGCAAACGTTTTCATGGATACACTGGTGCCGTACATAAAAAAAAGGAAAATTCTAAATGGGCAGAGAACATGTGACATTATACAGGCAGCTGTACTGCACAATCGATCAACATGCACATGCAACATGGAGGTGAAAAGTAAAACCACAAATGTTAAATTTTCTTCTAATGGGTGAACTTGCAATTCCACAATTAAAACATTTTGCTCCGATGAAAACGTCGTAATAATTATTATGGAATTATTAAATTATGGAGAGTGTGCATAGAGTAACACACAGTTGTAGTACTTTTAAAATTTAACATCATGCCCCACATATGATTGCAACACCAGTAGCTACCACAATTTGTCGCTGTAGTGCTGAAGTTTAAGTATTATACTTCCTGACCATATTCACACCTTATTATAGTCACAGTTGTGATGTCAAATCCAGAAAGAGCTAGCTGCTACTTACTGTAAGACTGTGTGCACACTCCCTTTTATGTACTCTTGATTACACTTCAAGGGCTGAGAATCATAGTGGACTAATCAATAAACAATCACATGCTTGAGACAATGTATATTCAATTTTGGGTCTTCTTATGGTTCTGAATTAGTAGCTACTTTGTTAAATTTATTTTATGAGTGGACTGAAAATCTGATCCATCGTCAAATTAAACGGAATCATTATGATTGGTTAATTGTTAATAGCTTACTCTAATAGGTGATGCTGCTTCTAGTGAAGGAGCAGCTTTCCTTGTTTCAATCTCTCTCTGATGTGGCTTTGGTTTCTCTCTGGTATAGCTTAAAGGTGTCCTTGTTGGATCCTGCTGAAATGCTCCTGATTGCTTTTGAGCATATGCTACAGCAGCTGAAGTTTGACTAAGCACTGGACCAAATGTAATCTCTCTAACGGTAGGCACACTCTGTATTTGTTGGGCTCCACTGGTTCTCTCTTGTATGAGGTGAGTATCTATGTTCTCATACTCTCCCTCATGATCAAATTGCTGTCTCTTGTGAGGAGGAACTGGAGGTACCTTTATAGGCTTTTTCTTTGCAGCTGCAGGGGCTGGAAGAGGTCTAGCAGCCATGGCTTGGTAGCTATACTCGAATCAATGTTGATTGCAACTACACTAAAAATGATTAACAGTGATAATCTGACTTTAGAAAAAAATTCTGTGTAGCTCTGTATAATTAACCTTGAATGCATAGCTAATAAGAGGTTCTGCTTGCATGATGAGTTTTGATACACAATCTTATCATAACTAACAGCTTATTTTAGCACTTTATTGGTTTCAGGCTTTTGGTATTAGGAAAAATATTGATATCTCATGTGATAATAATATGCACAAGCCATCCTGGTATGCCAGCCGTATTTAAATTTATCTACACACCTTTATTACTATTAGAAGACTGAGACTTTAAATAACGGGCACCACTCCATAATGTTAACTTTAGCAGTGTGCAAAAAATGACTGATTGCTTATAAAATTATTTACTGTGATTGCATGGATCTATACTTCATGTCACTCTAGAAATAAACTTTAATACTCACACTGTTTTATGTGCTTTTAATCGGTGGATCAAATTTATTTATTACTAAATCTTAGTAGCTATATCAACAATAAACATGTTTCTTCAGATGTGACAAAATTAACTATAACATTTAATTACCTATAGGTAATTAGATCTAGAACCATTACATCATTAATCCTCATGTTACTGACTTCTCCAATAAAACTAGGTATCTTTTTGGCCTGTCACGTTCACCGTCGATTCTTCATGCAAGCATGCAGATATAGCCATCCAACTCATTTTTTATTTGTCCCATCTTGAATAGGTCGTCTAGATATCAAAGCTGTTTGGTTGTATGGACCCTACCTCCTCTGCAATATTGAATCACTCGAAATTTAATAGTTATTTGCTCTTCATTAATTTTATGCCTTTATTATTGAACTTAAACTCATCCTCCAGTGGTGTGATGGTGAGACCCTTTCAATTTAAAACACTGTCCCTGCCAGGGGCCTTCTATTGTATCACATTGAAACTCCTTACTGCACACATGGTCCTCACCAGGCTCCCCCAAGACAATTAGCCCATCTAATACCTATATATGAATTAGGGAGTCTACTGCATATGCTCGAGCTACTGCTTCTATAGTATGAAAGAGATAGGTGATATTGCCATGGCATGCTGGATACGTGCTCAATATGAGCTCTAGTATTATAGCATGTTGTTGACAGCAGTGTCTGTTTTATAGGCTAAGTGTGGCATCTGGTAAATTTCTATAAGGCAAACACTCCAAACTGAATTAGCCAAATTGGTAATTTAATATTATAGTAGCTGTAATTAACGAAAGGAATTATTATTGTGTCACTGAATTACTATGAATACTACGTAGCACACATCATGACAAAGAATTGCTATTTTAATGCCATTCTCAACTAGTACACAATCATTATCTAGTTTGTTATAATAATCCTATAATACATTACAAAACTATGATAATGCTGATGATATACAATGATATCTCTATGGCACACACTTAATAACTACCAGTATATACTATTAGCTACTTAACGGATCCAAGTTTGCATTTCTCATCTATTCTAAAACGAACTTTGTGCTGATATGGTAACCTTATCATAAGCAGGGCATGATCCAATGTTGTAATCTTCATGGTTCTCCTGAAACGTAGATACTCGATCGTAAACCTGATCTTCAGAAATGACATCATGATCAGGTGGTATTTGCACTGACTGTTTCCTGTTCATAAAAATTAATTAATGCATAGGCTAAGTATAAAAAGTTGAGGATCCGATGTTTAATGGTTTATAACTTACATTGCATTAACTGAATCATGTTTATTTCTTGTATGATAATATTTCTTTAATGCTAAGATAGCAACCACTGCAATCACAATGATTAAGAGAAGAATGCTCACTGAAAGGATCAAGGTCACCAAAATCTCCATTAATCCTAGTGCACTTGTCTTGGACGTGGGTTCATCTGGACTTACAGTGTCAGTAGATGATTCACACCCATCATTATTGTAGGTAATAGCAGAAATTGCCACAGTGCACATTTTATCTACTCTAAGCTGCAGTAGATCAATTGTAATAACAGCTCCTTCATAAACCCACCCTTGAATATGTCGGATGATAGCAGCAGCAGTTACATTAGCAGTTCCATGACCATAAGCTCGGAAATGCACGGAGCCGGTCTTGAAACAGGTAAACACTCCACTTGTGATCATCAAGCTCTCTGCAAATCCACAGCTACAATGAACACGAAGCTGATCCAAAATTTCTAAAGTGATGACTTCCACTTTCTTAATGGTATCTTCTTTCTGTGAAAACATTTCATAATGAGCCAGTTGTTATTGCTAATGGTATTAACCTACCGCCCATTCAATACAGCTGTCTATTCCACTCAGCTTAAGTTGGAACGCCATGACTACAAATTATAATTATAGCATAAAGATGAGCTTAAAACTCTATGCTATATTAACAATTATCTTACAATCATCCATAGTAACTACAGTGATCACAGCGGATGGTCCATATCCAGCACTGTTGGAGGCTGATATGCTACAGTTATACTCTGTTCCCGGATGAAATCCTACAACTCTGTGCATTCCTGATTGTGAATAGTTCATCTTTATGGTAGCCAAATCAGCAACTCGAGGTGTGCAGGTTAGATTATAATTTTCAATGATGGTATTAGGACCATTGTCAGAGGGAGGAAGCCATGATAGTTGAATAGTTCTCATACCAGGTGTGGCAGCCAAATTATCAACAACAGAAGTGGGAGCTGTAAGAGTGACTGTACCATAAACATAATAGCAATAAACAGCTGATTTGCCGAATTGAATAACAAGTATAACGTGAACCCTAATAAATCGACTTACCTACTTCAGCAAATCCAGCCAAGGAGCCAAAGCCAGTAAAAAATGACGATGTTGAGTGTATAGTTGCAATGCAAGTATAGTTCCCAGACTGAGAGCTAGCAAATGATGTAATTGTGGCATTGGCGGTAGCAGTTAACGTTGCATTGTGAACCAATAGAGATTCATTCGTTGACCAGTTTCCAGGACCAGATAAGTCTATGCTCAAATGTATAGGAATATCCACTCCTTGGTTCAATTCCACAGAGCACACCAGGATGACATTGGAACCAATAGATCTGATGGGACTAGCAGGAATGCTAGTGATAGTTACATTGACTGGATCGGGAGCTATTGGAAAATAAAATTATAATTTTTTACTCGATGATAGAATCAGGTGAATAATATTATATTGGTTACTTCACCAGCTGTGCTGTTCTGTGCTGAGTGTTACAATAATATTCAGCATTCCATATTGATCCCGAATCTTCAACCAGGTCCTACCCTTACTGGCATGAATCATTTACTGTAGCTAGCTTTGGATATTTAATTATCATTATTCAGGTTACAAAGCTCATTAAATTTGCCACCCACAATGTTTACTGTAATGCAGGGTGTAGAATGAAGTAATATGGGGTACCGTTTGTATCAAAATTCATTATTGGCAGGCATTTAGAAACGTCTGGGGATTTATGAAAATTAACATTTGCATAAATTATATTACAGTGGACATTAGAGATGTTACAACTGTGGGGATTTATGAAAGTAGTGGATATTTACATAAATCTCACTCAGCTGGTAGACATCGTGTAAATTGTAGCGGATATTTACACAGTTTATGACAAAATTCTGTAGTGGCAGACATTTGGTGATGTCGCAGGAATTTACGAAGGTAGTGGATGTTTACAAAAAAACACAGTGGATATTAAAATCAATAGTACAATAGGTTGTGTGCCCCATGCAAACACACACATGAGCACAAATACTGGACCCAAGACTTGGGGCATGTCCACAGGGTTAATTAATAATTAATTTTTGTGCCAGTGGGTAAAGTATATTATGTAGGGACACTTACTGGCCTTTTCTTCAGGGGCCTTTCTGATGACTTGCATGATCACTGAGTCCCTGGCTCTTCCTGACCCCTCCCACTTCTGACCAAAGTACTCACAATACGATATGCTAATTGTATTAGCCAATAATTATGGATCTCTGTCAACACACCTTTGCTTTAGTGATGGTAGTTTAATCGATCCGCACAGCACCCCTTATGCATGGGACACACAACCCATGGGGATGATGTTAATATTAATTATTATTATATAATAGTATTATTGATTTTATTGTCTACTGTGTTTTTTGTAAACATCCACTACTTTCGTAAACTCCTGTGACATCACTTAATGTCTGCAATGTACACAATGTCTACCAGTGAGATTTATGTAAATTAATATCCACTACTTTCATAAATCCTCACAGTTGTAGCTAGCATCTCTACTTGAAAATTATTAATTCCACTGTGACAGTGATTTACATAAATGCCCACTACTTTCATAATCCCCAGGCTCTTCTAACTGCCTGCCAATAATGAAGTTTGACACAAACGGCACCCCATAAAGTAAAACATAGTGACAGTCGTTAGTAAAATTAATAGTATTATTGAGAAAAGAAGGATATGCTAAGAGATAAAAATTATTGTTACTTACTCTGAAGATTGAGATCATGAGTTGCATTGATTTGCTGATTTTGACCATTGAGCCAGAAGTTTACAATACAAATGTATCGACCAGCATCAGACATTTTGATGTGTAGAAAGTGAAGCGTACAGAGTTCAGTAGGTAAAGTTTCATTATTTTTTATCCACGTGTACGTTATGTTGATTTCTGAATTGTTGTGCTGTGTCCCTAGAGTATCACATGTCATTTCATAGTGCTGTCCTACACTAGGATTGTTGTGATCAACGCTGATGTAGGCGTCAACTACATCATAAATAGAGAATTTCAAAGTGTATTACTAATGTAAACAATTCTAGCCTGATCATGAGATAGGTTGCTTACCCATTATGGCACAGATTTTTCTATTAAAGTTTGTGGCATCTGGTATTATACAACAGAATTCCCCTGTTAGTGAGGTTAGGTTGATATTTGATTTACGATGATTCAAATTGACAGTGCCATCATTGGGTCCCCTATTGAGATAGAATATGCTGTCATTGGAAGATGGATCAAATGCTTCGACACGCTCTTCTGAGGGGTAGTACCATTCACCGATGTTATCCTCACAGCAAAATGGTTTGTCTGTAATGCATTGAATTGCATTGTTTTCCACTGATACCATTGAAATGTTAGTTTCTCCAATATTAGTGATTGGAATTATGGCATTAGTGTAGTATAACATCTGCTTCAAAGAGAGGTAAACACCTGCCAGTATCAAAATGGTATACAATGATAGTTTTTTTTTTAATTGACAGCATTCAGCATTGCACACATGAGACATAATGTGTGCTAGGGCCTCAAGGACGAGGATTTTTTTGTCTATAACACTTTCTGCATGACATATTATACAGTACATGGCATACATAGATAGCTATTAGCTAATACATAGCCAGTGTTCTACTAAAGTGAGGGGGCTCAGGCTTTTTAACTCTCAGAGAGTGCTTCTGAGGCCTTCAGGCCTTATATAATCTGTACCCATTCAAAAAATGAGGGGGTTTAACTCTCCTTGTTTGGGAGGGGGAGGCTCAAGCCCCTTCTGAACCCCCTATTTCTCTGACTATACAATATCATGCAAATTATTGCATCATTGGTTCTCTTACATCTAACTGGCTTACCAACAGTGACTCGAGCTATGGCTGTACTAGAGTCTCCATCAGAAAATCTTGAAAATGAGAACAGAACAGTAGCTGTACAATAATACAATCCAGAATGACGACGTTGAAAATTTGTAATGGTAATAATGCTTGTATATGTAGGTGACAGTTTAGTAGTATTCTCTCGGTTGATCAATGTAGCAGTGTCTCTGATACTAAGTTGGTTTGGTCCATTCCATGCAGTGTGTACTGTCACTGGAATATTTGAGTGTGTGCTTAGTTTTAAATACACAGAGATGTTGGTACGAGATCCAACTGGCCGAATTGGACTGACCGGGTCGCTTTCAATCTGCATAGAAATTACTACACCGAAGGTAAAATAATGCTATTGAATAGCCCAGGAACTTACTGGTTGGGAGACCAATATCATATGTGTTGATGATTCTAGCAGTGCCATCAATTAACAAGCTGGAGTTGATAGTAATTTGGCATGCATATTGACCAAAATCTCCTTCTTCAAGTAGAGATAAAGTTAAGGTGTTAGAATTGGAAACAACTATGTCCTCAGTTTGTGAGCTGTTGTTCTTAATCCACTGATAGACGATCAAATCAATTGTATTATTAAACTCTTCTGCTCCAGATAAAGTACACCTGAGAGATACATTTTTCTTTTCAGTTCCTTCCATGGCTACATCATCTTCGATTTGAGCCGCAACTGTAAAATTAATGAGAATTTACAGAAATTATATTTCTTAGAACTCCAAGGGTACAATAGTTCAAAGGATTGTACTTCTAATGCTGGGATTTCACTCCTACTCTATATAATATGTGACTTCAAACCTCTATCATGCAAGCAAAATTAATGAAGCTATTCCATTAATTTTTAATAATAGTGCCGTACTGATAATAGCACACAGAGTTTGATTAACTCCAGCGGCATCAGGTACTTTGCAGCAAAATTTTCCAGTTGGAGACATAATGCTGTTCCTAAAACGATTGAGATGAACTGTTCCACCATCACCTCTGTTCCTAAAAAATGGTAGATTAGATCTGTTTGCATTCCAATGGCGTGGTATCTGCCTGCCATCTGGAAAGTACCACTCTCCATGTCGGTTTGAGGGATGATAGCAACAAGGCTTCTTATCAGTGACACACTGAAGAGCGTGATCAGATCGTACTCGATAGTCACTATTTCCAATAATGTCAATAATGGGGATGACACTGTTGTTTCTGTAGAACCTTCTATCAAGTGAGAGGTAGACACCTAGAGAAAACATTATTATGAATGCTGTTGGTTATTAAAGCTTTTCTCCATACCAGTTGTGACCACAGTAGTAGACGATAGTGACTGACTGGTATTCAAGAGCAAACTGGATGAAGTTAAGAAGGCTGCACATGAGTAATTTCCTGAATCTGATCTTCCAAATGAGTGTAGTGTTATCATAGCACTGGCATTCCTCATCCCCCTGCTTAACAATGTCTGATTAGTCATTATTGGAACCATACTGTTTGGTCCTATCCATATCATATTTATTGCTACTGGCCATGGGATATCACTACCCAATGACCTCAATGCTACATCACACTGGAGAGACACGTCTGATGCTATTGGTCTGATGGGATTTGACACATTACTCCTCACCATAACAGAAACAGGAGCTGGTACTGCAAGAAAAAGAGACTGCAATGAATTATATGTGCACTTACTCTCCAAGATCCTTACTTTGCGGAACAAGATCAATAGTATCGTTGACCTCTGGGAATAGTACAGACTCACAAGTGTATTGTCCGACATCTGATAGTCTCAGGGGACTGAAATAGAGTGATAGCTCAGATGATAAAATAGTTCCATTTCTGTTCCATTGATGATCGTAAGTTATCAATTCATCTGAAATATTGCATGAAAGTGTATAGTTTTGACCAAGTATTGGAGCAGAATCATCGCCATAGATGTTGACGGTCTTATTGGTGCCTGTTGAGTGATTACCACAGAATGGTATGATTGTCCACAATAAACTAATAATGAATGTGTGAACTCACTCGTTGCCTCCATTGCATGTGTATTCTTCTTCTGCCCCTGAAGCAGGAGACAAAAAACCAGACACGCTGACACCAACCTCATTGCAGCTATGGATAGTGTTACTGATCCACCAGAGAATTATTATAGGTTTCAATTCTACAGCTCTCATAGTATTGGTGAAGTCAATGAACAAGTTTGACAAGTTCAGTGATGTAGGAAGTGAGCGATTGATGGTTTGTTATATGAAGCATAATATTGTCAAAATAATGATACTCAATGTAACCTCCTAACTTCAGTTTTCAATGTTCAAACTTTGATGCAATGTGACCTCCAAACATGAATGTAATCTGCAAACATAAGCTTAGAATGCAGCGTTTTGGGCAATCTATGCTGTGAAGTTCACTGCAAACTTTATGAAATTTTGAATTGACATTTAGCAAACTTCAATGATCTTTCATGTAAACTTCAATGCCTCTCATGTGAACTTTCAATATATGAAGTTCCATGCAAAAACTTATGTGAACTTTCATTCAAACTTTAATGTGATATTTCATATAAAATTAATTAACTTTCATGAGAACTTAGCTAAATAATCAGCATGCATGGCTTATTTTATTTTCATTATAAGTTTTCTGCAATGCATGTAGAGTAAGCAATTAATCCTCAGATGACAAGCTTAATTTATAAAATGGTGTGATCATGCTAAGGCAATTGGATAAAAGTGTCTCTTTTCAGATAGTTTCAATAGCATGGTTTGCATTGCCACTTCAGCAGCTCTATACAGGCATATAGGCACTACTAACACCAGACCATGGTGTTGTCCAAATAAACAACGCTGATTATTACTTCACATTTAGCTAAGTTTGTGTGCAAGTTAACATTATTTGCACAAAGTATCGATATCAGTGATATAATAAATATTATTGTAAACTTTGGATGAAAATTCAAGAAGAGTTTGCATGGAACTTCACATTGATATTTGCATGAAAGTTTACAAAATTATCATAAGTTGAAATTTGCTATAAAAGTGTGCATTAATTTTATGTCAACTCAAATTTTGGAAGTTTGCATCAGTGAACTTCATATTAAACTGTAGCAGAGACTGCCCAAAATGCTGCATTCAAAGCTCATGTTTGCAGGTTACATTCATGTTTGGAGTTCATATTACATCCAAATTTGCACAAATTTTCATATTGAAAACTGAAGTTAGAAGGTTACACTATTGTGCTTCATAGGTATGCATAATATTATTATATTTAATTTCTAGCCATGGTACATGTACTGTATCATATGGCCACGATAATTTAAACAATACATGTGCAAACAAGCAAGTATCCATGAGTTCATCAGGCATTATGTGCAGCTACATAGCTGCTTTAATCATCAATGAGCCTGATCGATAATAATAATAATTGTAGATAACTTGAGATTGCATACATGGCACTAGGATTAGTGGGTTTTGGTTAGGTAGAGAGTACATAGCAAGTATGTATATACGTACATTCTTGGCAAGAATGATTATTGTTATAGACCAGAATGAATGTACTTGCATGCATACACATGGCAGTCTATTCATGTGCACATCAGATTTTGAACTGTATGCTAATGTACACTTAAGTTACTAACTTGTATTTATCAAACGAACCTAGGAATCTCGTTGGCCAACTTCATGAGCTGTCGATTTTTCATGCAAGCATGCGGATACAGCCATCCACTTCTGTATTATTAATTTTATTTGTCCCTATCTTGAATATAGCTAGTCTAGATACAACATTGAATCACTCGAACAAGTGTAAATAGCTATTAATTTTGCTTAATTAATTTTATGCCTCAATTTTTGTATACTGACTCATCCTCTAGCTATAGCCAATAGCTAGTAGCTATAGATTCTCTCAATTTAAAACACTTTCCTGCCTGGATCACTTTGGAGCTCCTTAATTACTGCATTAATTGTAAAACCTACATTCGACCATCTCACCAGGCTCCCCCAAGAAAATTAGCCCACCTAATAATACCTATGAACTAGGAAGTCCATGCACTACGTGTGCATGCTCAAGCTACTGCTTCTAGCACAAAATTAAATAATAAGTGATCATGGATCTCAGAAGGGAACGAAAGAGATGAGTGATATAGCCATGGCACGTGGGGTTTGTGCTCAATGAGCTCTAGTACTATAATAATATTATGTTATTGACAGCAGTGTGTAGTTTAAATTATAGTCTGGCATCTGATCAAATTTCCTATTAAGGTGAACATTCCAAACTGAATTAGCCAAAATTTAATAATAATTATTGGTCTATAATTTTTAGATCATAGTAGCTATAGTTAAACTAATGCTATGAAAGCAAATTATTATCTATAGCTACAATGTCATAGTGTCGCTGAATCACTACTATTTTCATGAACATTGCAACAATAAACAGTTATTATATATAACCAGTATACGCAATTTATACCTACTTAGTTATAAAAATCCTATAACTAATATATAAGTGATATGAGAACAATCTCATGATACATAAATAGCAAAGAACAGTGATAAGAATATTCTAGAACCAAATGCACAACATGACTTAGCTCTATAATAATATAACAATATCTTTCTAATCAGATATGCAAGGGATTAATAATTATTATTGTTACAAAAATTAATTATTATATTATAGAAATGAGACAAAACTAAGGGGATATTGGCTGACATACATCGATATTGTGTGCTTTGTTTTTTTGTTTTTTTTTTGTTTTGTTTTGTTTTGCCAGTGTATTATGATGACCATGTACCAGGGAATTCAATTGTGCCATAATTATTATTTGTGATGAGTAATCAGAAATACATACAAAAATGCATACAAAAATTAAGCACTCAAAGATTATTAAAACAACTGCAAACGATCATTGCCCTGGTCGCTGACATAAACCACTCCATTCTTATCCACTGCTATTCCACGAGGGAAGATAAACTGTCCTGGTCCACTTCCACGTCTGCCAAATGACATCAGGAACTTGCCCTCACATGTGAACACTGAAATACGTTGGTTGTAATTCTCAGTCACATACACCACATCCTCACTGTCAATGCTGATACTGGCAGGATAGGTCAGCTCTCCATTGTCACTGCCCTTCTTCCCAAACTTCCTCAGAAATTGACCCTCTGCTGTGAACACTTGGATACGATGGTTGTCACTCTCAGCCACATACACCTTCCCAGTGCTATCACATGCCACATCCCAGGGGTAGCGGAGCTGTCCATTGCCACTGCCTTTACTTCCAAAGTTACTGGAGAATGTCAGGTCAGGGTTCAGAATCTGAATGCAGTGATTTGTTCTCTCACATATATATATCCTTTTATTGAGAGGATGTATAACAATCCCAATAGGGTTATAAAATTCCGGTAAATTTTGTCCTCTCCTGCCAGTGCCCACCGCTTTAATAAACTTTCCAGTTGAAGTAAATTTTTGTATGCGACAACCATTTTCTTCAACAACTAGGATGTTTCCATCATCATCCACTGCCACTCCACCTGGTCCATTCAACTGTCCATGTCCTGAGCCTTGAGAGCCAAATGATCGAAGTTTCTCTCCTGCTGGACTGAAAATGGAGATACAGTGTCCACTGCTCTCAGCTACTATGATCTCCCCACTCTGGTTGACTGCTACACCCCATGGCCCCTTCAATCCACTGATGGTCTTGATTGGAATGCCAAGTTTCTGGACTGGTACCTTCATAGTGACAGGGAATGGACTTCCTTTGATGTGCTCCCCCTCCACTTTGATGTGCAGCTGGTGCCGACTCCCTTGACTGGAGGCTTGGTAGCTGATTCCATACTGGCCACTGGCTTCATTTTTTTTCACGGAGCAGTCTATCTTCTCACCAGTGCTCTCTGATATCAGCTCACTGGTCGGAGTCTCAACTAGTGTACTGAAAACCTTCCCTTTCTGATCGACAACATGCAGGACTGCAGTGGCTCTCTCACCAGTCTTAGCTACCTCCAGGCCTTTGCCCATGGCATAGCATTTCTCTGGAGAGACTTTTTGTACATACACATCACCAAACTGCTGGCAGGCTTGGATGAGCTCAGGAGATGCTATGAAGTTGACATTTACAGGCTCACAGGGAGGCAGCATGTCTGGCTTAAAGTTATCTGTAATCTCTTTGATCTGCTTCACAATTGCTTTCTTTATTTTCATCACTTCTCCCTGGCTTCCCGTCCTCAGGCTATCCCTCACAAATGACAGACAGCTGGCCAGCTGGGCATGAACTGTCTCCACTTCATCCTTCTGTGCTGAAAGGTTCTTCTTCTTCACTTGGATGAACTGCTGCAGTTGGTCAATCAGCTCGGCCTTTCTCACTTCCAGCAATTTTTGAAGCTGTCGGATCTGTTGCTGTATGTTGTCTTCAATAGCTACTTGTAGGTCGTCTAGCTCGTGCAATCCTAAATCAAACCGCTCCAGAGCCTTGCTAACAATCCCCAGCTGTTTCTCTACTGGCTCTAGGGATGCTGTGATCTCTGCTTTGTGTGTCTGGAAGGTGTCCCCCACCAGGTCATACTGGTGATCCTTGTGTTTCTTTATGATGCAGTTATGGCAGAGGAGCTCTTCGCACGTCTCGCAGTAGAGCTCCAGCTCCTTGCCTGGGTGCAGGGAGCAATAGAGGGTCACTTCCTTCTTTGGAGGGACTAGCTGCTTCACGTTGCTCTGTACCTGCTCCATGCTGACCACTTGGTGTTTTGAGAACTCGTCCCATTCACTGTGCATCTCGACGCACTTCTCACAGACAAATTTTCCACAATCTCGACAAAAGTTTGTAGCAGTTCGTGATTTCTTACATTTCTCACATTGGACGTTTTTAGGCTCTTTGATCTTCTTGAGAGCTTCTTGAATCTCCATGAGGTGGTGGATATGGAATGCTGGCTGGAGGCCAGACACACCAGTAGCCGAAGGAAGGAGGGTGGATTGTCGGCAGGTTGGGCAGCGTAGGGAGAGTTGTCCCTGTCTGTCTGTGACCACCAGTCGCTGGAGGCAGTCCTTGCAGTAGACATGGAAGCATTGGAGCAGTTTGGGATCTTTGAAGGCATCAAGGCAGATGGCACAGGTCAGCTGGTCCTCCAGCTTCTGTAGGGCTTGCTTGGCAACAGCTTGAGATTCAGTCATTCTTTTTCTTTGAATATTGATGATAATTGACTTAATTGTTGCTGCAGACAAGTATTACCGTTTCAAATTCGATTCAAAAGATTAATCAACGACGAAAAAACACAACGCCAAAAAAGGGGCGAAATGATAATATGGGGAGTTTGCATTCATATTCGCGGTCACATGATGATTTTCCCGTTCGCGCATGCGCATTTTGATAGTTGACGCATGCGCACAACAATATTAATTTAATAATCAACGACAACAAATTGTTTTCTAGTGCGCTGAATACTTGTAAGGCTTTGGGCAGAGCCTGTGGTAGCAAATTTAATGGCAACAATTCCAATGGCCATTGCTATGGTGTTGACGAGGAATGCTACCGTAGGGCCAGGGCAATGCCAAAGCAATAGGAGAGGCAGGCTTCTTGGCGACCTCCACTGAGGTAGAAGAACCTAGCAAAGTCTTGAACATAGGCAGCTAGAGCTATGGCATACGACTACTCTAATTGTAGTGCCGTACTAATTATTGCACACAGAGTTTGATTAACTCCAGCGGCATCAGGTACTTTGCAGCAAAACTTTCCAGTTGGAGACATAATGCTGTTCATAAAACAGTTGAGATAAGCTGTTCCATCATTACCTGTGTTCCTAAAAACGGTAGATTAGATCTGTTTACTTTCCAATGGCATGGTATCTGCCTGCCATCTGGAAAGTACCACTCTCCATGTCGGTTTGAGGGATGATAGCAACAAGGCTTCTTATCCGTGACACACTGAAGAGCGTGATAAGATCGTACTCGATTTCCAATAGTTTCAATAATGGGGATGACACTGTTTTTCCTGTAGAACCTTCTATCAAGTGAGAGGTAGCTAGATACCTAGAGTAAAACATTATCATGAATGCATATGCTGTTGGATATTAAAGCTCTTCTCCATACCAGTTGTGACCACAATAGTAGACGATAGTGACTGACTGGTATTCAAGAGCAAACTGGATGAGGTTAAGAAGGCTGCACATGAGTAATTTCCTGAATCTGATCTTCCAAATGAGTGTAGTGTTATCATAGTACTGGCATTCTTCACCCCTCTACTTAATAACGTCTAATTAGTCATTATTGGAACCATACTGTTTGGTCCTATCCATATCATATTTATTGTCACTGGGATATCAATACCCATGACCTCAATGCTACATCACACTGGAGAGACACGCCTGATGCTATTGGTCTGTCAGTGATGGGATTTGACGCATTACTCCTCATTGTAACAGAAACAGGAGCTGGTACTGCAAGAAAAAGAGACTGCAATGAATTATGTGTGCACTTACTCTCCAAAATCCTTACTTTGCGGTACAAGATCAATAGTATCGTTGACCTCTGGGAATAGTACAGACTCACAAGTGTATTGTCCGACATCAGGGGACTGAAATAGAGTGATAGCTCAGATGATATCAGAGTCCATTTCTGTTCCATTGATGTTCGTAAGTTATTAATTCGTCTGAAATATTGCATGAAAGTGTATAGTTTTGACCAAGTATTGGAGCAGAATCATCGCCATAGATGTTGACAGTCTTATTGGTGCCTGTTGAGTAATCACCACAGAATGGCATGATTGTCCACAATCAACAAATAATGAATGTGTGAACTCACTCGTTGCCTCCATTGCATGTGTATTCTTCTTCTGCCCCTGAAGCAGGAGAGAAAAAACCAGACACGCTGACACCAACCTCATTGCAGCTACGGATAGTGTTACTGTTCCACCTGATAATTATAATTTACGCTCCCATAGTATTGGTGAAGTCAATGAACAAGTTCAACAAATTCATTGATGTAGGAAGTGAGCGATTGATGGTATGTATGAAGCTTATTGTCAAAATAATGATACTCAATGTGACCTGCAACAACAATGTAACCTCTTAACTTCAGTTTTCAATGTGAAAATTTGTGCAAATTTTGATGTAATGTGACCTCCAAAGATGAAAGTAATCTGTAAATACAAGCTTAGGGCAATCTATGCTGTGAAGTTCACTGCAACATTTTTAAATTTTGAGTTGACCTTTAGCAAACTTTAATGATCTTTCATGTAAACTTCAATGCCTCTCATGTGAACTTTGTGTAAACATCAATATGAAGTTCCATGGCATAATATTATAGGCACTACTAACACCAGACCATGGTGTTGTCCGAGTAAACAGTGCTGATTATTACTTCACACTTAGCTAAGTTTGTGTGCAAGTTAACATTTTTGCACAAAGCATCAATATCAGTGATATATTATTATTGTAAACTTCAGGAGTTTGAATGGAACATCACATTGATGTTTGCATGAAAGTTTACAAAATTATTGAAATTTGCTATAATAATAAGTGTGCGTTTATGTCAACTCAAATTTTAGAAGTTTGCATCAGTGAACTTCATAATTATTAAACTGTAGCAGAGACTGCCCAAAACGCTGCATTCAAAGCTCATGTTTACAGGTTACATTCATGTTTGGAGTTCACATTACATCCAATAATTTGTACTAATTTTCAAATTGAAAACTGAAGTTAGAAGGTTACAATGTTGTGCTTCATAGGTATGCATAATATTATATATAGCCATGGCACATGTATTGTATCCCATGGCCACGATAATTTTAACAATACATGTGCAAACAAGCAAGTATCCATGGGTTCATCAGACATTATGTGCAGCTATATAGCTACTTTAATCATTGCAATGAGCCTGATCAATAATAATAATAATAATTGTATAATATTATAGCTTGAGATTGCATACATATAGACAAGAATGAATGTGCTTGCATACATACACATGGCAGTCTATTCACATGCACATCAGATTTTGAGCTAAGTTACATAACAACGTTATTGTTACGTAATTATGGTAGCCATATAACATGTTTGTCAAATACAAAAGAAGCTATAAGTACTGAGGGAGATGAAAAGAACACAAGGGAGAAAAATACAAAATTGGCAGAATTTCGGAGCTCTAAGGTGCTACCTTCTCATCTCAGTTTCATTTCTGTGAATCTCAGGGAATAGAAAGTCCTCTCCATGAGGACCAAAACACGCCATTTGGGAAGAATCCTTCTGATCTCTCCATTATTAATTTAAAAGAGTGGTATCCTCTAGAATGCGCACCAACTTGGATTTATAAACAGGTCGAATCGATAAACAAAAGAAACGTAGTGCCAACGAGTGGAGAGGTGGATGATGTTATTGTGAAAAATATCAAATGTGTTATTCTTGCCAGGAGTAGTGTTCCAAACCAGTAATGGTGCTTAATACCCGCACAGTTCCAGGTTCTAAAGAAAATTCGTGTACAATCCATTCTTCTCTGAAACACTGACCATCCACCACCATCAGTTTCCATATCACAATAGACCTGTAGTCATTAACATCAGTCTATAGAAACATACAAGGTCTCATCCAGTGGGGGGGAGGTGGGGGGGGGGGGGGAAGCTTCTCCCTAAGCATTTTATTTTAATTAGATCAACCATCATAAAATTAATCACAATTGACTAGTAGCTAGCTATTAACAATTATGTGCTTCTAGTTTATCCCAAGGAATTTGGTGTGATAATATTATAGCTAAACACCCATGCACACATTTATCACGTTTCAACCCCAATTTTTTGTCACTTAATTAAAAAAACCCTGTCAGTGACTTATCCTTATTAACTGTATAGCTCATACATCAAATGGTGGCAATAATTTGTCTGGTTCGATAGTGTAGATTCCACTGCATCTTTCATCAAGGTCAAATGCTGCTTTGCAATCAGTGTATATGTAGTACCCTACAAAATTAATACTAGAATTATGTAATATCTTTCCTTAGGTTATATATATACCCATGGGGAGACTAGATTTTATGTGACTTCTGTCATGATCTAAACTTTTCTGCCATCGACTAGATATTATTATACCATTTAAGCTACTAGAGCAATGAACATGATTGTATATGACAAGTTAAGACTGTGGCAGCCACAACATAAAATGTCAGTATAGCTAATTGTTATGGTTGAAGAATACCAAATTATAGTCTACAAAATTAATGGTGAGTTATACCAAGATATATCTAGACTAAGTATTATTAAAATTTGCAATGAGGTGTAAACATATCATCAGATAAGAAAGTCGTAAATTAAATGCATAATGTATACTGTATACTAGTGGTTAATATCTAATAATAACAGTTACTAAGAGAGCTCAGCAATAGCTACAGTAATCGGGATAGGATTTATACCTTGTCAATTACTAGTAGGTATCAACTATATTCCTCAAATTATTCTCATTTTGTTCATAAATTTCTGGATCTTCTAATCTTACATGAAGCATATTGTCGTCTGAATCAATCTCTTGAGGAATCTCTTTACAACCAGTACACTTGTGATTCTTTTTGCAGATAATTCTAGTGAGACTTGTGATAATGATAACAGTAAACTGCATCAAGGAAAATGCTATCGAAATTTCCACTAATAAAGCTTTTTCACTTCTTGTGTACGTAGTAAAACCAACAAAAATTATTAAATTTAAAAGAGTGGTACCCTCTAGAATGCGCACCCACTTGGATTTATAAACAGGTCGAATCGATAAACAAAAGAAAAGTAGTGCCAACGAGAATTGTAGAAGAAGCAAGCCAACGAGTGGAGAGGTGGATGATGTTACTGTGAAAAAAATCAAATGTGTTATTCTTGCCAGGAGTAGTGTTCCAAACCAGTAATGGTGCTTGTCTTTGAGGGGAGCAAAGTAGGCATCATAGAAAGGAGTAAATTTGTTTATCCACCTCATCAGCTTTAGGTGTGAGACTCTCCTCCAGCACTGTATCAGGAGGAGGAAGAGAGTGACTGTGAGACAGAAGATCAAAGAAGCTAGACCAGCAAGAAAGAGATAGATGTGTGGATGTTTGCAGTATTGTAGACTTCCGTCAAGATACCAAACAATGCTTTTACTAGTTTGATTGGGATAATGTGTTAAAACTTCAAACTCAAAGATTGCTGTTGCTGTGCGGATGAGTTTAGTATATGACAAGAGAAAGAGTGTAGCTAGGAGAGGAACTGCTCTGTCACCAATGAGGTTAGTCAGGCGAGAGGAATAGCGACATGCAATGATGATGACTCCAGCAATAAGCCAGATGTAGAGAGGGAATACAAACTGAAGCCATGTTTTCCAAAAGGCAGTCAGACCAACTACGAGACAAGTCTCTATTCCAAAATCTAAATTGAGCCAGGCAATAAAGGTATAAAATACATTTATTGTCAAGGTTTGTTTGAAAGGAAACAAAATGTCTTTAAAAATCCATAGGGTATTTGCATAAAGTATGAGCCCATTAATAAGTCCTTCTGTAACCGTTAGATTTAGTGCAAGGATAAATATCACAAGCAGAAAACCAGCAGCTATAAAAAAAGTAAACAATAAGAGAGAGCTGTCATTGGAGCACCTGATGCATCGGGAAGATCCAATTGCAAGGCTATAGTTAGTTTCACATCCACCACACAAAATACCAGCATGATTATTGGCACACTGAGCATTAGGATCTATGTTAAGATTAACAATTTTTTCACCTGACTTACAGTAGTCCAGAGGGCAATAACGAGCAAGTAATATTCCATCACTCTCATTTAAACTATACCTTTTGAAAGTAGTATTCACCCATATAGTGCTGTTCCATTTGAGATAGCCTTCATTGTCGATAATAAAACACTTAAAATGGTTGTTTTGCAGGACCGGATAACAGTTGCAGCCATACAGTTGATCTACGAGAATGAGAGTAAATCCCAGTGGACAGCCAGCGAGTAGGGTAATGTTAACAATCACTGGAGCTGTAAGAAGATCAATGACAATACATGTATGGTGGCTATCTTCATACTGCTGAATCAATTGCTTGACCCTTTGCTTACCAAAGGAATATGCGACATCTACATTTGAGGTGTGTAGAGATAATGCTTCATGCAAGGATTCCCCTGTATTACTTGAATAAAGACTGTAGCTAATATTGGAACACTGTACACGTCCACTGCTTCCAAGAAATTGGCGATATTGATCAGGATGCAGCACTGATTTACTTTGTTTCTGTGATGGCATAATACCCGCATCTACTGTTCCAACTGTAACTCCAAAGTCATAACCAACTACAACCGCAGAAATGTTGAATAATTCTCCGCGATATACTCTAAACCAATTCACAAACATGCTTAAAATATTAGCACACTGTGGTTTTCCATTGAGGTCACATAGACACACTCTCTTTGGATTCGATGATACTGGTGAGAGACTGCTGTTTAAGCTTGGTATATAGCGGACCGTACTTGTCAAACAGAGAGATTTAGCACATCCCAAATTTTTGATGCTAGTTCCGTAGACATGCATACCTACTCCTTCTTTAGCTAAATTTTCTCTAAACAGCACTGTGTTAGATGAACTCTCGGATCTAAATAGACAGGCCTGATCATAAGCATAGACTGCTCCACCAAATTTCTTAGCAGTGTTATGGCTAAACTCAACACGTGAATCGCTGCCAACTTGTATGATCCCAGAGAGTTGTATATAGAGCGCGCCTCCTTGACTAGCAGAGTTGTTGTAGAACAGCACTCTGGAATGCTTATCAACTGATATTATAATATCTCCGTCACGATGATAGATTGCTCCACCTAGAGACGAAACTGAATTATTAACAAAATAAATAGCACCATGCTCGCTGATGTATATATTGCTTTGTGTTTGATAGATAGCTCCGCCATGAGCTACACCTTTAGCTGAGTTATTGAGGAATCGTATGATGGAATTGTTAACAATGAACTCACTCAATATCAGGTACATGGCTCCACCTCCAGCTCCATAATTATTATACTTACTTTTAATGACATTGTTAACAAAAAACATGCTCACATTGTCATAGGCAGTCATTAGTGTACATTTTAGGTAAAGCCCTCCACCACAGTTACTCGCAGTATTGCTTTCTAAATATACATGTGCTTTAGTAATGCTGAAAATTGATCTGTAATTTCTGTTACATTGCCAAGTACCTCCAGGATTGATTGCAATTGCTCCACCACATGAATAATATTGATCATTACCAACAGTGTTGTTGAAGAAAGTAACAGTTCCCATTAGCTTTAATGTGCTATTGCCGACTAAAATGGTTGATTGCAGAGCATGACTGTATGAAGAGAAAGCACAGTTGCTGACTTGAAGCACAGCATTTGATTGAATCCTAATAAAGCAGTTATGTTGAAATGTGCAGTTTCTTAACACGGCTTGAGAATTGGTTATGTTGATGACCGATACCAGTGATGATGATAACCCTGAATATCCATAAAAGTCCACATGTTCTACTTCAAAAGTTGAATTCTTTCCAATAAAATTGAGTGAGATAAAGAAAATTGTGACATCTTCAATTCTTACAGTTATGACATTAGAAAATGTGTATGTGCGATTTCCAATGTTTTCTGGATCATTCGGGACATTCCTTGGTATTGGCATGTATATCGTTGCATCATTTTCTCCTGAGGCGCTCGCCATAGTAAATCTCTTAAGATCAGTAATGTCCAGGTTCTGAGTGCAGTTGTGGATGCCACACATGAAGTAGAGTGTGACATTGATGTGGTCTGGTGAGAAGTAGTGGCTACTGTTGCTGGCATAGTGGTCCATTGTGTGACAGGTCTCATTGGATGGACAGCTGCTGCTGTTGTGAGCACAGGGCTCAGTTGGTTTGACATAGTAGACCACCCCTTGGGCGGCTGTCAGAGTCAGAATATGACTCGATACTACAAGTAAGCGAGTAAGAAAACAGATTATCATGATGAATGGTATCACATGAGTGTCTCTGCCAGCCGCTAGATACTTTTATACTAACAAATGTGTACCCAAAATCAATTATTATCAGTGCATTTGTTTAGAAACCATAACAAGCCGTAGTAATATTATCAATGTTAAACTTCATGTTCGGATAGTATGTTCAAGTCCAAAATCGTGCCCTTCAACAAGAGCTCTACACACATAAACATACCATCCAAATATCAAGCTTAACATTGATAATTATTACTATGGTTTGCTGTATGGTTTCTTTTATGTACAAAAAAATTTTGTTGTTGAAAGGCACGATTTTGGACTGTTTGTTTGTAGTAATAGCTACATCAATTTTGTAGAAAGTAAGTTGTGTACTGTCATGACATATAATTATAATGATCCTTTTTCTCAGAGTAGGTCACTATCCAACTTACTTTCTATGAATGTAGCAGAGGAGGTACGACAGGAAGCTATTATTAAGCCACACCCATTTCTCTCCATAGATAATAATATGTACAAATCTGAACGTCAGGAATGACCTTGTTTTGAGCTATCTGATTTAGGATTTGAGCATTTGGCATCGTCATAATTACGTAGGTGATGTTTTCCCCAGGAGGACCCACTCTGTTTTCGTGCGGTAGAAAATGATGCCTCTACTTGCTGGAGACTTATTGGTAGGCTTCAAGAGTTGATGTCTGGTAATATTATTTCTGTGTTATCTGTTAGATCCCTTAGCTAGTAGCTACAAAACAACTGTCATGCTGAGTTTTCAAATGATTTGCTTTCACAAAATGGGCAGAGTTCAGTCATTGATTGCATTCCTCAGACACGTACTGAGTGTGGCTTGATTTCCTGTCGTACCTCCTCTGCATGGAATGTAGCTACTTGTATCGGTGTATAGACCGGCATAAACACAGGACGGATTACAGTATAATAATATTATTATTCAATTCCTACAACAAGCTATATCTTATGTTTATAATGTGTTTATGTCGATGTCTATACACTCATTGCTGTTGTGAATGTTTCCGTGGAGGAAGATGAATCATAATATATGCACACACGTACACACTACTGGAGAAGGGAGTCTTAAAATGCCATGAGAAGAGTCTTAATAATTTATCTGGGAAAGGATAGGACCACGGAACATGAAAAGTCCTTGAAAAGGGTCAAGAAAGGGTTTAAAAACGGCCAAAAAACAGTAGGAAAATGGACTTAAAATTGGACAACTTAAGGTACTTAAAACTACTGAATAGGGTCTGAGTGGGGTATGAAAAGAATAATGTGTAGAAACCAATAGAGATCTTAAAGGTGTCTCAAAATGATCTTAAAATAGCTTACAACTGTCTTAATACTATATGAAAATAATCTTAATTTATAGTCTCAAAATAGTAAATACCTTAAAAGTGTCTTACAATGATCTTAGTTGTGTCGGAAACAAGTCTTAAAATGTGTGTTCATGAGCATGCATAATTTTATATGAAAACAATTTTAATGTACAGTCTTAAATTTATTCCTATTTCAAAATGAGCTTAATTTTGTTTGAAGAACACATTAAAATCAATCTGAAATCAGCCATAAAAAGAGCATTAAGAAGCAGTACAAATCTTAAAAGAGTTTTAATGGCAACTTAATTTTGAAAGTCCTAATATTAATGAAATGTTGGCATATGTACATCTTACGTACAGTCATGATCACTGGAATTGTGTCTTTACTGCTTTCCTCTTTTGATCTGAGGTTTGTTCTCTTTGTCAACTTCACTCTTCCACCAAAAGAAGTCATCTTCCTGTGAATATATAAGTACCAGAGCATCATAATTATTATCACTGCTCAGTATTATATAGACGCCAGTTAATGTTATAGCTTACAAGGAGTGGGGCTCGCTTCGCTCGCCCACTCTGCCCCCGTCCTGTGCTCTTATTTTCTTCAACCACTGTTGTAGAGACTCAGTCCTTCACAATTGTCATTAGCATGTGCATCTTGAATAATTCAGTATACTAGATACCTACATATATTTAAATGATAGCACAGTAAGCACTTATGTATGCAGCCATAAATGACCGCTGATTTAGAGTATAAGGTATGTGGGCTCCACATAATATTCTATTGATAGCCTTATACATAGAATATATATATAATATATATTATATAATATATATAATATATCACTAATATATTATATATATCGATCACTGCAAAAACAAAAGGGTTAGTTTAACCCAAGTTAGGTTACCTGAATTGCACTGATAAACAATGTACGTATATGCAGTCATCCATGATCTTGGAATAATTTATAATCAAAGTATATTATGTGAGTGGTTCAAGTCAAAATTATCGTTATCTAATTGATTGAGAGTACTCTGCAGGGTTTCATATTTTGTCATTCTGTGGGGAAAGTTATATGGCAATAATGTTTGGAGTTTACTGGAACAAATTACATGATATACTTTATTATTCCCTCATGCAGCTCTGCAGATTATCATAGATGTATCTGAATCACAAAATATTATTTCTGAGACATATGCGTGCAGTTAGAGCTAGCTAAATAAAGCAAATTACTCAATTTCAATATTTGTAGCAATTGGCTAGGCTAGAAATTTAATCCCTATTAGACTAGCAGACTGCCATCTGAGGCTGGGATTTCATTGCTATGAGGGGGGTCTTAGACTTTAAAGTAAACAAGTTGTAATCACTACAAATTTGCAAGTACACTAAGAAAGATGTGCATGCAGTTGCTATACAGAGCTAGCTAGGATAAGTATAGAAAATACTTAATTAAAGTATTAGTAGTAATTACAACTTTATTTACTTAAAAGTCTAAGACTCTCCCCTCATTATAGCTATCCCTGTTAGACCATAACAATTATAACAATTAAATACTGCAACTGAGCAGTTTGCTTCAATCATAACATAGCTGTATGTTATATAATATTATTATGTAACAGAACACTTTGATGTAAATCATGGATAGCTGAATAATAATTATTATGAATTGTTAGTATGTTCATCAGTGCAACTCAGGTAACCTAAGTTGGATTAAACTAGCTCTTTTGTTTTTGCAGTGATATATATAGGGTTCTGATTTGAGTGATGTTGGTCAATAGTCAAACGGCACTTTTAGTCTGTGTGTTGGCTTTAGTGGCAGCAAAAAATGCTGAGTAGTTGGAAACGACCACTTCCAACTAGTGTGGGCAGAACTCGGATAAAGCATACGGAGTAATTTATATCAAATGGACATGGAAAAATAAATTTTGGAATGAATGAAAGCTGCATGTGTAGTTTTTTTAATAAATTCTGTGAATTTCAAATAATATTATGGAATAAAACCATGCAGGGTGAAACGAGTAGCGTGTGGTACAAACTTGAAACAAACTCGGCAAACTCAAGCACTTGGGTCTGCAAACTTTAATAATAGCCCAAATCATACGCAGATTGAATTTACCTGAGCTTGTTTGGCCCTTGCTGCGCTTGCTTTATAAAAAAGCACTGTATTTTAGATCGTCATTAGCATTCTTTACCTGATACTGGATCTATCAAGGCATTTAACGAAGGCCTACACCGCTCACAGGTCCCAGGAAAATACTACAAGGCCAAACGGCAGCCCATCTACAGAAAAGGTGTTTGATTCTTTCTTTTTTTGGCCTCAGGACCTCGGGCAACTCGGCTAGCTACAATGCACAAAATCTTTCTTGAGGGCAACAAATGCAGTCTTTGTGGTGTAGCAAAATTGTGTAATTCGCTTTTGATAGAGTCACGTGACCGTGATAAGCATCCTCTGCATACACTGTACAAGCGTTTCCAATCCCTCCTCCCTCTATTATCTATGTTTCTATCACAAGAATTAAAGACAAGGAAAGCATGCTGGGGGGAAAAGAAAGAGAGAGAGAGAGAGAGAGAGAGAGAGAGAGAGAGAGAGAGAGAGAGAGAGAGAGAGAGAGAGAGAGGAGGGAAGGGCACTAATTAGAAATACATATAGAGAGAGAGAGAGAGAGAGAGAGGAGGGAGGGGCACTAATTAGAAATATAGAGAGAGAGAGAGGAGGGAGGGGCACTAATTAGAGGACAAACTAACAAATTCAGAGCCGACCGGCTGAGGATTGATAGCGTCTTTACATTACTTACTTACTTATTGGCTTGTGACTGATGATCTCAACGTTGATTTCGTTCCAGAGCTGAGCCTTCTAATCAATCAATCCGATGAATCAACCTCCTAGACAGTGACATCGGCGGCGCTTTATCCGTATCGGCTGGACAGTTAAATAAAAATCTTGAGGCTCTCGACGCTTATTAGCATTCTTTATTTATCATTTCTTCACAGCCTTCTTCAAACAGTCATCATAGAGCTAGCTGTTTAATATAGCTAGTTATCACCTGCACCTGTACCTGCGCTGCATACGGCGTTCAGTTCCCTCCTCACGTGATACAGGCGCCGCGCCGCGCGCACTCGTACTCAGATACTTTTCAGATGCTTGCCATTCAGACTTCTTCAGATTGCATCAATGCTAAGATTCTTTTAAGACTATATCTTAAATTAGTATTAATTTTTAACAACTTCATGCCTTTTTCAGATTGCTATGATTTTCTACTCTTTTTCAAATTCAAACTTTTTTCAGATTGCTAAGACTCTTTTAAGACTACATCTTAAAGTACCATTTTCAACTTCAGACTTTTCAGATCGCTAAGTCAAAGACTCTTTTAAGATTGGGCAAGTGGAAACGGAGGAAACTGAAAACGGAAACGGAAAACTGAAGCGGAAAGCGGAAACGGAAAAGTTGAAAATTGGTAGTGGTCGTCAGAAATATAAACGATATGAGCGTGCATTGAGCTAGTATCTTGCCATGCATAGGAAAATTAATGAAGTTTGATGTATTATTCGTTCCCTGCAGCTAGTGTGAAGACCTTGTAAACACATCCAAGTGGCATTACTGTATTGTCGGTGATCATCGTTGTCTGAGGGGCATGATATTAAATAGGCACCATGCAATTGTAGCAAAATTGATTTTAGTTAATATTACTACTCTACTAGCCTTGTCCCTGGGGGCTGGCGATAAGGCTATGTTACTACTTGACTCCTATAAATATTGATAGCTATCAGGGTTGCTGATTCAGTAAGTGCTCCACCGATGTCCAGTTATGATTCTAGATTACGGACTGTACAGCCACTTTGTGAGCCCTCAGGCTCATCAGCAGTTACTGTACCAAGCCCGAAGTAGTTAGACTAGTAGCTATTGGCTACAGTGTGATTATTTACTTGGTAGACTTTTACTGCTTAGCACGATAATAAAATGAATAATAATAGCAGATTTTGAGCCACTTTGACTTGAATACGGGCCACCTCTAAGCCACTGAGTATTGATATTAATTTTAGTTTGTCACTCTGAACTTCCTTCACCAACTTCAAATTCTACTGCCTGGTTTAGCCAGGCTTAGCATTCAGTATCTTGTACTCTGGCCCAGAGTCTTGGTGTCATACTGGCACCCAGACTACCACACTGGAGTCTTCCTGTTGTTTGTACATCCATAGGAGGCAGGTGGTGTGCTGTTGCTAGCAGCCAAAAGTGAACTAGACCTCTATCTCTCGTCACTACTTAATTGTATAACCTTATCCTCAAGCTTAGGTCGAGCCAGGAATCTTATCCAGCTGTCAGACTAAGGGATCGACTAAGTTCACCCTGTTTGAAACGGTTACGTCATTGGTCCCACCCACTTCACGCGGCGCAGCGCATCGTTGGCCCGCCGCTAATACTTGCACTCTGAACTTAACTATAATATATACCCATAACACCAAAATTAATTTTGCCATCAACAAAGAAGTCAGAGCTAGAGCTAGGGAAGGTTGTGTCTGTCTGTTTGTGCCATGGCCTGAAGAAGAGGTAGTAGTACAACAGGGATGCTCACGTCTGGAGGAACTTGGATTGTTCCCATGTAGCAGATCTACTGCAAAGGTACACGCACTCATTAGCCTCGTACCCAGGCTCAAGAGCTGAGTCATCTTTATTAAAATCAATAGTGAAGATACTTGTAGAGGTGCAGATTCTACAGTAGCAGCTTACTTTCTTAGTCAATTGATCATAAATCAATGATGAAAATTACAGTAGCAGCTTGCTCTCTTAGTCAATTGATCATAAATCAATGGTGAAAGTTACTAATAATTTAATTACGGCATTAATTTTTATATCACAAAGCATGGTCACTCTTTGTGACAATTATAACTAATATTATGACACTGTAGCTACTTTTTTTCGAAAAACAGGCCGGAATGACTCAAAATGCAACCGTTACAGTGAAGTTTCCTATGAAGTACAATATACACACAGTGTCCCGGATTCAGTAAGCATTTCCAATCGCTCTTCCTTCTATTATCTATGGTCCAAGCAGAAATTTGCACCTATAACATTACTGCAGTTTACACGATGCAACTTATAAAATAATATATAGCGTACTAGTCAATATGAAGCCAAGAATCTGAATTTTCTACTAGATGTAAAATGAAAATGATTATTTCCCTCACATTTTTAAATTTAGATAATATTGGAAAAATGAAATTCAAGTTTATCCCAAGACTTAACTAGTGGGCGAAGAGTTTAACTTAGCTATAAGCACTTAAGCTATTCAGATAGCTACAGATGATAGGCGATGTTTCAATGAAAAGAACCTTCTTAGTATCCGTGCCTCTGTATATGTCTAATTTGTTACTGGTACAATACTCCAGGCTTTTGCATCATCCTCCTGTATTATGAGGCTATAGGGAAAAGATCACTGTCACTGATATGAATTATTGCCTCTGCATAGTAACTACTAATCAAAACTTTGATAGAATGTGACAGTTGGAAGTGACATGATTGAGAAAACATTGGAAATTGCATGTACAGATTTGCTAATGTCATAACTGTAAGAATTGAAGATGTCATAATTTTCTTTATCTCACTCAATTTTATTGGAAAGAATTCAACATTTGAAGTAGAATATGTGGACTTTTATGGATATTCAGGGTTCTCATCATCACTGGTATCGGTCATCAACATTACCAATTCTCAAGCCGTGTTAAAAGACTGCACATTTCAACATAATTGCTTTATTAGAATTCAATCAAATGCTGTGCTTCAAGTCAGCAACTGCATTCTCTTCATACAGTCATGCTCTGTACTCAGCCATTTTTGTCAACAATAGCACATTGAAGCTAATGGGAACTGTGACTTTCTTTAACAACACTGTTGGCAATGATCAATATTATTCATGTGGTGGAGGGATTGCAATCACTGATCCTGGAGGTATTTATCAGAAATTACAGATCAATTTTCAAAGCACATGTATATTTAGAAAGTAATACTGCGAGCAACTGTGGTGGAGGGCTTTACCTAAAATGTACACTAATGACTGCCTATGACAATGTGAGCATGTTTTTTTTGTTAACAATGTCATTAAAAGTAAGTATAATAATTATGGAGCTGGAGGTGGAGCCATGTACCTGATATTGAGTGATTTCATTGTTAACAATTCCATCATACGATTCCTCAATAACTCAGCTAAAGGTGTAGCTCATGGCGGAGCTATCTATCAAACACAAAGCAATATATACATCAGCGAGCATGGTGCTATTTATTTTATTAATAATTCAGCTTCATCTCTAGGCGGAGCAATCTATCATCATGATGGAGATGTTATAATATCAGTTGACAAATATTCCAGAATGCTGTTCTATAACAACTCTGCTAGTCAATTCCTCGGAAGCAGTGGACGTGTACAGTGTTCCAATATTAGCTACAGTCTTTATTCAAGTACATAACACAGGGGAATCCTTGCATGAAGCATTATCTTTACATACCTCAAGTGTAGATGTCGCATATTCGTTTGGTAAGCAAAGGGTCAAGCAACTGATTCAGCAGTATGATGATAGCCACAATACATGTATTGCCATTGATCTTCTTACAGCACCTGTGCTTGTTAACATTACCCTGCTTGCTGGCTGTCCACTGGGATTTACTCTTATTCTCGTAGATCAATTGTATGGCTGCAACTGTTATCCTGTCCTGCAAAACAACCATTTTAAGTGTTTCATTATCGACAATGAAGGCTATCTCAAATGGAACAGCACTAGCTATATGGGTGAATGCAACTTTCAATAAGTATGGTTTAAATGAGAGTGATGGAATATTACTTGCTCGTTATTGCCCTCTGGACTACTGTAATCAGGTGAAAAAATTGTTAACCTTAACAGAGATCCTAATGCTCAGTGTGCCAATAATCATGCTGGTATTTTGTGTGGTGGATGTGAAATTAACTATATAGCCTTGCAATTGGATCTTCTCGATGCATCAGGTGCTCCAATGACATCTCTCTCTTATTGTTTATTTTTTTTATAGCTGCTGGTTTTCTGCTTGTGATATTTATCCTTGCACTAAATCTAACGGTTACAGAAGGACTTATTAATGGGCTCATACTTTATGCAATGGACTTTTAAAGACATTTTGTTTTCGTTCAAACAAACCTTAACAATGAATGTATTTTATACCTTTATTGCCCGGATCAATTTAGATTTTGGAATAGAGACTTGTCTCGTAGTTGGTCTGACTACCTTTTGGAAAACATGGCTTCAGTTTCTATTCCCTCTCTACATCTGGCTCATTGCTGGAATCATCATCATTGCATGTCGCTATTCCTCTCGCCTGACTAACCTCATTGGTGACAGAGCAGTTCCTCTCCTAGCTACACTCTTTCTCTTGTCATATTATACTAAACTCATCTGCACAGCAACAGCAATATTGGGCAAGTGGAAACGGAGGAAACGGAAAACGGAAACGGAAAGCTGAAACGGAAAACTGAAGCGGAAATCGGAAACGTGAAATTGGGCAATGGTCGTCAGCAATCGTTGCGCTAATAGCACTTTTTACGCATGCGCGATCTGTTTGGGGCTAAGCAAGAGCCGCTGCCAGTGTCTTTTAGCTTAGTCTGACGGGATCGACTAAGTTCACCCTGTTTGAAACGGTTACGTCATTGGTCCCACCCACTTCACGCGGCGCAGCGCATCGTTGGCCGCCGCTAGTACTATAGCACTATACTTGCACTCTGAACCACCCATAACACCAAAATTATTTTGCCATCAACAAAGAAGTCAGAGCTAGAGCTAGAGAAGGTTGTGTCTGTCTGTTTGTGCCATGGCCTGAAGAAGAGGTAGTAGTACAGCAGGGATGCTCACGCCTATAACTAAATTTAATTACATATAATTACATATAACGCCGCCTATAACTAAATTTAATTACATATAATTACATATAACGCCGCTCCCGTTGTACAATGAGCGGCGTTATATACCCGAAACCCGCTCCAAACTTAGAAAATTTCCAGAGTATAAGGGGAAAAAAAAGAAAATAAATAAATGAAACGAGGATCGAACTGAGGTCCATGAATCAATACACCAGAGCCTTAGCCACTACGCCGCTGCCAGTTGCTCTTTTTCACGACTTTATAGACAATAGTAGTACTAACCCTTGTGTGTCCAACACTACTCTAAACCCAAACCCTACCTAGCCTTAGCCGTTCATGTAATGCTGTGTGATTTAGCCCAGCCCCCTACGGGGGCTGGGCCGTGCGCCTATGACGCACGGAGTGCGCGGGTTTCGGGTACATAACGGGATTCTTGTACAAGGCCTATCGCCGATTCTCCGCATATCGCTTCTTGCCTGTTGACGACCATTACCCCTTGCGCGTGCGCATATACCGGTAATAGACATGATTCAGTCTCAGCAAGGGATTTTAGATAGGCCTAGCCTGAGCACTGCACGTGCATTTTTTTCTATATTATTATTCTATTCTGCAATTCTCACAAATTTCTCTTATATTGTTCCCAATGCAAGTGTCATACTGAATTTGTATTACATCTCTTGAAAAGAGTCCAAATTAACATCACTGAATGTTCTGAGGTAGCTAACTTGTTCACTTAGCTAATTGTAATGGGAACTGTGTGTGACAGTCAATAACATGTACTATGATAGCTACGGTAGCTATTCAGTAAACATAATATTATGCATGACTGTCATGCACAGTTCCCAGATAGCTACCGTGGCAAGTCTTATGACATTGTAAAGTACTAGTGCAAGATAAAAACTTTAGTTAGCTAGCACTGACAGTGTGTGAACTTCCAGTAATCAGTGAGATGCTGGCTGCCAAATTTATTTTTAAGCTGTGGTTCATAAATTTTTAACCTGGGCCAAATATTCCTCTAAACTTGCCCATTATTCAACAATTTTATTCTAAGACTTGAATATCTGTTCCATTATTCAAGAGAACACTAATCAGTAAAGTCACCAATTATTCTTAAAAAAAGGTGACAAAATGCAAATAAAACATGAATGTGACCCAGGAATGTAGCTACATGAATAAGATTACTGAAAGGTAGACTTATAACTTTTCTCTTTCTTGTATGTTCCGAGGGTCAAATTGCTCTTGGCATTTCCAAAAGTGATCGAGCACTTTATGTCCAGATCCAGTGCTTCTCCCATTTGACCTCAGGCTCTTGTCACATGGCATGAAATTTTCCATTTTAAGCACATCCTGCGCATGCACAGTACTTCCTTGAGCAGTTGAAAGCCCATTATTCAACTTTCTCAGGGAGCTGCCTATTATTCAAAAAATTATTCCCGAATATTTGGCCCAGGCTTGTTCATAATTCATGCACATCAATTCATTAAGGCATGAATCAGCTTGATTTTATATTACACAGCAAGCTCTACAGCTTAATTTTATTGATGTGCTCATCTTGCAGTTATGATACAGCGGCAGATCCAGGAGTATACTGATCCAGATGCAGTGGAGTGGGACTCACCAGGGGGCCTGCCCCCCCCCCCCCCCCCCCCCAGTAATCAGGCTTGATACAAGACCCTTTGTATATTAATTTTTGTAATCTTCCAATTCTCACATAATTATAGTATGTACAATGTGCACGTGCCACAGACGTGCGCGCTACAAAATGGAGTGGATTTATACTCAAGCTAATGTGAGAAGTCCTGGAAATATCGAGTTAGCCCGAGAAAAGTAGAAGACAAGAAGATTGAGATTTTTGCTTTTTTATGATTTCTTTACACAGTTGGTTCAGGCATACCCGACTGTTTCCATGGACGGTTTAGGTCTTGATAGATAGGTATTTTGATGTAGATTATGAATATTAAAGTTCAAAATCTTAGCATTTTATTTGCTGTGAGTTATTTACTTTTTTGTAATGTATTATATATATGGCATATCCAGGCCATCCCTACTTATAGAGTCTACCAACTCTATGATAGCACTTAGCACCTTGTACTTGTTATCACGATGGTGACTGCTCTCAGCACTATACACTCAAGTTTCCGAACGCTACTCTGGATTTATACTAGAGTAGTTCAACACTCCTATCCCTGGTGACTAATGGGCTTCCTGGCCTTTATTATCATTATAATATATATGTCGATCGCATGGATTGATCCGAAGCGTGGACAGCGGTTGATATAGAGCTTGCTGTGTTAAGTCACTACATGCATGCTACCTATACATTAGTGCACGTGGTTTACATGCACGTTAGGGCACTGAATTTGTGTTACATCTCTTGAAAAGAGTCCAAATTAATGTCACTGAATGTTCTGAGGTAGCTAACTTGTTCACTTGTAGTTAATGGGAACTGTGTGTGACAGTCAATGACATGCATTGTAATAGCTATGGTAGCTATTTAGTAGACATAATATTATTTTTATGCATGACTGTCATGCGCAGTTCCCAGATACTGTGGCCAATCTTATGTATAGTGCAAGATAAAACTTTAGTTAGCTACCACTGACAGTGTATGAACTTCCAGTAATCATGCAGTGAGATATGCTGGCTATCAAATTTATTTTTAAGCTGTGATTCATAATACATGCATGCACATCAATTCATGAACCAGCTTCATAGTTACATAACATAGTGATTTTATACAGCAAGCTCTATAGCAAAATTTTATTGATGTGCTCATCTAGCAGTTATGATCACAGGAAAATTTTTCAGTTCACACACATTGTATAATCATCCAAATATGTTAATAAAAAATACAATACTTTTGCAATAGCTATACTACATCGATCCTCACAAAAATTTAATTGTACCAATGCGATGCCGGGCCATATATGGTTGTACGTATTTTGTCAGAGAGGCTCTTAATATTGTAAAATTATATATAGTATTTTGTAGATTGTAGAGTCATTGTACAATCATTGTAAAAATTGTGCAAATTTGGATCTAATCAGTCCTAACTGCCCACCAGGGTTTCATCTAGCGACAAAAATTTGGGGTCGAAGCGCGGGGCGTACGTAAAAGTTCCTTGGGATGTATTTTCTGAGAGTTTGTGGTTCATTTCAGTTAATGTCCGATGAAAAATTGGTGTAATTTTAAGATTTTGTGTGATATCATGATGCTTAATTAAATTAAAAGTCAGATTCTTAGGGGGAAGCTAGAGAGTTTAGGGGGGGGGGGAAGTTTCCCCCCTGTCCCCCCCCCCCCCCCCCACCCCCACTGGATGAAACCCTGCCCACAGATATCCTCTACTTTGTATTTTTATTGTATTTCAGGATTACACAGGCTGCAAAAAATTTCAAGAATAGCAAATTAGCTGTGAATTTCCACAATACAATGGTTGTAAATGCACATTTTTTTCCCGTGGATACAGCAGCAGATCCAGGAGCATACTGATCCAGATGCAGTGGAGTGGGAACCAGGGGGGCCAGGCCCTATACTTCAGAAGGAGGGCCCCCCCCCCCCCCCCCCCATTAATCAGGCTTAATACATGACCCTTTGTATATTTTGTATATAGTCTTCCAATTCTCACATGTAACATGTATCACACATGTGAATGTATCAAGTATAAACTGGGCCTTCAGTTCGCTTGGCCAATTTCACCCCCCAAAGGTAGGAATAGGTGCAAAGTGTGATTCAGAGAATTTACAAAATTCACATTTCAAAATTTTTTAGGCTTTTCATAGAGGGGATCATATGGTTTTTATTGCATTTTTACGCTATTCAGACCATTTCACATATCGAAGTGTTCCAAACGCCCAATTTTTACTTGATGTGTTCACACATACTTCACACAGATCTGGAATAAATCACTAGAATACTACGTACCTTTACAAAAGATAATAGTTGTGGTCACAAATTCAATAATCAAAGCCACACCCACAATTTCTATTGGTGGCCCCTGCAACGTACACGCAACTGCCTCCTACTCCACTGCGATGGTGCAAAGCAGCCCGAACGCTATCGTATAGGAATATCTTAGTCTAACTACAACAATGTAATCTCATAGTGATACTATTTAATATCGCTGTTGAAAGTGTAGTTTATATAGTGATAAATGTATCTTAATCAAACAAAGCAAATTGAAAGATGTTCCTTTATGATATCAAAATAATTGATGGCCTATAATGTAGTAGAGCAAGTTAATTCAGTATTTCCACACAGTGTCTGACCGGTCCAATCTTTTGTGACTCGATTAGCTGCATATAAAATTATATCAATAATAAAAATTAATATGGATAGATGGAGTGACTGAGTTGAGCTGGACAGCTAGGGACAGTGGAATCACCATACTATAGTCAAGGACCATCCAATTGATTAGCTACGTCACCTCTCATAATAATCATGCAGGATATTATGATGGATCTATAGTCGCACATGCGCCAGGGGACCCCATCAAAAAGTGGGCATGGGGTACATAATCGGATATTATAGTTACTCTCCGTTTATCGCCCATAGACTTGCACATCATGCAAAATCCGCAAGTGCGCGATCACTATAGTAATGCGTGTAATCGATCACTATGGAGACCCCAGCGCATGCACACACAGTGTGTACCAGGCCTGGGTACGAGGCTAGCATTCAGTTTGCTTACCATAGGTAACAGGGAGCAAATAGATGCTCCTGCCAAGTAACTCCACCAGCTGCGCAGCAGGCGCTATAGCTAGCATCATAATAGGATGTAAAACAAAAAGAGCTGACCGGATAACACAGACCTGGACTCTGTGTACCTGTAGCACAATTTTGGATGCCATTTGAGATTATAACTGCATGAGATTTAACACAATAATAACTATACTTGCCAATTAAACATGGCAGAAGGGCATCCTTAGGCTTCTTCATGTCCCGGTCTGGATACCTGCTGGGCATAGCCAGAGTTGAGGCCAGGATTACAAGGAAAATCATTCCAACACTTATAATCTTCATTTCGACTGCCACGAATGACTCAGAACTCTTTATTAGTGGTTATCCTTGAAATTAGATGCAACTCTATCTCCTTGTAGCTAGACTTGGACAAGACGTTTACCGCGACTGTGTCAAATTCTTCCTTAAATGCAGGCTGGTCTGTTTATTTGACTGGAAGCTATTGAGAACTAACACTGCACACTACATCATCGGAAGGAATGGTGGAACTTAGGTGATAGTGATGAAACTCATTTCTATGAAGCTAGATCGAGCTGTCATGTGCACATAGCTAACTATTTTTTTTATTCTTGGACTTACCCTAAACCCAAACGTCCAATGGCATAAATTATTATAATATAAGGCCAATCAAATTACATTGTTAGTTTCTTGTCCACCTGTTTTTTTTATTTCTATGCAGGCGGGCCGGGCGGTCATTATTCATTATTCAATATTATGACATTTTGAGGGTGTGGTTTCCTGGAACCGCCCAACTAATTAGAAAAAAAGAGGTGTGGCAGATGTTTCAAGCCAATAATGAAGGCAGAAGCGGTAGGTTGAAACAGACGCGAGCGGTGACGAGAAACTAACATTCAAGTTTGTGTGGCCTAATAATTTTATAGCGGCTTCAGAAGCATCGTCAAGTGACTATAATTATGGTTGTCAAAGTTTGTTAGTCTATACCCCCTTCATATTTACCATAATTGCGGTGGTTATACATAGGCGGCTGAAGGGGGGCGGGGAGGCAACCGCCCTTCCACTTTCTAGGAAGACCGGTATGGAAGGCGGGCAGAGCCCCCCCCCCCCCCCCCCCCCCCCCCCCCGCCTTTTCAAACCGGGCCCAGTACATCATGAATAAGCCAGACTTACCCCTTTATATAATATCTACATCAAGATTCAGTCAGTTGATATCTGTCTTGAACTAGCTCCAGAAACGATCGCTGTGCATATTTACTATCCATTTTAGTTGTAGGGAGCAGTTGAACATATTAAAGAGTTGTGCCACGTACGAACTTTGAACTCCAATTAAAGGGTGGCGTGGCGCAAAATAATAATACTTCCCCCCCCCCCCCCAACTAAATTTCCTTCCACCGCCAGCGGTCCAAAACACGTTGCAGATCCAGGAAGTGCCTCCGGTGGCATATTCCAGTGCATGCAATTTTTACCATTTTTTATCTATTTTTCTTACCTGTTGTATCTAGGCCATCTTTCACTTCTAGGACTCTAAACTACGGTGGTCCAGAAGGGCCATCCATCTTGGAATTTTTCAAAGTTACATTTTGTAAACTTGTAATTTTTCAATTTTGCACTTTTACAAACATGCAGTTTATCAATCAGGTACTATACTTTTACAAATTTGCTGTTTATCAATTTGCATTCAGTACCCCACGAGTAAGGGATATACAGTAAGATCTAGTGAAAACTATGATGTGTATGCATAAGAGATGCACATCATATAACCATAGCGCACACTACAATGTCATATATAGCAGTGCCATTAGTCACATCTATTAATGAATGCACAGGAGTGCAGAACCCTCACCGCTACATGCATGCATATAATATAGCTGGAGATGTATCGCATGGCTCACTGTGTATATACTATTCAATGCCAGGAGTATTCAGTGAACTACATACCCTGCACCTGAACGGGGTTGTGGGTACTACTAAACTAGTACATACCCTGCACCTAAACAGGGTTCTGGAACTAGCTGTTTTCCTTAGAGTCAGTGATCTAAGAGTTGGGGGAAGGCACCTGGCTCTGCCACTATATAAACTGAAACCCTCTGTGACATACTTCAACTGAATTATACACTTGAGAGCTACTGCCTGTTTACACTGTCACTGCATTGACAACTGACCAGCAAAGCACAGAATGACAATCAGTCATGTAGTTGAGGAAACACAGACTGGCAAGTTGCAACAGCTGCACACTATTACTCCGCTGGGCAGGACTTAACATGATCACTCTTCCTTTATGCTACGTATACCTAGAATGCGTACTTTCTATATGACGACCCTTACCATTTAGCAAAGGAGGGTTGCGACGGACGGTCGGACGGACGGACGGACAGACGGACAAAAATCGCCAAACAACTGCAGTAACCCTCCGCCTACGCTTTGCGGCGAGGGTTAATAACTAGAGAAGATGTTTCAACATCAATGGGGCGAGCCTCCGCGAACCCCACGCAAGTGTTTAAATATATATTATTAATATGGTATAATAAAAGTGGAATTTTCAATATAGGCTAGTTCCATGTTCAGATAATATTTCACAGCTGTTTGTTCTATACAAAGTTGCTGAATTCATATGATTGTGCATATGTTCCTATAGTGAGTGGATGCTCGTCCTGAGACTCTCTCGCCAATCTCTCCCTTTGGTTATTACTTAATCTAATCAATCTGACCCCTCGCTGTTCTTCAGTTTCTGATGAAGAACTTTCGCTCTGCCTAGAGCGCTTCCTCTGACGTCTTGTCTGTCTCTGTTCTTGTGTTTCTGCAGCTCTCCTTTCCTAGTCTTTCTTTCTACGTTTTCTTAACCTTTCTTCTTTTTCGGCTGCAGTTTCAGCTGCTCGATGAGCTTGCTCCCTTTCTCTTCTACGTTGGAGTTTTCTTCTCTCGCAGCTGAAGATTCCATATTGATTCAGTTAATGAACGTTTAGTCAACGTAAGTTGTGTCATTACACATGCATGCACATTAATTGAAAAATATTGAATGTACATCGTTGAAATAGAAGAGATAGATATACGGTACGGAAGGACGTACGGCCGATATATATACCGTAGAATCCCGCGATTACGCCCCCCCCCCTGCATTTTTAGCTCAAGTTGGTCCTACAGATGTTTACGTAAAAGTAGGAAAATTGCCATGATTCTATCATGGGAAGATTTTACGTGACTTCTCCCTTGGGTTAATTATGGGGAGATTTTACGTGACTTCTGCCATGATCTAGTCATGGGAGGATTTTACGTCACATGTAAAGTATTCCCAATATTTACATTCGTTCACTTTATATGGGAAGATTTTACGTAAGGTCAAAGTTCTTACGTAAAATCTTCCCATGTAATACTGACTTACCAACACAATAATCAGGGGGTGCTTTATGTGTGACCTCTGACCTCACGTAAAATCTCCCCAGATATATACAATGCATAGGTATGTGGGCTGATAATACTGCAACAACACACTGCTCATACAGATGAACTTTAACCTCACGTAAAATCTTCCCATATAATACTGCCATTAATCAGGGGGTGCTTTATGTGTGACCTCTGACCTCACGTAAAATCTCCCCATGTAATACTGACTTACCAACACAATAATCAGGGGGTGATTTATGTGTGACCTCTGACCTCACGTAAAATCTCCCCAGATATATAGACAATGTGTAGGTATGTGGGCTGATAATACTGCAACAACCCACTGCTCATACAGATGGACTTTAACCTCACGTAAAACCTTCCCAGATATAAACAATGAATGTATTGTGGGATGACATTAATGCCAGCAAAAGTTATGCTGTAAGTAAAAGCGGCCATATGTAGGCTGCCCTTTGACCCCAGGAAGATATTAAATATACACACCTAGCCTCGTCCCCAGGCCCTTTGAGGGGAGGAGGAGAAAGGGCCTGGTACACACCGTTTGCGCATGCGTCAACTTTTCCGTAAAAACGTCCGTAAAAGTTTACGTACACTAACCCCTACCACGTGCTGATAAGTGAAACGATCCATATGTCTACAGAATACGGAATGACCTCCTGACCTTTGCACTAGCGCTCGTGCTAAACGCGCGCCTACTCTGATTGGAGTCGAGGCAGTCCTTCGTTGATCGATATGGCGAAGTCCCTTGAGCTTCCTCGAAGTCTCGCTCGAAACTTGAATCGTTTTAAGCTTGCCAAAGGAGTTAAGGTCAAAGGGCAAGTATACTAGGAAATATCCGATCCCCTAAGATTCTTAGGGTAACTGAGCATGCGCAAACAGTGTGTACCAGGCCCTTTCTCCTCCTCCCCTCAAAGGGCCTGCATGGGGACGAGGCTAATACACACCATAAACTCATCGGGCACATTGATATTAATTTCAAGGTTACAAACGCAACAATGATCCGACTTATGGGAGCCAAATAAAGTCATGAGCATGATAATTGCATACCTGAGTAGGAATTTAGTTGTCGATGGTTTGAAGCGGATGTGGTTGCGATGACGTGTTGTTACTCCGCCCACACAGGAAATGAGGTGAGCTCTTGCGTGGGCGGTGTGGCAGAACGGCCTCCAAGTGTTTGTGTGTGTTTTGGCCTTGAGGAAGCTGTGTGTTTTAATTGGGATTGATTGTGGGCTTCCGGTGGACATCCGGTGGTTAGTAGGCACTTGATTGAGAATGGTGGTCCTTGGGGAACAGGGTGGGGCTGTTTTGGGCGTGGCCTGGCCCCTCCCTTCCGGCTCGGCTTCCGGTCCATGGAGGATATTAAATGAACACTTCCGGCTCTAGCAGCCACACCCCTGAGACCTGTGCAATTAAAAGGGCGTGGTTACACAACATGCACCTCACTAATGACTTTGATGTGGTTTAGGTGTCATATCCCCCACCTCACGCCCACGCAATTTAATGGTACCTTAAAGTCCATCTGTATGAGCAGTGGGTTGTTGCAGTATTATCAGCCCACATACCTACACATTGTCTATATATCTGGGGAGATTTTACGTGAGGTCAGAGGTCACACATAAATCACCCCCTGATTATTGTGTTGGTAAGTCAGTATTACATGGGGAGATTTTACGTGAGGTCAGAGGTCACACATAAAGCACCCCCTGATTAATGGCAGTATTATATGGGAAGATTTTACGTGAGGTTAAAGTTCATCTGTATGAGCAGTGTGTTGTTGCAGTATTATCAGCCCACATACCTATGCATTGTATATATCTGGGGAGATTTTACGTGAGGTCAGAGGTCACACATAAAGCACCCCCTGATTATTGTGTTGGTAAGTCAGTATTACATGGGAAGATTTTACGTAAGAACTTTGACCTTACGTAAAATCTTCCCATATAAAGTGAACGAATGTAAATATTTTACATGTGACGTAAAATCCTCCCATGATTAGATCATGGCAGAAGTCACGTAAAATCTCCCCATGATTAACCCAAGGGAGAAGTCATGTAAAATCTTCCCATGATAGAATCATGGCAATTTTCCTACTTTTACGTAAAGATCTAAATGACCGCTCAAGTTCATGCATAGGTACTTTTGTCTCGCGTATAAGCCCCCTGTAAAATGGAGCCCATAAATCAACAAAAACAGTAGCTACAGCTAGCAAACTAGCTATTTGTGTCATATTATGCCTTACTTTGTCGAGTTTTGCCCACCAAACAGCCAGAGAAAGTACAGAGATCGCGCGCCCACGTGGCATTCGACGGTCGGTAATGGTCGTCACACGGAAATGTAAGGATCCCGCGTATAAGCCCCCTCCCCACTTTTGCCCAATCCTAGCATGCACAAAGGGGGGGCGTAATCGCGGGATTCTACGGTATATATACACATACGGAAAATCTTGATTGGTATCACCTGTGTGGGGCTCGCTTCGGCTCGCCCCAAATAATTTATAGGACATAAACCATACCCAACATCGCAGCCTTGATGTTGCATTTTATTGAATATACATTACTTGCAAATATACATTTTGACAATATTACCTTTATGTAAACTTGAATTTAGTTAACTTCATATTAGTGCAAAGTAACATCTTGTCAATTTCATTAGTCAAATTTGCACTTTATGTGTGGGTAGTACATGCATATTAGGCATGCATGATTGCATGTTTCGTTATATTATATTTATGGCCTTAAGCTTGACAGTGTGTTCACAAAATTAATATTTTTACTTAATTTAATACTATTAGTGCAAATTGACTAAAAGTAGCTAAGTTCACAATAATGCCAAGATAAAAAAAATGCAAAGTTAACTAAGTGTAATTTTGCAAAAGAGAAAATTAATTAAAGGTAGCTAATTACTATTAGCAAAAAAAAGAAACTTACATGAACAAAAATGAAGGCAACAACAAGGCTGTGTTTTCAGTATGCAACTAATAGTAACTAGAGCTCTGTAGATGGATGTAGCTAGTAACAGAGAAGAAGAGAGGATATTAACCAATAACCGTATAATAATTATGACATTGTAAGGATGGTTAGTAATGCTACGTATGTACCGTAGAATCCCGCGATTACGCCCCCCCCCCCTTTGTGCATGCTAGGATTGGGCAAAAGTGGGGAGGGGGCTTATACGCGGGATCCTTACATTTCCGTGTGACGACCATTACCGACCGTCGAATGCCACGTGGGCGCGCGATCTCTGTACTTTCTCTGGCTGTTTGGTGGGCAAAACTCGAGAAAAACGACAAAGTAAGGCATACTATGACACAAATAGCTAGTTTGCTAGCTGTAGCTACTGTTTTTGTTGATTTATGGGCTCCATTTTACAGTCAGGGAGGGGGGGGGGCTTATACGCGAGACAAAAGTAGCTACCTATGCAGGAACTTGAGCTAAAAATGCAGGGGGGCTTATGCGCGAGGGGGGGCGTAATCGCGGGATTCTACGATACATTGCATAGACTAATCCAGGTGGTAATGTTTACATGATGCTGCTAATTGAAGCAGCCATCCATCTCATGATCATTAGAACTGGAAGTCAACATAGCTACTATTAGTGGATTGATGAGGGTTTCTTGGTTTTATTGGGGTTCCTCCAAGATGGTGATCGGTCACATTGCTTCCACTCCAAATTAGATGTGCAGAGATGATAACAAGGATTCAGTTGGCACTCAGCATCGGGGAACCTTGCACACTGCTTCCCCGCACCTGTCAGCTGTCTGGACACTCTGTGACTGCATTGGGGCAGTTATTCTGAGCAGCTACTGCACCTACTAGCAAATACTGCAATCGTTTGGTGTCGATAGCTTCCACTCGGTGAGGCCTATTCAGTGATAAGTGGTTTTTATTTAAAGGTTGAAGTGTGCCCGATTTACGCGCCGATTATTGGTTTTCCATACATTTTTCCATAGAGCTAAAAATAAGTCTGCAAGGCATGTACTCAACCGATTTGCTTGTTTCAGGCTTAAATGAAAGAGAATTTCCTAAGCTATCTTGTGATTTTTGTTTTTTGTTGTCAATCCCCTCCGGTGCTGAGTTATAACTGCTTTTATGCGCCTAGGTCGATCGTCCGGAATCGCTACCCTAGGCCTATATCATGCACTGACTCTTTAGAAGACCTGAGTACCAGAACAAGGGCTGATCCAGGGGGGTGGATAAGGTGGCTAGCCACCCCCTTTCACCAGTTCTTTTATGCAACGTAGTATTGGAGACATCCACCATTATACCCCCCTTTCACCAGTATAGTTTACTATGGGTAGCCACCCCATCAGCCACCTGAGTCCATATAAAATTTCTGGATCAGCACCTGCAGAACCCTGTTCAGGTGCAGGGTATGTAGCTAGCTAGTTAAATACTCCCGATATTGAGCAGGCATATAGCTACATATTGAGAAATGCTATAGTGCATGAGTCATGCATACGTGTAGCGGTGAGGGTTCTGCACTCCTGTGCGTTCATTTTTACTGAATCTTAGCTGATTGGGTTTGGGTTGTCAAAAATAAAGGTTTATAAGTGTGCATTGTTGGCAAACTGCATGTTTGCAAAAATGCAAGATTGAAAAAATACAAGTTTGCAAGAGTACAAGATTGAAAAGTAGCGAAATTCAACTTCGAAATATTATGGTATGGAATGGCCCTTCCGGGCCACTGTACTAAACAAAGACCAGAAGACAGAGAAACTCTTCTACTTTCTGCTCGTTCAAGTCCTATAACCCGGAGACATTCATGAGCTCCGCGGTAGGCGCTTCTGTGCATGCTACTCGCACGCGCTAGCAAAAAGTGCCTCGTGCAAAACTGAGTGGGGCATTTAGGTTCCCTTGGATTGATTCCCATGATTCAACCCCCATTCAATAGCTCTTGTGTTGCTCTACAATGTGAGACTGGAACGAAATTTTTCAGTTTGGGTTTGGTTATTCTATACAAACAATGTAATGTAATGTTCCAGTAGAGCTTGATGGATTTAGTCCACAGACTTGCTACAGTAACTAGCTATAGGCTTACTGTGGCATAAATTCATAATATTCCTGACATCTAATTTCATCCTGTTGAGATGTATCTTTCCTAATTGCTATTGCCAGGGCAAAAGATGTGCACAAATATTACCAAGAGTAGATTAGAGATAAGAGTGTTGAACTACGACATTAATTTTGGTAGATGTGCGTCACATAATATATGTAGGTATAGGTTGAGCCAGGAGCATATGAGCCGCCCGAAGGTTGAGCCTAAATGAAATTAACACCCACTTGTACTACATTATAGTTCACAGCTACAGTACAGGTGGCTAAGGTCTGCATGAGTCATGCACCCAGTTGTGTTTACTTAATACTTGCTTGACTATACACCACAGTGGCACTACTGCCTGTAGTCATTCTACCGGAACGTTATTCTAGCGTTTGCACAGTAGTTGAACACTCTTATCTCTAATCTACTCTTAATATTACACATGATATCAAAATAGGTCGTCAAGTTACTTCCCTGGGATTCTTGAAATAGAGTTCAAAACGGTTGACGTGATTGGTTGACTAAAAAGACAGTAACATTCGCAGATTATATAGCTACCAATCACTTTGAAATTCCTGGAGCTTACCAGTAGTCTTGAAATATAATGTCCCTGACTGGTGCTAATTATGATTACACAATAAAACTATGTATATGATGTTTAAAAGTACAACATATTATTATTAATTTTATTGATAATGTCTATTAGATGCATATAATATACCTGTCGTATGTATATTATTATAAATTAGGTGCCGGTGGAAAATTTGTTCAAGATCTCTTTAATTGATATATTCTGCACAACAGAGGAGGACACTAATTTTTTAGACCTAGCTATGAATTCGAATGTTATTATAAAACGGCTGATCCTAACTAAATACCGTAGAAACTGGTTGTTAAGGTACCATTTAATTGCGTGGGCGTGAGCGTCAGGAATGGCTAATTCAATTAGCGAATCGTGAAGGGGCGTGGCCGAAGAGGCCATACGAGTGCTTTTGGTCGAAGGTGGGCGTGTCCAGAATCGGCCAGGGACGATTATGCGCGTGTAATTAGCGACCGGAAGTGGCCCCTGAAGAAAAGGCCGGTAATTGCCCACATCAAAGCATTCTTTCTTAACTATTAACCGCAACGACTTAAAAAAAAAAAAAAAAAAAAAAAAGCTTATTAGGCCTAATTAAGCATGTGGGCGTGTTCCTGGCACTGTGTGGAGTGTGTGCGTGTGCATTAATGCAGGTTTTATTGCTTCCGATTGGGCGTGGCTTCACGGGCCAGTGCTTGGACATCGGCGCCTGGGACTTGGCCTCGGCGATAGGTGGGCGTGTCCCGGAAGCGGTGGTGACCTTTGAACCCCGCGAGGAGGCTTTGGGGGCGTGGCAGGAGGTCAAAGGTGAGGCCATGTCTGTTAATGAGGCACTGTACGGCGGTGCGATCGAGGGGCCTGTACGGCTGGACGGAAGCTGACGATGGTTTGAAGCGGATGTGGTTGCGATGACGTGTTGTTACTCCGCCCACACAGGAAATGAGGTGAGCTCTTGCGTGGGCGGTGTGGCAGAACGGCCTCCAAGTGTTTGTGTGTGTTTTGGCCTTGAGGAAGCTGTGTGTTTTAATTGGGATTGATTGTGGGCTTCCGGTGGACATCCGGTGGTTAGTAGGCACTTGATTGAGAATGGTGGTCCTTGGGGAACAGGGTGGGGCTGTTTTGGGCGTGGCCTGGCCCCTCCCTTCCGGCTCGGCTTCCGGTCCATGGAGGATATTAAATGAACACTTCCGGCTCTAGCAGCCACACCCCTGAGACCTGTGCAATTAAAAGGGCGTGGTTACACAACATGCACCTCACTAATGACTTTGATGTGGTTTAGGTGTCATATCCCCCACCTCACGCCCACGCAATTTAATGGTACCTTAAGCGCATACTTTTTATTAAGCGCATAGTTTTGTGCGAGCTTTGCCGCTCTTTGTTAGGCGCATATGCCCAGTAAGCCACCTGAACGACGAGCGATCTGTTACACGAGCCCAGAAAGAAGGCTAGAAGTAGGCTGGAGAAACGTCGAAAATATGCTCCCTGGTCGCTTCTTGGCCACCGTTGTAGGCCTTTCTACCCTCGATACGTTCTTTACGCATGCCCCACCTACCGTGTTTTAGCACTTTTAATTAAGCGCATGCTTCCTGTTAAGCGCATACTTTTTGTTAAGCGCATATTTTCTTGCTGCCGCGTGTTATAAGCGCATGCGCTTAACAACCAGTTTCTACGGTACTCTGCCATTGATTGATTGAGGCTCAGGGGCACTGCATGCAGCTGTGTAACAGTATGTTGTTGGTGGTAGACCATGGCCACCTGCAAGTAAGCCTTGGCACATGCGCGCAGATCCAAGAAGACTTGCGTTGATTGCATTGTAATGTGATGTCATGCCAGAATCATAATAGCAATCACAGGTATGATCATCTGTATTGTACATGTGCTATATATAATTACTATACTGAGACCAAGCTAGGCTTGTAGAATCATTAGGGCCTAGAGGAGAAGATCTAGAGGGCATGTAGGTAGCTAGGCACCTGGCAAAAATTCATAATTATGTAAGCTAAAAATCTGCCTCATATAAGGTGTAATATAATGAAGTACAAATAGCAGCGCACAATACATAGCTAATATAGGGCAGTGTAGTATGACAGTTGGATCCATGTAGCTATACGTAGGCGTGAGCCTAATATGCCCGCATAATTATCAGGCCTGTGTACATACGAATAAAATGAATGGCATAATTTGAGAATAATAGGGAGAATTTGAGCATACCTTTCGGAGAATCTATAGCCAAGAATCTCATGCAATCCTGTAAGTGAAGCACCGAAATTGACTGTTACAAATTAAATTAATAATATTTCGCATGAAATATCAAACATGACATCTATGATTACTAAAGTATTTAAATGATATTTCTACTAGGTAGCTTGCAATTGGGAAGAATAATAAGAGAAATCTGTGAGAATTGCATAACAGAATAATAGGCAAAAAAATGCATGTATGCACATAAGGCTCGGGCCTAGACTGAATTCATGCATTCAATTCTACTTGAATATTACATTACATTACATCATTAGCATAGAATATAGAAAAAAGATTGCACTGATTAAATTTTTCTAGTCATGATTACTGCAAAAAGTTCAAACTGAATAAATTTGTAGTACACAATCATACAAATCATGTGTATACTAACCTATAGCTAATAGAGTTATTCAACTACCCTCAACTATCTATGATTTTAACCTATCAATGTCACTACTGTTGTCAATCTTGTCAGTTCATAGACTCAATATCTGCATGATCTCAATTAACGTAGCTCCCATGACATCCGACAGCCTCCTCCCCTATTGTCCGTGTCGTCTCTGTAGTATGTTGTCCAGTGATTGGAGTAAGCACAAAGTTCTTTATCCTCTCCAGCACCACACTGACCCTCATCACCCCGGGCATCTGGATACCAGATATAGCAGAGCTGGACGGAACGAAGCCACTCAGGTGCATCAGTAGGAACAGAGAGCATCCATGACATTCTACATCCACCACCTCTATTATCTGTGTCGTCTCGATACTCAGCAGTATAAGATCCAATGGAAGCACACAGCAGTTGAGCTGCACCTCCTCCACACTGTCCACCATTACCATCTGCATACCACCGATAGCAAATTTGCACATTTTCCTTGAACCAGTCGGGAGCATAAGGTGACCTGAGCATTTACATGATACAAAATATCATTATAATGTTAGCTATAGATAATATTGCTATCTTACTACAGACCTGATACCCCATTGCATTCGGCAGCCTCCTGGACGACCGTCAGTGTCATCACGATAAACCCTGGTTGGATTTCCAACATGTGCACAGATCTCTTGAGGCTCACTGCCATCGCCACACTGACCTCCATCACCATCTGCACGCCACTTGTAACATAATTGGGTATAAGTTGAGAACCAGGTTGGGGCGTCGGCTATATAGTGGGCAGAGAAATCAATGTACTGCTGAATCGAAATTACAAATTTGAGATGAATTACCTGCTATGATAGCATGTTCTTCATCAATGGCTGATTGAGCTAGCTCATCTGGAACGGATGCAAGTTCAAGTAATACAGTTGGCTAATACGGTTACCGTATAATAATTATTACATGTATGCCACAATAAACTAATCGTTAGTTATAGATGTCAAAGTATCTCAATTAATTTATAAATTTGGCAGGTTGCATCAAACCTGTCTGGACATGCATGCAGATAATAATCAAGTAGCACCACCTAGCAGATGAATCAGTGTACAACAGTTAAGTATTCACAGTCTAGTGACACAAATGCAAACGAGGTAAGATATTATATTAGGTTATGTTATGTTTTTTATTCATCAAGCAAGCTTTTAATTAGCTAGATTGCTAACATACATAATACGAAATCTATGTGTGATCCAAGGTTCAAGTCAAGAGGGACAATTGCAAGCCACAATGTCATATATACACTCAGCTTCATTAATAATAATAATTCATCCAGTTACTTATAATGTTAGTAGAACCAGAAGCATAAAATGACCTCAATCATGAGGTGGCTGCATGTACATGTATGTATTAAATATAAAAGCTCACCATCAGCCATGATCATGGCATTATCCAACTGCTGTAGAGAGAGCTCATTGTCGGGTTTATCATTAGGCCAAGCTACAACTAAGGCCAATAGTGTAGTAAAGACAATTGCAATAGATAGAACTTTCATTTGCAATCTGTATTGTATCCTTGGCGCACAGGGAACTTTTGAAGTTAAATTCAGAATTACCAGCTAGCTATCAGTTTGTTCAAGTGGTTTGAGTCAAAGACGATGTATGCCAATTTTATATTCACGGGATATACCATTAGTGGATTTACAATTAAGGCTTACTTGCAGGTAGCTACTGACTGAATTGTTACTAATAGAACCTGCACCTGCCAAATGTAAAGATGCCACATGCATGCAGTAACTAGTGTATCATAATATGTACGTGGCTTAATGCCCCCAATATTTGAGTGATGAGATTCTGTGTACACCATCGTGTCGGAAACTACTAACACTGAATCATTATACAGTTAAGGTAGCATTTAATTGCGTGGGCGTGAGCGTCAGGAATGGCTAATTCAATTAGCGAATCGTGAAGGGGCGTGGCCGAAGAGGCCATACGAGTGCTTTTGGTCGAAGGTGGGCGTGTCCAGAATCGGCCAGGGATGATTATGCGCGTGTAATTAGCGACCGGAAGTGGCCCCTGAAGAAAAGGCCGGTAATTGCCCACATCAAAGCAAGATCAAAGCATTCTTTCTTAACTATTAACCGCAACGACTTAAAAAAAAAAAAAAAAAAAAAAAAAGCTTATTAGGCCTAATTAAGCATGTGGGCGTGTTCCTGGCACTGTGTGGAGTGTGTGCGTGTGCATTAATGCAGGTTTTATTGCTTCCGATTGGGCGTGGCTTCACGGGCCAGTGCTTGGACATCGGCGCCTGGGACTTGGCCTCGGCGATAGGTGGGCGTGTCCCGGAAGCGGTGGTGACCTTTGAACCCCACGAGGAGGCTTTGGGGGCGTGGCAGGAGGTCAAAGGTGAGGCCATGTCTGTTAATGAGGCACTGTACGGCGGTGCGATCGAGGGGCCTGTACGGCTGGACGGAAGCTGACGATGGTTTGAAGCGGATGTGGTTGCGATGACGTGTTGTTACTCCGCCCACACAGGAAATGAGGTGAGCTCTTGCGTGGGCGGTGTGGCAGAACGGCCTCCAAGTGTTTGTGGGTGTTTTGGCCTTGAGGAAGCTGTGTGTTTTGATTGGGATTGATTGTGGGCTTCCGGTGGACATCCGGTGGTTAGTAGGCACTTGATTGAGAATGGTGGTCCTTGGGGAACAGGGTGGGGCTGTTTTGGGCGTGGCCTGGCCCCTCCCTTCCGGCTCGGCTTCCGGTCCATGGAGGATATTAAATGAACACTTCCGGCTCTAGCAGCCACACCCCTGAGACCTGTGCAATTAAAAGGGCGTGGTTACACAACATGCACCTCACTAATGACTTTGATGTGGTTTAGGTGTCATATCCCCCACCTCACGCCCACGCAATTTAATGGTACCTTAAACTATGCATACTCATCATGTATATACACTCAATTATTGCATGGGGACATTAAGCCACACTTAGTGTAGGTAGTTACTGGCATCCTCTCTATTAATGCACATCATGATAGGTGCAGGTGTTAACAATTCTGCACCCACCTCGATCCAGACGGATAGAAAGCTGATAAATGCTGCAGATGCAATGTTATACAGTATGTGGTGACTAAATGGTTACTAGAAACTGTACCTGCATGCCAGATGTGCATCTAGCTATAGGAATACCACATGCAGAAACAAAATTAATGTGGCTTAATGTATACCCAAAGATTCTGTATTCCGTATAGTCTTATAGGAAATTAACTTATGTTTTTATACTGAATCATGTATACTCATCACACTCTATTGCATGACAATAAATTTGAGTTGGTTTGGCAGTACGTTGCTGCAAATGGTATCGTGCACATCTGGTAGGTGCAGTTTCTATCACCTGCATTGCATCAGATCTACAGCACTTATAATTATCAGCTTCCTATCCATCTGGAGGAGGTGGGTGCGGGATTGTTAGAACCTGCACCTATATCGTAATAATGATGTGCACACGATTTAGCTATCATAGAGAGGATACCGCATGCAGTAACTAGCTAGTGTGGCTCCATGCAGCTATAGATGTATAGAGAGCGGTATAGAGATTAGCAAGGTAAGAAGTAGTCTGGCGGGCCAGCCCCATCATAAGCGGGAGGAAGGGTCTGGTGTCATGCCTATAAGCGAGTTGTACCTGCTGCAGCCAGGAGTGCAGCCCAATCAGATCATCGCTCCACGTCATCACCAATATTATGGGGCTGTCCCAAATGCACAAGCTGACCAATCAGGTACCAGATCTCCTTGTTCAATAATTATAGCTATGGCTGTCCCTACCATTCGCTCTGACCAACCAAGATCGAGTGTGGTTTTGCACATGCCGCATAACAGCTAAGCACTGAAACAATTCACGTATAGGCATGATACCAGACCCTTCCTCCCTCTTGTGAAGGGGCTGGCCCACCAGACTATAGCTAGGTAAGAAGAGGGAGAATCAAGCATAAACTGAAGATTGTCTACCACTATATGTGTCCAACACCACGCCTCTCAATAGCATCTGACATAGTCTGTAATTAGTTACGTCTCATGCACCCCAATTAAGGTCTTGTGTTGATCATGACCTACCCAATGATCACCCATACCCCTCTGGTAGCTGGTAATTTACCTATAAATTTTTTGATTGCTAGGCGATGGTCAATAATGGTGAGTGTATGACAGGGAAATGCTGCCAACCAATGGCCACCAATGATATCATACCGTAGAAACTGGTTGTTAAGCGCATGCGCTTATAACACGCGGCAGCAAGAAAATATGCGCTTAACAAAAAGTATGCGCTTAACAGGAAGCATGCGCTTAATTAAAAGTGCTAAAACACGGTAGGTGGGGCGTGCGTAAAGAACATTTCGAGGGTAGAAAGGCCTACAACGATGGCCAAGAAGCGACCAGAGAGCGTAATTCTCGACGTTTTCTTCTCCAGTATACTTCTATCCGTCTTTCTGGGCTCATGTAACTGATCGCTTGTCGTTTAGGTGGCCTGCTGGGCATATGCGCCTAACAAAGAGCGGTAAGGCTCGCACAAAACTATATTGCGCTTAATAAAAAGTATGCGCTTAACAGCGAGCAGCGCTTAACAACCAGTTTCTACGGTATTACGTATTTCATTGTACAAGTCCTTTAATGTGGATCTGTGGGAGGGTTCATAGGTCAAATCGTCAACCCAGCAATTGACTTAGATGATTGGTAGGCAATTACCGAATCATCAGGCAAGGGTGTGGGGATGTAGGTTATCTCATATACCTTATTAAATGAGACGATGTTGTCGTGAACATCTTTTGACGGAGTAGCGAACGAGAGGTGATGATCAGCGGCTCCCAGCCTCTTCTAGCAGTCTCACACAAACAGAGGAGCCGGCCTGGAAGCATCATAGATAGGATCTTGTTGAGGCCAGGGTCAAAGGAGATGCTAACGTACCCATCCGGTTTATCATCTAGATAAAAGCAGTGAGGTTTTCCTTGTCCGTTCACAAAAGCTATGAATTCAATGGAACATGAATAGCCCCTTACACTTGCTCCATACATGTGGTGACCAATACCGCGTTCTGCATGCACTGGACCAAAAGTGACATTTCCTGTACTTCAATAACTACAGGATTGGTGCATGGGAGTCAAGATGCCGTTTCCTGTCATTTTCCTGTCCAGTACAAGTGGTATTTCAACCACATTTCCCGCTAAGGCTGGCTGTATCACATGTCCTACAGTTTTTCTAGTATAAGACAGGCGGCATTTCAGCTACTTTTCCTATTTGGCTGTCTGCATCACATGTCCTACCATATTTCTACTACTAGAAAACTGACATTTCTTCCAGTTTTCCTATTTGGCTGACTGCATCATATGTCCTACCAAATTTCTACTACTAGAAAACTGACATTTCTTTCACTTTTCCTATTTCGCTGACTGCATCACATGTCCTACCACATTTCCACTACTTGAGAACTGATGTTTCTGCAAATCATTACTTTGGCAGACTGCATCATGTGTCCCCCTATATTTCCACTACTTGAAACTGACATTTCCGCCACTTCTGTCAGTCTTTGTGCTTCTCACTATATGATATTAATTTCTGACAAATAATTATTATTGAATAGATACACTGTCTAGACCAGCCACGTCTAGCTCTACATCACTAGCATGCACTTCACTGTACTGTTCACATTATGGGGGTGGAGTCTGCATGCATACGCGCGCGCGTACGCGTACGCGATACTGTCAGCGCCATGCGATCACGATCACATGACTTGCACGTGACCGAACATTTAAAAAAGTTGAAAACTTTGACCATAGTGAATTCGAGCGATGTCTCAGCAAATCGGGAGATCGAGAACGTAAAAGAGGCAAAAGGAGTGAGGAAACATCAAGCCTGGGTAAGCTAGGTTTAATATTTAAATCTGTGCGTGTCAAGGGCATATAGACCCCTGAAAGTTGGTATAATTTTTTAGTTGCTGCTATGGCCCGTTGCCAGAAATGCCCTATGGAGCAGCGGACATCCATATGTTTGCATTATACAAGCCCTTGTAATTATTAATTACAAGCGTACAATAAGTCATGAATATCATTATAAATTTCATGATCGACAAAAATCAACTTATTTATCATTATAATCAGGCCTTTGTAGGCTCCTACAATGTAATTTAATTTAAAATAGCTAGATAGTACCTTCAGTTGCCGTTTGTGATAAAATAATGTACAGTGCTACACAGCAAAAGAGTAGATTTTTTTCTAACTTTGCATGCACACTTATTATTACCTATAATGAATAGAAATATCACTTTTAGCAGCAGTATTAGTGTGCAAAGCTTCAAACAAAGACCGCTCCGTAACAGAAGCTATGACGAATAATGACGTTGGTCAGGTATCACGTGCACAATACATAGCAATACAAACGATCAAAAATCGCAAGAAGGAAGGCTATAGACAAGATGAGGTAAGTTTCTGAAGGTAGAGAATCGCTCTGGTATGTCTACTTCTATATAGTATTACTGTACATAGCTAACACGAGCGACAATCGTACCGCCTAGTGAGGCAGTGACTGTCAACCCCACAAAAAAACTTCGGAGCATTAAAAAGGCTTTTGGGCTGCCTATCGTTACTATCTTACCTCGCTTCGACGCCTTAGAAGCGAAGCGCTCCACGCGTTCAACGCTAACAACTCTGTTCTCGCTGCCTTCTCGTTCTTAGATCGCCAGTGGGCGTGGTCAATAAAACGTCACTATTGTACACGTGCGTTGGGTACTACGTCATCAAGGGGGACTCCAACCCGTCTCGAGCACTCGGCGGAAACGTTTGCTTCCGGATTGGGCGTTTCCTGCAAAACATTCGCAGTTCCACATATACACCAGAATTATTAATGCATAAGGATGCACTGAGCACAATATTGACTCTTAACTAACACTTTCATGCAAGATTTGTGCCTAACATAAATAGACCATATTTTAGGCTATTTTGGTCAATATCTCCGTCACACTTAGTAGTTAAGACTTCTTATTTGGCACAAAGATGCATCTAGTTGGTATCTATCTTCATCTCAAATCTGGATTCTTAACTATAATCCAATCCCGTGAAATGTGCCTAACATAAAAATTGGAAATTTTTGGCTATTTTTGCATGCTGAAGCCATATAGAAGGTGATATCAACATTCCGCTGCATATGTAGATAGTCCGTCCATTGACCTAACTGGGTATCAAATCAAATCTAGATACATGCAAGATTAACCACAAAACACTGCAAAAACCATACAGTGGTAAAAATCTACTCTCTTGCTGTGTAGCACTGTAGTCCACAGCAGATCAGTGCAGTTCAACAATGATACTTGACACTTGACGGCTAAATCTAGCTACTGATGGATGATAACTACACTAAAGTAGCCTAATCTCAACTATTTTCAATCTAAATAGTCAACAGAGACTTGATCTTGACACTCGCAGCAGTCCTGTCCACGATTCAGGGCCTCAGCTGTAGACCAGTTCAAAGGTCATGACGTCACTAACTGCCGAGTCAGCAAAAATTCTGCAATATTGCTGAACTTTGCCCTTGCAAAGTAAAATTTTAAAATGGCGATGAAGTGAGATTTAGGCTAGATCTATGAGGTTTCATAGCTAAATAAGTAGTCTAGATGATCGGAAGTCGGAATTTTAGGCTACTAGTGATGCAAAATTGTGCAAGTTTACAGGCACTTCAGCAAAAATGTATTGCTGTCTATGGACAAGTTGATCAAGTATGTTTGCTAAAATAGTAAATTCTGTGCATGCAGTATGGATAGTCGTAAATCATCAGGAGCTTCCTTTTATTGTATCAAAGAAGTCTAGATGATCGGAAGTTGGGTAGTTTGTTGTTTTGGTTTATCCCCATAGAGAATGTACACATCCAATTAAACGAATTATGAAACATTTTCGCTATTCCAACTATGGGATGGCCGCGTATTTCTGGCAACGCATATGGTTACTGATAGTCTCACTCCTTGTATTCATACTGTCCATTTATATGCTCTGTGTGTGTGTGTGTGTGTGTGTGTGTGTACTTTTTGGTACAGTTCGCTGCTGAGATGTCTCATCTCCTGGCAGCTTCTATTGAGATGACACATCTTATAGGCTGTACCTATGTAAAGTGCATGACCTTGTGTGTGTGTTACATTTGAAGGGCTCAGAAGCAAAGTGGGCTAACCCCGAACTAAATATGGGGAATTGTCTAAGAAGTTCAAAAATGGACTAAAAACCATATATTGTACTCTGCCAAGTTGCCAAAATTTTCAAAAAATTGAATTTTCTATAGCTCATGAAACACATTTTAAACATGTTTTCAAGATTCGGGGGGCTAAGTCAACATTTGTGGGTTAGCCCACTTTGCTTCTGAGCCCTTCATTTGTGCGTAGTTTTTGGTACAGTTTGCTGCTGAGATGCCTCATCTCCTGGCAGCTTCTATCGAGATGGCACATCTTATAGGCTGTACCGTGACAAATGGTGCATGTATGTTGTGTGTGTGTGTGCATGGTGCTTAGTTATTATTATGCTGCTGTGTACACATGTATTTATATCCTGTACTACCTTTACACAGAAACTTGAGGATATGTTGAGTATTCAAGAAAAGAGTGTACAATCAAGATGATTGACAAAAGTGGATGTACAAACTGAAGATCGTGAAGATGAGGAGAAACGATTGCTGTGGTATGCTGAAAGAAGTTAGCTACTTAGATGCAACAAATGGGCTCAAGCAGCGTGGCAACCAAGCATAGAACTTGCAGTGACAAGCTCTGTTGGTAGTAGCAAGATTCTAAATTGAACTGTTGTGCACTAAGAAATATCAGTTGTCATTTAGTGATTCAGTACCATTAATTTGACATATCAGATACTTGTTTTATACTGGAAATTTCAATTGAACTATATGAATTCTGTACATGAAATTTCAATTCTCATTCAGAAATCATGCAGCAGGAAAACTATAGGACACGTCACTTGTACACCACATGTTTGGTACCTGGGATTTAGCCCTATCCTCTACCTGACACGCATTATGAAATATCATGAATCCTGTAAGTAGGATTGTTGTCTGTTATGTCATCTAACACCCACCTCTCAGCCACATTACCTATAGTAAGAAATCCCATTTTTTGCCCAGTGATGGTTTCCTGTAAAAGATATTTTAGCGGAGTAGTCTGTGATCATGAATATACAAGGATATGCGGACTGAGATATACACTGCTCCACCAACATCAAATGCTGTGTTATTGATAAATTGAATGCTTGACTGATATCTTATTGTGGTCATGAGTAATGATGGCATGATCCTATAGACTGCACCTCCTTGTAATGCAGAGTTGTTAAAAAAAAGAGTAAGTTGGAATAATTACCAACAATGATAACGGGGCGGACACCTGCTTCTATATAAATTGCACCACCTTTCACTATTGCAGAATTCATAATGAATTTTAATGATTTATTAGTATTGATAATTATGGTTCCATAAAAAAAATATATGGCTCCTCCAATTTTTTTTGCTGTATTGTCGTAAAATTTAATACCACTGGTGTTCACATGAATAGTTGAATTCTCTAATGCTAGAGCTCCTCCAAACACTCCAAAATTGTGGCTGAAAATCAGGTTTGCTCCACTGTCAACTATTAATGTTGCACTGTAGAGCCTAATTGCTCCACCCTTTATAGCATAGTTGTATGTAAATATCACACGTGATTCAGCACCTACAGTGATCATTCCATCCCGCATGGCCAATGCTCCAAAAATACAAGTGGTATTATTCGTAAAGACCACCCTTGCTTTAGCACCAATGTGTATCATTGCATTATGCCCATGCACTGCTCCTCCAGCATAGCTGCATGTTAATAGGTTGACAAAGTACACAGTTGCACCTGTTGTGATGTTAAGTGAAGATTAGACCTCACGGTGAGTGGTTTTTAGAAATACCTGACGAATCCATTGAAGAAGGGGTCTCTATAATACTGTCAGTAAAGTTTTCATTTCCTATTAATGTTACTACACTAGAAAGGGCCCCAATAATTGATTTAAGTTGATGCTTATATGAATGAAATATTATGCTATTGCTGATAATTATCCCATCACTAAAATCACTTCTAACAAAGCAGTTTTCTTTGAATGTACAGTTGTCCAGTAAAGCTTGTGAGCCTCTTCCTGCAATACAGATGAAGGATATTAAGCTTTCATTTATGCCAGGATAGCCATAGAGGTTGGAGCTCTTCACTGCAATGTGGTTCTCATTAAGCTTTATTGCAGGACATCTCATTGTCAGGGTTGTGATGTTCATAAAGCTTACATTGAAGAAATGTAAAACTGTGCAACTGGGTTTACCAAGTTGCATACCAAACTGATGGTCGATGATGACACTTTCTCTGGATTCTGCAGCTCCTTTCATGACAAATGAGTGGAGTTTTTGTACAGTCAAATTCTTTGTATAGTTGTGGACTCCACACATGAATATCAGTGTTATATTGACGTGGTCTGGTGAAAAGAACTCACTTTGAGTAGCTATCTACAGACTGTAGTATGAAAAATTTTGAAAACATCCAATATACTTTCGATAAAATTAATGTAGCTAGTTATGAGCATACTAACTTGTACCAATGTATGTAATAACAGGAACAAACATGGAGTAGAATTACATGTACAGTACAAATTCTTACAACAAGGTACATACTACCAACAGAGTCTTAATTAAGTAGTTCATAGCTTTTCTCATAGTTGGTCATATAATAATACTAAAAATACAGTGCGCACACAAACACACATGCACACACACGCACTCCACGCACACACACACATTAATTTTATGCACACACATAATATTATGCATATTATCATTAGACTCTATCGCTTTCAGTAGCTTCCTCGGTTTGCTGTTCTCCACTTCAGTAGAATGTTGACAAGGAAGTGCTGCCTGACTATAATATACATGAAAGACACATTAATCTCTTCATACAACAGGTTGTAACCATATTATTATAACAGTACCCATCACAAGCGTATACCGCCCGCCTCTCCTTTTGGGGGTGAGCCGGCCCTGGAGGTGGGCAGCAGCAGTGGCCTGCATTGCCCCGATTTGCAAGGATAGGATCATGATGATAATGAGTATTTATTGCAGTAGCAACCCCCGTAATAATTAGCATATCGAAGGCTTTTGGGGGGTATACCACTGGGGGCGGAGCCTCCTTGATGAACATTATTAAAGATCCACGGTGAAAATGTGTGTATTTTTTGTTCCTTGTTTCTCCTTCTGCAGGAGATACTGATCGAAGTTCACACTAGTTGGCACACTGGAAGAGGTGCTGCTGAGTGCTTGTGAAGGACGAGGGCTAAGATCTGTCAGCAAACTGTGATATTAACTGCTCCATCTCAATTTATTCAAACTCTTCTCTCTATTTCATTTTCAAAGAAGCATTCCTTGATTGCAGCTACAATAATGAAATTTTTAATGTCTATACTGTCATCTGTGCTAATTATTGCTATGACAACATTTGTCTCCATCATTAAAATGCATGACGTTGTATGTGGAAAAAATTTTGCTTGCTATTTCAATGATTTGCTAGACTGCAAAATTTAAAGTTTTCTCCCATGTACTGCTTCCGTATTCTGGCATAACAATCTGATGCATGAATTTTACAAAACCATACAATTATTATTCCTCAGTTACTGTACTAAAAACAAAAATTAACGATAATAAATTTGAAAGGGAGGGAGGATTCATTGGTTAACAATAGTAACTGTTACTAATCTATATCTATTGCAATTGTAGAGATCAACAGTGTACTATTTAATTATAATATTAATGTGTAGCAGAAAAATTATTACTCAAATTTGTAGTAATTAGAGTTTATTTTTTGGTATCTGCTTCGATCATTTTGTGTATTTAGCAGAAGCTGGCATGGTAATGGGCCGAGGAGTATAATTGATCAGCGGTTCAAGTTCAGGATCTTCAATTCGCTCGTGAGCAATGTCATCGTCATCGATGATCTCATTGATGACATCATTGCCTTGATTTTGTCTGCACCTCAAACCAGCACTGAGACAAGGCTTGATCAAACTCCACACAACAATGATACAGAATTGAGCAAAGGTGATTCCAATTGATACCACGAGCAATTTTGACCTTGATTCAGTAGATTCCCACCTGTACAGAGTTCCAGAACTCAAGACAATAAGGTTAAGCAAGGTAGCACTTTCTAGAACTCTCACATTTATTCGCTTGTAAATATTCTTAAGGAAAGTAATAAAGCTATGAACAGTAACAGTGCAAACACATTCAGTTCTGGATTATCCACTGAAGTTACTGTCAATAGAGCCAGGAGTATTCCTCGAACAAGAAGCATTGCTCCAAACCAGTATCGGTGCTTATCCTTCAAAGGAGAGAAGCAAGCATCGTAGACAGGGGCTAGCTTATTGATCCACTTCAGTGGCCTTAGATGAGACACTCTCCTCAAAGGCTGAATGAACAGAAGCAGGAGTGTGTAGGGAAGCCACAGGAATATAAAAGTAGCAATTGCCGTTAAATGTGAGGGTGCTGGCAGTAGCGTAGGTTTCCATCGAGGTACCACACAGCATAGGAAGTGTTCTGTGGGTACTGTGCTATCACTGCAACTGAGGTGGCATCTATCACAGTACGAAGGAGCTTCAGGTAAGATAGAAGGAAGAGTGTGGTTAGAAGAGGAACAGCTCTGCTACCGATGAGGTTTGTGAGGCGAGAGGAGTAGCGGCAAGCAACAATGATAGCACCAGCAATGGCCCAGATAGCTATAGAATGGGAATAGAAACTGCAGCCATGTCTTCCAATAAGCATTCAGTCCAACAAAGAAGCAAGTCTCAATTCCAAAATCCAAGTTGAGCCAGGAAATAAAAATCTGAAGAAATGTGAATAAATAATTTGCTCTAATATCTGCGGGAAAGAGTATTATCTTGTAGGCCCATACAATGTTAGCATAGAAGATGACTCCATTAATGAGTCCTTGAGTGGCAGTGAGGTTGAGTGCAAGGATAAAGAACACAAGGAGGACACCACCAGCAGCAAAGGCAAGCAGGAGCGCCATGTTATGACTGTTGGGACATTCAATGCACCGAGAAGATCCAATTGCCAGGCTAAAGTTGTCCATGCAAGCACCACACAGGATGCCGGTTCGGTTAGAGGCACACTGCTTGCTGGGATCATCTCCAATGTTGACTATCTTATTACCTGACTTGCAGTAGAGTAGGGGACAGAATCTGTTGTATAAGATACCACTCTCATTGAAGGTTGCATTTACCCACACAGTGCTATTCAACTGCAGGAGACCAGTTTTGTTTTTTATTGAACAGCTAAAGCCATTGTTAGCCAAGATAGGATAACAGCTGCATGCAGTTTCATGGTGATTTGCAATCAGTCCTGGAGGACAGCCTGGGAGTAAGATGATATTTATGAAAATTGGAGTTGTTAGAAGTTCAGGCTCTATACAACCAGACTGATAAAAATTGATAGGTATTTGTTGCTTGATCATATTTATATAGTTAAAGATATCATACTTTGTTGATTCATTGCTTATATAACCAGATACTGGCAGAGATGATGTCTGTAACAGTAAAAGTTCCGATGATAATCACGTTTAGAGTAAACCGTATAGTTTAAAGGAGCACATTTTTCACTGTCGATTACTTGTTGCGATTTGTCTTGTTTTGAGAGAAAATCTGAATAAAGTGATCTCGTTCCAACTGTAGTGCCAAAGTCATAACCCACTATACATGCAGGTAATGTAATGGTTCCACCACGATAAACACTGGTATCAGTGAAAATGTACGAGATATTAGCACACTGTGGTTTACCATCAGAATTGCAGAGACACACACGCTGAGGAGCAGAGGATACTGGAGATAGGGTCTCGTTGAAGCCAGGGTCAAAGGAGATGCTATTGTGTTCATTGCCTGGACCAAAACAATGAGATACCGGTGTCACAGGGTAGAACCTCCCCCCGGAAATTTCCTCCGGGGGAGAGAATATCCTAAGTATAAATTCTCCTCCCAGAGAGAGTATCCTAGTAAATTATCTTCCCCTCCAGGGTAAAACCTCCTCCCTACCAAACTTCACAAGGCATCTCCCCTGCGTGTCTGTAGCTACATAGCCACTTGATGTCTGCATGCACTTAAGTTGTAACAACTATAATGACATTGTGGAATATTGAAATAATAAATAATTATGCATGAAGAGAAATATGGTAGATATCAGTCATTACATGATCATGAGTGGATGAAAACATCAACATTTACAACATTTATAACAAAACCAGTCTCCATGAGGAACATTGTTCAGTCCACAGTCCACCAGGTCAACTTTTTTGTCGATAACCTCAACATAGAGTAGGTTGTTCTCAACAACGTACCTGCATGTAGGTATAATTATTGCTCTTCAAATGACGTCGGATACTGTAAATAATGCATAGTGTAGCCTGTTGCGGCAGGACCTACCTCGAAGCCTTATCTCTTATATTTCTTTTTTCATTCTCGCTATAAGGCCAGATCGGTATTTGTTTGAAGTGCTCGTTTTGTATCACAAAATGTCATCATACTCCTGTACTGTGGCCATAATAATATTAGGGTGATTGCAGTGAAGTGATGTAGTCCTTGTAGTAGTGTCGATGTCCTTGAAGAGTCTATGTCCTTGATGAGTAGATGTCCTTGATTGCAGCGAAGAATGATGTAGTCCTTGAAGAGTCGATGTAGTCCTTGTAGTAGAGTCGATGTCCTTGAAGAGTTGTTGTCCTTGAAGAGTCGATGTCCTTGATTGCAGCGAAGAGTGATGTAGTCCTTCGAAGTCCTTGAAGAGTTGAAAAGATGTAGTCCATTGAAGTCCTTGATGAGTTGAAGTGGTAGTTGGATGCTTTGAAGTTCATATGAATACTGTGTGTTGCTCATGCTGCCACCCTGCTTTTATAGAATCCTTGACACCTACTGAGTAGCCAGATTTATTGGAAGGTCAAATTTTGGCGCGTAATGTCCGCACACAGCGCACCCATGTGGTGGCCGAGAGTGTCACTTTTTCGTGTACGGTTCCGCCTCCTGAATAGGAATTCGGGTCCGATTCAGGCTCCGAAATAAGACTGCGGGTCCGGTTCCGGCTCCGAAATATGACAGCGGTTCCGTTTCCGGCTCCGAAATCAGAACACGGATCCGTTCCCGGCTCCGAAATAAGACAACGGTTCCGGTTCCGGCTCCGGCTCCGGCTCCGACTCCGAAATCAGAACACAGATCCGTTCCCTAAATAGGTTTACGGTTCCGGAATGGTAACACGGATTCTGCTCTCTAAAGAGTACGCACAGACATCGTCCCTGTTTTATTGATGCCCCATCCCAGACAGCATAGCATCTACAATTGCAAATCAGCACTACAGTTAGGTTGTCAACGCTGTGAGCATGGGTGGTATAGGTATTGGTACAGTCCCGTTTCTGAAAATGTGCCGTTAGCGAGTCAGTGACTATATTATTACCCCGCGCGCATGCGCAAGGGGTAAAGCAATCGTCTGTCGTTGTTGTCGTCGGCACGAAAATCGCCAGATCTCGAGTTCTAGGCGTCTCTGCGTTCTGTAAGCACAACCAATCGATAGATATCGGTGAAAAACTGGTTTATACGGGCTTCGAATTGCTCAAAACGGCTTACTAGTGCTACAAATCGTGCATTCTCTGTTCAACATGCCTGTGGTTTATCAACCACACCTACTCCTTTAGCATGCTGATGCGACTGCGCACGCTCAAGCTCAGTGTTGGAAAGGATCGTAATGCAGGTCATGAAACAGCTCTGCTGCAGAGTGTTGCAGTACTACGCTACAGTGGCTACAGAGCGCGCGGGGTATGTGCTCTACAGAGCTCTAGTTTCACCTGTCGTGCAAGGGCCAAATAGTCGCTATTGTAAAATACTGCTTGAAGCAATGAAGGGAGCCTGCATGCATGAGCTTATCTCACTAACTTTTTTTTTTTTCTGACAGTATTGTGCCCTTATATTATAAATTATCAGCTATGGTAGAGGGATCGCACTTGGACGTATATACTGGTAGCATGGTTGCGCGCCACACCCCCCAATCCAAGGGATTGAAGGGTGTGGTTCAACACGCATGCTCATAGCGTTCAGTTCAGGTACGATTTAGGCTACTCCTGATTAGACTAATCATTAGTTATTTCCACCCGCGTCCTTTCCACAATTCCTATAGATCTACCCGCTTTATCTCATTATCTAACAGTAGCTTTGGCATGCGTCGTTAGCGCGTAGAGTGATAATGGCAATGAACTGAACTTCAACTACCCACCCGCATGCCCCATGCAGGCTTTTTGGCGAAAAAGGAAAGAAAGAATCATAAATGACATAATTATTGGAGTTGCCTTAGCTATAGAGCACAGATGCTATGCTGTCCTGGACTGAAACAGGACCGAAAACTATTTCGGGACCGTATCCGTGTTCTTATTTCGGAGCCGGAGCCGGAGCCGGAGCCGGAGCCGGACCCGCATTCCCATTCAGGAGCCGGAACCGGACCCGAATCCCTAGTCAGGAGCCGGAACCGGATCCGTGTTCTTATTTCGGACCCGGAACCGCATTCGTATTCAGGAGCCGGGACCGTACATGAAAAACTGACGCTCTCGGCCACCATACACCCATGCACCCGCGTACGCATGCCCGGAGGTTTTGCCCTAGGGGCGGAGCCCAAGCCCTGGAAGTACGAACGTACGAAGTCTCCGGGCGGAGAAAATTTCCTTAGACCGTTACCTCCGGGGGAGGAGATTTCACCCGGAGGTCCTACCCTGTGACACCGGTACTAGCTACTAATAGAGAGTCTTGTGTAGTCCATATGTACCAGTGCACATCTGGCCCCAATTTGTGATCTGGGAAATATGACCAATGTTTAGCTACTCCAAGTGCCCTGCTATACAGTGTCTTCTATCCACTGAGAGGAATTTTAGGAAGATGGTCACATGCAATTAATGGTCATTGATAATTATTTTGGTTCCTGAAGGCTTTTGATCTTGGCATTAGTGATTTAGTGGGGGGGAATCCTTGTCAAAATTTTGAAAACATCCAACATACTTTCTACGAAATGAGTGTACTTGTACCAATATATTATGTCACACAAATATGGAGTAGATTTATATCTACAGTACAAATTCATACATACTACCAACAGAGAGTCTTAAGTATAGTCCATAGGTTTCTCATATTATATAGTTGGTCACGTAAAAACACAATGCGCATGCATACACACACACACACACACACACACATGCATGCACGCCACGTGACACGCACATACACACACACACACACACTTACGCACACACACGTCATAAGACTCTATGGGCAGCTGCTGTTTCCAGGGCAAGAGCAGAGAGTCTTTACTGGCTTGACATGGTAGACCGTACCCTCAGTTAGCCTGATGCAATTAGTTCTATTTATTAGCTACTAAACAACTGAAGCTATTGTTAGCCAAGATAGCTGCATGTGGTTTCATCATGATTTAGAGTCAGTCCTGGAGGGCAGCCTGGGAGTATGGTGATATTTATTAAAATTGGGGTTATTAGGAGGTCATGCTCGATACAACCAGACTGATAATGCAAAAAATAGGTAATTATTTGATTCTTGATCATATTATGTTTATAGTTGAAGAGATCATGTTCTGTTGATTCATTGCTTATGAAACCAGATACTGGCAGAGATGATGTTTGTAACAATAGAAGTTCATAATCACGTTTTGAATAAACTGTATAGTTGAAAGTAACACATTTTGCACTGTTGATTATACCGATTTGTCTCGTTTTGAGAGAAAATCTGAATGAAGGGATCTGGCATGGATTGTACCAACTGTAGTTCCGAAGTCATAATCCACCATACATGTAGGTAATGTGACCTTGTTTATTCACTAAACCTGTGAAATTTATAGAACATGAATAGTCTCTTACACTTGCTCCATACATGTGGTGACCAACACTATATTGTGCATAATTTCCTATAAAAGATATTTTAGTGGAGTAGTCTGTGATCATGAACATATATACAAGGCTGTGAAGAATAAGAATACACTGCTCCACCAACATCAAATGCAGTGTTGTTGATAAACTGAATACTCGACTGATATCCCGCTGTGGTCATGAGTAATGATGGCATGGTATTATAGAGAGCATCTCCTTGAAATGCAGAGTTGTTGAAGAAGAGTAATTTGGAATAATTACCAACAATGATAGAGGAGTGGACACCATTATCTATATAAATTGCACCACCTTTAAGTTGTGCAGAATTCATAACAACTTTATTGATTTATTACTATTAATAATCATGCTTCCACATATAACAGTTATTGCTCCTCCATGATGTGATGCTTTGTTGTCATAAAATTCAATATCACTTGTATTTACATGAACTGTTGAATTCTCTAATGATAGAGCTCCTCCATTATAATCTGCAGAATTGTGGCTAAAAATCAGGTTTGCTGCACTGTCAATAATCAATATTCCACTGCAGCTGAGGTTAATTGCTCCACCAAATGTAGCATGCATGGTTGTATGTAAATATCACAGATGATTCAGTGCCTACAGTGATCATTCCATCTGGCATATGGCCACTGCTCCACCATATTCAGCGGAAATATTCATAAAGACCACCCTTGCTTTAGCACCAATGTACATCATTGCATTCAACCCAAACACTGCTCCTCCATAGCTAGCTGCATGTTAGGTTGATAAAGTACACAGTTGTACCTGTTGTGATGTTAAGTGAAGATTTGATCTCAGGTTGACTGATATCTAGATGCACTGCTGCACCATATGCACCTTGGTATGAAGATTGGGTCCCTACAGTACTACTGTCAGTAAAGTTTACATTTTCTGCTAATGCTACTACACTAGAATATGCCTCAATAATTGAATTTTATTCCGTATGACTGAAATATGCTATTGCTAACATTTATCCCATCACTAAAATAACTTGTAACAAAGCAATTCTCTTTGAATGTACAATTGTCCAGTAAACCTTGTGAGCCTCTGCCTGTACTACTGATGAAGGATAAGGTTTCATTTATGCCAGGGTAGCCATAGAGGTTGGAACTCTTCACTGTAATGTGGCTCTCATGAAGCTTTATTGCAAGACATCTCATTGTCAGGGTTATGATGTTCATAAAGCTTACATTGAAGAACTGAATAATTGTGCACTTGGGTTTACCAACAAACTGATGGTCAATGATGACATTCTCTCTGGATTCTGCAGCTCCTTTCATGACAAATGAGTGGAGATTTTGTACAGTCAAGTCCTCTGTACAGTTGTGGACTCCACACATAAATATCAGTGTTACATTGACATGGTCTGGTGAAAAGAGCTCACTGCTATGCTCGGCTAAGTAGTCCATTGTGTGACAGACCTGACCAGGTGGGCAGCTGCTGTTTCCAGGGCAAGAACTGAGAGGCTTTACTTGCTTGACATGGTAGACCGTACCCTCAGTTGGCCTGATGCAAACTGACCAAAATATCAAGATGAAGAAAAGTGATACTGCCAACCTAATATCTATTGATCTAGGATACAGCTTTGATTATTGACCATGACACCTACTGATAGAGGTAGCTTGACAGTGCACAGTGATCAAGTCATGTATTATGCTTGTTTAACCCGATGCACGTACAGTGTTGGAAGGTCACAAGTTTCCTGAGGCTAGCTAGGCTACAAGCAGCTGTGAATGCATCAAGTAAAGAGGAAACCTTAGGCTCATGCATGTGCATATAGTATCTGACACAACTACAACAATAATTTAGATTATGTGACCAGCTGTGAGAAAGTAGACCATTTAGGTTTAGTTTGTAATTATTGTATGTACCATGTAACCTGTATATGTATCCCTTGCCTTGTGGCTTTAGCTATAAACAACTAGTAATACTCACAACTAGCTACTGTAACATTAGCAGAAAGCAGGTTGGACATTGACATAATAAGGTTTCATGCTACAATCTTCTATTGTTTTGTCCTAAGCTGGGACTTTGAGAAGGAATATCAGTTCGGGGGGGGGGGGGAGGGAGGGGGGGAGGGGGGAGGGGGGGAGAGGGGGGGTTGGAGGGGGTATAGAAGTTGATGTTGCTGGTTAGAGAGCATTCCCATAATTATAATTATTGTAATACAGTCATGACTTAGAGTTGGTACGGGCCTGGGTATCAATTTCTTAATACATAATATTACTTTATAGAGGGATCAAGAGATACCACTCTCCTACATAACATCTCATTAGCTCTTAGACAAAATTTCAGATGGAGATCTAGATATTATTCCAGTGATAATTTATGTTAATATATATATATATCACTGCAAAAACAAAATGGTTAGTTTAACCAATCTTAGGTTACCTGAGTTGCATTCATACAATTGTATGAATGCAACTAATATAGCCTAAGATGCATGGGTAATTGTATGAACGCAACTCAGGTAACCTAAAATGTGTTAAACTAACTCATCATAGATTACCTGGGTTGAACTCAGGTGGCCTAAGACGAGTTGCATTCATACAATTTCGGTATGAATGCAACTCAGGTAACCTAAGATAGGTTAAGCTAACCCTTTTGTTTTTACAGTGATATATATATATATAGTAATACTATCGAAAGCAGTAGGACACAAAAATAGTCTCATTTTTGTTTTTCAACAAACTATGCCTTAAATTTCCTATTTACTTGATGTATTTACAGTTGTTTTTTTGTTTTTGTTGTTTTTCTTGATGTATTCACAGTTGTTTTTCCTAAGAACACAATCATGACCAATCACTCCACAACTTGAATTACATGCAATAATATAATTGTCCTATAGCTAGTTCAGGTGCGCAAGCTTGTATTAATACTTATGTATTCTATAACTAATTGTCTATAGATTATGTAAGCGCTGTAGCTGCATATAAAGAAGCCTGCATGCATATAATTATAGCCAGGTAATGAGTGATTTATTTGTAGTTTATGACATCATGTGATGCTGCCTACCTAATTAGATCAACGATACAACTTTAATTATTGGCTATGACGCCTATAATAGGACAATGTACATGTTACATCACCGATAGAGGCAGCCTAGCTCACGGTGAACATTGATTGCATGAGTCATGTGTAGCTATGCTTGTTCCTGATGTGCATACATGCATGTACAGTGTTAAAAATTCCCTTCCTGCATGAGGCTACAACCATTTAGTTGCTTCCTTTTAAGAATACAATGCTGATCACACCATAGCTTGAATAGTGTGCATGCAACTAGCTGTCTTAGCCAGTACATGTGTGAGTGCAAGCTGTATCAGTAGTTATGCATTCTGTGACAGTTGTTAGGCTAAGTTTGTTTCTTTCTCTACTGCAATGTTACTTGATCGTGAGATTAGCAAAGAGTGAGTCAATTCTCATTATTGTGTTGCCTCAAAGTGTGGATACAGAAATGTCAGCAAGCTGGGAGAGAGGAGAAGAGATTCTACCTGGTGCTCTTAAAAGTAATCGAAGAAGCAAAAAGTTACTTAAATTTAACAGTGATAGAAGCTGGCAGTGGTCTAGTGACTAGATACAATCTTTCTTACTCAGGAAATGTGTTGGAAATCATTGCTAATCCCACCCAGCAGAATAGAGTTTCAGATATCATGGGCATTGCTGGAGTTTTGTACCCCAATGTCCTGGCAGTTCTAAATAAATTTCAGCGGCCTATAGCTTCTCTCGTTCACTTCAGCAAAACTCCGATAAATTCTAATGACGACTTTACGTGACAGCATCAATATCAACACTCACGGACTCAATCCTTGCATTCTTGAAAGAAGTGCACCCAAGGAAAATAGGACTGATCACTGAACTCAAACAACCATATTTAGCAGTTTCAAGTGAACTTAGCACCAAATCTGATGTGCCATTGCACCATGAATATCTCGCATCACTTTCGGATACAGTTGAAGGAATTTTTGTGTCCAATGCGCATGTCATTCTGCTGAGTGTCAGTCCCTCTACTGCTGTGCAGGTATTGTGTGAGGCCTATAAGAGAGGAATGACTTGGCCAAAGTATGCCTGGATTTTGCACAGCTAGCTATAGGTTGGATGATTTGCTACGAAGTTCGACATCAAATGAAGGATCATGCAGAGTGCAAAGAATCTTGGAAGGAATTTTCATCTTTCAGCTGACTAAGAAGGATAGCAGATTCACTTTGGAAACTTCTTCTACATGCCACAATTTTAGTAATAGTATTGGATGCAATTCTTATGCTTACCTTCTCCATGATTCAGTCTGGGCTCTGATATCATCAGTGGATACTGATTCCAATGAAGCACCCACTATTGGTAATAGTGCTGAACGTAATCCTTACTCACACCTCCTCCACGACTCAGTCTGGGCTTTGATTTCGTCACTGGCTACTGGATCTTTTTCCAATTCCAATGAAGCTTTGTTACCATTCCATTCCAAATCCGACAATTCTATGGTTTATGTCTACCATAATTTGAATAGTACGGCCGGTCTTAAGCTTGTTGGCATTTACAATGGAACGTCACATGCTTTTACAAACATGAGTGAGATCACGTTTACTGATCATGATCTTCCCGTTGTAAATAAGGAAGCTTGTTCCCTATTTACTTCCATTGCCAATCCTGTGTATGGTATTCAACACCATACTGCTTGTTCTTTATATAGTTTTCCTCAGTGAGCCAAGTATCAAATCCACCAGCGTCTCGCTTAGCATGCTAATGCTTATTGGGTGTTATTTTCTGGCTTGCTATACTGTGAGTCTGGTAGTAATTGAACCATACCCTCTGGATTTTTGCATGGTACATGTCTGGCTGGGTGGTATTGGACTCTCCATACCACTTGTTCTTGCCACCATCCTAGTGAAAATGCTGAGAGTGTATCGCATTTTTACGGTTTTCAAACCCCTAAAGCAAAATGGACACTTGTCAGATTTTGCCCTCTTTGTCTACACTCTACTCATTTTATCACCCAACATCATTTTGCTGATACTGTGGACAGCATTCGATCCACGATACAGAGTGGACAATTTCATAGAGCACCCTGGGTACATTGAGAACAAACTTGGCTGCCACAGCAGTAGCTACGACTCCACCTGGTCCTGGTTTGCACTGGGAATTACCTACCTTCTTCTGCTTTCGGTGGCAGTCATCATTGTTGCCATCAAATCGAGGAACATTCGACTCGCCCTATTCAAGGACACAAAAACGGTCAACACGCTCATCTTTCTACTCGACATTGTAGGTCTTTCTATGTTTATATTCTGGAGAGTTTATGTAGAAGTAGGACTTGCTGCCCTTTATGTTGGGCACATGCTCATGGCTTTCTTGTGCCAGGTTATTTTGTTCGTACCAAAGATATGGCCTGTGATACGAGACAAAGTCATACACCAAGACTGCAAGCACACAAGAAGTTAATCAATAATTTTACTACCAAATTTATTCAAGTTTGTTGTTTTGTAATTTTGTGATGGCATAATTGTGATAATGTTGTTAATCCGGCTGTATTATTAGTATAGCAATGTTACATAATAATCTTAAATTTACAACTGGTATTAGTTTCATGATTAGCTATTTCTAACATAATAAATATTACAGCTCTATGATCAAAATATCATGAGAGACAAGTTCATTTTGGAGACTCACAATAATGTCATGGTTTGTATAACATTATCATGCTGTAGCAATCAAAGCTTTTTGCTTAAGCTGTCCGATGATGCTGCTCGCACTCTCCCTCCCGACTGCCAAGAGCCACTCAGCTCTGTCGAGGTACCCAAGTTGACGGTGGCTGTCTACCCTAGGCATGTAGCTGAAGACATGGCAGCACATCTATCGCTACCTCTCAAGGAACTCAAACTGACGGTAAGTACAAGTGAAGGAATTGAAGTCATGATGGTTGGCTGGTTCACTGTGGATACAGACAAGACTTAGTGCCTAGACAAAAGATCTCGGCCTCGAGGTCATACCCAGGCCATCCCGTGTGCAATGTTGAAAATGTGGGACGACCTCTGTATAATAATTATGATCTAGGCTAGAGATATCCTTCATCATTAATGTTTTTTTGGGGGGCCATTAATTGATTTTTCATGCTAGCTTGCTGGAGCCATAATGAAATCATGATTCTGAAGAGAGAGATACTATGTGTTCTATTTTAGGGGTTTTCTTTACAGTATGGAAAAATTAAATTTCTATTGCACCTATGCCATACCACCATTGCGCTGTAGCTATAATGTACCGTAATGTGCCAAATTCAATTTAGGAAAATTCCACTGTGATTGTGCCTCCCAACTCCACTGACGAGGAATTCAACCTAAACTGGAAAGAGATCAGTTCCTCAGTGAACGCATTTCCAGTGGAGTACACTCTCACGGCACAAGGGGAGGAGCTGGACACACCCCTTCTGCCGATGGTCTGCCACAGGATCAAAGTGCAGAGGTATACACTTTTATCCCTAACATCAAAATAACATTGTCACTGTCGCATTCATTAATTATACTGCAGACACAAAAGTATGCACAGTGGAACAGATGCAATGCCTTGGAAAGAGTAAGCCTTCATAAGTAGTAATATCATTGCAGCTACTATGGATCGGAAAAGGGGAATTAGACACATGATAGTAGTGTGCAAATCAGTTGCATATTATATATATGCCATCCCAATCATGAAATATTTTATATGGCTTCACCATAAAAGTCAGTAGCTATAGAATGGCCTCGAGAATTGAAACACTATAGGTAAAGTTACTATCCAACCATTCTCTTCCCCAGACTACTTTTGGAGCTTGGCTACAAACTGGTCCCCGACACTCAATCACGTGCTGTGTCAGTCATCTACCTCGACGACTACTTGGCAGCCATGGGGACAGAGGATTAGGGCAGAGCTGGTGACCAGGAGGAGGCTGGTCTCACTCAGGAACAGCTGGCAGAGCTGACAATGAAACATGCTGAGGAGATGCAGAAAATACAGAAGGAATATGAGTGAGTTGATCACCACTCTATCTACATAGTATATGTATGTATTTAGTTCGATCCGAAAATTAATGCACATGTGTACATGTGTTCTCTCTCTCTCTCTCTCTCTCTCTCTCTCTCTCTCTCTCTCTCTCTCTCTCTCTCTCTCTCTCTCTCTCTCTCTCTCTCTCTGTACACAGGAGTAGACTGGAATCTCTGTCTAAAACGTTGAAGCGGGTGAAAGCAGAATCTTCCCGAGAAATCGAGGTGCTAGAACAAGGTAATTAAAACTCATAATAATAATTCAACTACACCATGTTGCATTATTCACATTATTCTATGACTGGTGCCATACACGCTGCAGCTCTTCAGGAAGCAGAGAAACAAAAGGTACATGATTTATTACTTATGGTCTTAGTAGGGAATTTATCATGATCATAAAGTTGCAATTTTCTTGTTTTCTTTTTTCCGCATGCAGGGTAGGAAGGCTAAACGCATCAGCGAGATGAGAAACATTTTAGCCCGGAAGAAGCAGAAGATCACCCATGGCCTACCAGAGTGGGGGAAAGATTTGCCTCGAGATGTAAGCACAGAAATACGTTAAGATAAACATAATTATTTAATAAATGCATGTCTTGTTTTGCAGTTTTTCGAGCGATTAGAGGTATTTGCTTATGAGAGTGTGAAGAAACAGGAAGAGCTCACAGAGAGGATAAAACGAGAGGTAATTGGTTAGGCTCCTGATTTACAATGCTCAAAGAATTAAACGTTACACACAAATCTACCAAGATTGCAATTATTATTTGTTATTCTAGGTCAGTGAAGCGTGTGAAAACAGTTGGCAACACAACACAAGCTGGCACCAGGACTGAGAAAGGACATTGACACAACTACTGAAGGTATGACTGCGTTTTTGACACACTTATGATAAAGCTTACCAGCCTTCATGATGACCACAGTGCATGTGTGACCGTGATAATGTTATCTATTTCACCAATAATTAACAGATGTCACTCTCCCGGCACTATTCATGCCCACCTCCTGTACAAAGAACCTTGTCTACACTCCGAGGGCACATCGATACTTTCACCCGCCTGGATCCAATGAGACCAGGATAACACAACCACCAGCTGTATTCAAGCTACCAACTCTTCACACTGGCGTATCCTTCACTAGCTCTATACTGATGTATGCATTAAATTCGTGCACAAACTGCACCCACATGCACACCATGATCAGTGCATATAATATTATATCAGGGGTGTATATAACTTTTTCGACGTTGGGGGGGCTGACATCTTCACAATCATGCAAGTGAACACTCCAACTTGTGTACATTTATTTCAATGAATTCAAAACTCTAACAGATCTTGGTCTCTTTTCTTTTTGTCTCTCCCACACTGAATTTTGTCAAAAAATCTAGGGGGCTTTAGCCCCCTCAGCCCCCACTCATCTACACCCTTGTATATGCGCACACAAATGAAATCATGCACCCACACGCATGCTTGTTTGTCCATGACTCCCTTCATCATCAGGCCACCCTATGATCGATCATCTCTACAATCATCCCATAGCCCACAATTTACCTATATTATAGCTAAAAACTTTGGTTCTTAGCTATAGATATGATTATAGCAGTGATGCCATGGTCAAACACACACACAGCTCAGCATGCATACAGTGACACCCCACAGTATAGGGTAACTACACACAAATCTGCTTTGTTGACTGATAGACATATTAAAACGTGGCATCGTTGGCATTTTATGTCATCCTGCTAGCTACTGGCAAATCAGTATAGTTGTAAATAGTATTCCTTAACTAGCTACCTTTCTACAGAACATGGGAACCCTGAACCTATTTGAACTGAGTCAGCAGTTTAGCCGTTCCGGTCCGCAGTGGCTGAGGGAACACCAGCACCACTCCCCTCGTTACACCCCTGCCCCACCACCTAGTGCCTGTGGCTTTTACCATCAACAACTACCCCACATAAACTCTGCCTATTCCTCTAATGACATTCATGGTATCTCTGTACAAGCCAAGAAGCCTCTGGAACTGAGCAATAACAGAAGAGAGTAACTCACTGTCAAAACTGTATAAGATAATGACATTGTAGTAGCTACCGGTACTTAACACTGCCACTGTATACAGATTTGCCAGTATTCATACTGAAAATTGGAAAAATTCTGTATAGTCATATACATTATATATGTTACTTACTGAAAAATGCTGCAAATGGGAAAGATTTAGCTATACTGAAAACTAAGAGAACAGTTTGGAGGCACTGCATTGCACATAGTGGAACAGTATATAGCACAATGCTTATAATTTGTACATGTATGGATCATACATGATATGTACAGGTATTATAGTCTAGCCGCTACATTGGGATGAACCTAGTTATTTAATAACGGTTATACACGATAAATCAGGATTTTTCGTGTGGTAGCTACAATGGCCATAGTGTGTATGACACAAAATTAATATTAATTAATACTGCTTCATGCCAGTTCTGCATCATGCCAGAGAGTGGGCCATGACAACAAAATTAAATGCATGTGAGTGGTGAGTGTGTGTGGGTGGGTGGGTGTGTGTGTGTGTGTGTGTGTGTGTGTGTGTGTGTGTGTGTGTGTGTTAGCTTTGTATGCACATTGCCATCATGCAGACAGCTAGCATGCATCTGGTGCACAAACTGTCTTAAGATTAAAGAAAACAATAATTAATGTTTTGATTTTAGTATAATCATTAGCTTTGTATGCACATTACCATCATGCCGACAGCTAGCATGCATCCGGTACACAAAATGTCTAAAGATTAAAGAAAACAATTAATGGCTGTTATTCTTACGACAGGTATGCTGATATAGATAACTGTTACTTCTTAATTATTACCTATTCATGCATACACATATTATACTGAATGTGATCAGTGCATCAAGATAAACAATTTCCCTCTTGAGTCAGTCTCTGGGTACAAAATTATGCTTATAAGTTAAACACTCAAGCAATTTTTATCATAGCTATAGCTGCAATCCATCTGTATGTGTGTGCTGGCATAGATATGCATTCTGTGACAGTTGTTAGGCTAAGCTTGTTTCTTTCTCTACTGCAATGTTACTTGATTGTGAAATTAGCCAACAGTGAGTTGATTCTCATTATTGTGTTACCGCAAAGTGTGGATACGGAAGTGTCAGCAAGCTGGGAGAGAGGAGAAGAGATTCTACCCGGTGCTCTTAAAGCAATTGATGAAGCAAAAAATGACCCATCATCACTAAATTTGACATTGATGGAGACTAACAGTGGTCCAGTAACTCGGTATGATTTTCTTTATTCAGAAAGTGTGTTGGAAGTCATTGCTAATCTCACCTGGCAGAATAGAGTTTCAGATATCATAGGTGTTGTTGGAATTATACATCCTAATGATCTAGCAGTTTTAAATAGACTCTCAATGCCTATAATTTCTCTCGTCCACTTCAATGAGCCTCCACTAGATTTGAATACACTCTATGTGACAGCATCTATATCAACACTCACTGATTCAATCCTCGCATTCTTGATGGAAATACACCCAAGGAAAATTGGAATAATCACTGAACTCAAACGACCATATTTAGAGGTTTCAAATGACTTCAGCACCAAATGTAATGATACACCATTGCACTATGAAGTCATCAATGAATATCATACCAAGGCATCAATTTTGGATACTGTTGAAGGAATTTTTGTGTCCAATGCGCATGTCATTCTTTTGAGCATCAGTCCCTCTACTGCTGTGCAGGTGTTGTGTGAGGCCTATAAGAGAGGAATGATGTGGCCAAAGTATGCCTGGATTTTGCACAGCTATATGTAGGTTGGATGATTTGCTGCAAAGTTTCTCAAATGAAGGATCATGCAGATTGCAGACAATCTTGGAAGGAGTTTTCATCTTTCAGCTGACTAAGGAGGGTAGCAGATTCAATACACATCACAGCTGCAATTACAGTAATGGCATTGGACATAATCCTTATGCCTACGTTCTGCATGACTCTGTCTGGGCTCTGATTTTATCAGTGGACACTAGGTCAATTTCTGAAGCATCCTTACTATTTTATTCCAAATCTGATAGTTCTAATGCTTACGTGCATCACTATTTGAACAGTTCGGCCAGTCTTGTTGGTATTTACAATGACACATCGTGTGCTTTAACAAACATAAGGGAGATCATATTCATGGACTATGATCTTCCTGTTGTAAAAATTAATACAAAAGTAGTCCTTGTTCCTAATTACCTTCTTCTGTTGCCCATCCTATGCTTCATATTCAACACCATACTGCTTGTTCTTTACATAGTTTTCCGTAATCAACCAAGTATCAAATCCACCAGTGTCTCATTTAGCATGCTAATGTTTACTGGATGCTATATTCTGATTGGTTATAGCATTTGCTTGCTGGTAGTTGAACTATACCAAATTTCAATTGACTTGTGTATGACTCTTTTCTGGCTGAGTGGTATTGGACTGTCCTTGCCGCTTATTTTTGCTGCTATTCTGGTGAAAATGCTGAGAGTGTATCACATTTTTACGGCGCACAAAATTCTAAAGAGAAGTGCACACTTGTCAGATTTTGCCCTCTTGGTCTACGTTCTACTCATATTATCACCCAATATCGTTGTGCTGATATTGTGGACAGCAATCGATCCAGTACACAGAATTGAAACTTTCATAGAACATCCCAGATACATCGAGAACCGTGTACAATGCCACGGCAGTAACTATGATCTTATTTGGTTTGCGCTTACACTTTCTTACGTCTTTCTACTTTCAGCAGCTGTTGTTATTGTTGCCATCAAATCGAGAAATATTCGCCTTGCTCAGTTTAAGGATACTAAAAAAATCAATTTACTTATCTTTCTCCTCTACATTTTTGGTCTTTCTACTTTTTCATATTGGAAAATTCTTTCAGATTCAGGATTTGTTGCTCTTTCTTTTATCATCCTTTATTCTGGGCATACGCTCATGGCTTTTATTTGTCAGATTGTTTTGTTTGTACCGAAGATATGGCCGGTAATACAAAAGAAAATCATACACCATGGCTGTAAGCATTAATTCAACTTAATAATGATTTTTGTGTAATTTGTTATCTAAGTTTTTGTGATGACATATATAATAGTATTAGATTTAATGTGGTAGATTGGCTGCGTGTGGCACATATTTGAAATTTTTAAAAAATGTGTATATATTCACCGTCTCTTTGTGTGTGCATGTGGTTGGATAGTACTTACCGGTACATGCATGATGGTAATCTTGTTGTGGAGAAACAGCAGTGCCTCCAAGCTGTTCTCTTACTTTTCAGTATAAATTGTCCCATTTTTCAGTATTTTGCATGCTTTTTCTTAGTATTTTACAGTAAGCTCCATATATATAATGTACGTACAAAATCTTCCTAATTTTCAGTATTTTGCCAGTATTTGTGCTCATAGTTCAGTAAAAATACTGGCAAATCCGTATACTTGGAGGCTATGAAACAGGCAGTTGCATTGTATTCCTTAACTGCCAAGAAGCCCGGCTCTGGAACTGACCAATAACGGGAGGGAGTGACCATAGATTATATATTCTATGGAGTGACTCACCGTCTAGACTAGCTGTATAAGCTAGTATAGTTCTATTCAGAATAATAGTGGAATAATATGTATTGTGGATAGGGAGTCAGCTTTTGGTAAAGATTACTGTGTATGCATACACACTAGGGAGGGTAGCTACATAATGTGTACAGTAAAATTAACTGCATGTAGGAAATTAGAACAGTGCATTAGAGTTGTCAATTTTGAGCTAAGCACCATGCCAAGAGTATACTAGTAGTGAGAGCTTGCAACTGCCTTGGGCAGCATTCGTGCGTATAGACTTATAGTACCGATTGTCAGTTCTTAGAAGACCAAAGTGTCCTATAATATGTAGCTATACACATGTGCTTAACGTCTGCAAATTTCAATAATTATGTATAACATTATTACACATCCTTACTAAAAAAGTACGCTATATGATGCTCTTAATGAAAACACGTCGAATCACCACTTCTTCAGTACAGAACTTAAGTTGTGCTTGAATACGTAAATACTCAGTTGTCATTGCTGCTAGTAGCTGTTTGCGTCCGACATTGTACTTGCATTTAAAAAAAAATGTGCTCTGTGGCAGTTACTGGACTGAGTTTGTTCCTTTCTCTACAATGCTGTTTAAGATTAGCAAAGAGTGAGTTCATTCTCATTATTGCACTGCCTAATAGTGATACTGAAATGTCAGCAAGCTGGGAGAGAGGGGAAGAGATTTTACCTGGTGCTCTTAAAGCAATTGATGAAGCAAAAAATGACCCATTGTCACTAAATTTGACACTGATGGAGACTAACAGTGGTCCAGTAACTGGATACGATCTTCTTTATTCGGGAAATGTGTTGGAAGTCATTGCTAATCTCACCTGGCAAAAGAGAGTTCCTGATATCATATATAGGACTTGTTGGAATTATACATCCTAATGATCTAGCAGTTTTAAACAAATTTCCGATACCTATAATTTCTCTTATCCACTTCAATGAGCCTCCACTAGATTTTAGTGTAAATTATGTGACGGCATCTATATCAACTCTCAGTGATTCAATCCTTGCATTCTTGAAAGAAATACATCCGAGGAAAATTGGAATAATCACTGAACTCAAACGACCATATTCAGAGGTTTCAAATGACCTCAGCATCAAATCGAATGTATCATTGCACCATCAAGTCATCAGTAAATATCACACATCAATTTCGGATGCTGTCGAAGGAATTTTTATGTCCAATGCACATGTCGTTCTGCTGAGTGTCAGTCCCTCTACTGCTGTGCAGGTATTGTGTGAGGCCTATAAGAGAGGAATGACATGGCCAAAGTATGCCTGGATTTTGCACAGCTATAGGTTGGATGATTTGCTACGAAGTTCGACATCAAATGAAGGATCATGCAGAGTGCAAAGAATCTTGGAAGGAATTTTCATCTTTCAGCTGACTAAGAAGGATAGCAGATTCACTTTGGAAACTTCTTCTACATGCCACAATTTTAGTAATAGTATTGGATGCAATTCTTATGCTTACCTTCTCCATGATTCAGTCTGGGCTCTGATATCATCAGTGGATACTGATTCCAATGAAGCACCCACACTATTCCATTCCAAATCTGATAGTTCCAAGGTTTATTTTTATCACAATTTGAACAGCATGGCCGATCTTATTGGCATTTATGATGGAACGTCACGTATTCTAATGAACAAAAGTGAGATCATATTTATTGATTATGGCCTTCCAATTGTGAATAAACAACTGTTTCTCGTTCCATACCTACTCCCATTGCCCATCCTGAGCTTCATATTCAACACCATACTGCTTGTTCTTTACATTGTTTTCCGTAACGAACCAAGTATCAAATCCACCAGCATTTCCCTTAGCATGCTAATACTTATTGGATGCTACGTTCTGATCGTTTATGCCACTTGTTTGGTGGTAGATAAACTGTACCAACTTGACCTTTGCATGGCTTTTGTCTGGCTGGGTGGTGCGGGACTCTCTGCACCACTCATTCTTGCTACCATTCTAGTGAAAATGCTGAGAGTGTATCACATTTTTACAGTTCTCAAACCCCTAAAGCGAAGTGGACACTTGTCAGATTTTGCCCTCTTAATCTACACTCTACTCATCTTATCACCCAACATCATTTTGCTGATACTGTGGACGGCAATTGATCCACGTTACAGAGTGGACAATTTCATAGAGCACCCTGGGTACATTGAGAATGAAATAACCTGCCACCGCAGAAAATATGAGCTCGCTTGGTTTGCACTAACACTTTCTTATGATTCCCTGCTTTCATTAGCTGTTATTGTTGTTGCTGTCAAGTCAAGAAAAATTCGATTAGCTCAATTTAAGGACACAAAAAAGGTGGATTTGTTTATCTTCTCCTTCAACATTGTTGGTATTTGTACATTTTCTTACTGGCAACTTCTTTTAGACTCAGGTTTTGTTATTCCATCTCTTATCACTATTTACGCTGGTCATCTGCTTGCATCCTTTCTGTGCCAGATTATTTTGTTTGTACCAAAGATATGGGCTGCAATAAAAGAAAGTTGTAGGCTATGCTAGCCATGCCATGCCTGACTGTGGCACATGCACCTCACGTCAATCATTTTTGTAATTTGCAGTTTGTTTTATTTAAGTACAATAATAATAATATAATTATAGCAGCTACATTTGTAGGGACATGTTTGCACCAGAGACTTGCATAGCTATTTGTGTTTAATTTCATGTTACATCAATTAAAGTTTATGAGCTTCTGTTCAAGTTCAGGTCCATAGCCAGATGCATTTGGAAGGGTAGGGGGCAGGGGGTGCATGTAGGGGACAGATGATTATTAGAAAATTTAATGCATGTAGCTATATATACAGAACATGCATGGGAGTCCTGAACATGCATATATATTTGAGTTGAGTCAGCAGTTTAGCTGTTTCGGTCCACAGAGGTTGCAGTAGTCTCCTCCCGTCAAATAGTTTTACAGGCCATTAACAAATCATTCACCCTCCTCCATAATTAGCTACTACTACAACTGATCATTAACTAAACAGTAATCAAGTTTGAAACATCTTTTCCATAAATTGCATGACTAAATTCAAGGTTCATTAATGTGCTACACCAGTGGGTATGTGACCCTCTCCCTTCCTTGCAAAATTAATCACAGAGACACATAGAGCAGTGGGTATCGATCCAGAAATTGTATATATCAGGAAGGTGACTGATGGGGGGCTACTTATTTACAGGAAGTGGATGGCTAGAAATGATAGACCGTCTGCAAATTATAGGTGGTAATCCAATCCACCCCTGGTTGGAACTGATCAGCCCTCGGGTAGTCATGTGGACTTTGCATCATGGGAATGCTATGCATACATTTGATATTGGTTTATTAATTATCTATTAACCTTTACAAATTAATAAGGAAACACTATCTGATTCTTGATTTGCACTCCATATCCTTAAAAATTACGTAGCCTATATAATCAGAGATCATGACATGTATATCATGAATGACATCACAATAATTATGAAGTCAATACAGAACTGAATAAAAATTTAAAGCTGCTGCACACTGACTGGTAAAAATTACACACCTGCACGGCCGCCAGCTTTAGCTTTCTTTCGTATTGCGGGCCATATCTTTGGTACAAATAAAAAAACCTGGCAAAAAAATGCTATGAGCATATGCCCAGCGTAAAGGATGATAAGAGAGGGAATAATTGAACCCGAGTACAAAAGAATTTTCCAATAAGAAAACGTAGAAATACCAACAATGTAGAGGAGGAAGATAAGTAAATTGACCTTTTTTGTGTCCCTAAATCTAGCGAGGCGAATGTTCCTCGATTTGATGGCAACAATAATGACAGCTAATGAGAGCAGGAAAATGTAAGCAAATTCTAATGCAAACCAAGTAAGTTCATAGTCACTATGGCAGGTCAGTTGGGCTTCAATGAATCCAGGGTATTCTATGAAATTGCTTACCCTATGCTGTGGATCAATTGCCGTCCATAATATCAGTAAAATGATGTTGGGCGAGATGATTAGCATAGTATAGACGAAGAGGGCAAAATCTGACAAACGTGCACTTCGCTTTAGAAGTTTGAAAGCTGTAAAAATGCGATATACTCTCAGCATTTTCACTAGAACAGTAGCAAAAATTAGTGGCAAAGACAGTCCAATACCACTCAGCCAGATGAGAGTCATACAAAGATCAAGTTCGTAGGGTTTAACTATTATCAAGCAAGCAGTATAGGCGATCAGAATGTAGCATCCAATGAGCATTAGTATGCTAATTGAGACACTGGTGGATTTGATACTTGGTTGATTACGGAAAACTATATAAAGAACAAGCAGTACGGTGTTGAATATGAAACAAAGGACAGGCAATGGAAGTAGGTATGGAACGAGAATGTCCTCTTTGTTCAAAACAAGAAGATCATAGTCGGTGAATATCACATCTCTAATGTTTGTTAAAGTATGTGATGTACCATTGTAAATACCGACAAGACTGGCTGTACTGTTCAAATTGTGATAAATGTAAATCTTGGAACTGTCAGATTTATAAGATTTGAAATGGCCTTGTGATGTTGCTTCACTGGAATGGGAATGTGACCTAGTACCTACTAAATTCCAGATTGAATCATGAAGAAGGAAAGCATAAGGATTGTATCTACTATCAGTCATGCTGTAAAGCTCAAGTTTTGAATCGATGGCTTCATAAGTCAGCTGAAAGATAAAAACACCTTCTAAGATCTTTTGCACACTGCATAATTCATTTGACATTGAAGTTCGTAGCAAATCATCTAACCGATAGCTATGTAAAATCCAAGCATACGTTGGCCAAGTCAGCCCTCTTTTATAGGCCTCACATAGTATTGACAGGGCAGTAGAAGGACTAACACTCAGAAGAATTGCATGGATATTGAAATCAAATATTCTGTCGAGGACAGTTGAAAATGGGTGATATTTATTGACAACTTGAATACTCATGTTCAATACTGTGTTAGCTTTAGTGCTTAGTTGATGTGAAACCATCAAATAATTTGATTCTTCCATTTCAGTGATTATTTCAAACTTCTTCGGGTGTATCATGTTCAAAAATGCAAGGATTGAATCAGCAAGTGTTGATATTGAAGCTGTCAGGTAGTGTACGCTAGAGCCATGTGGGACTTCATCAAAGTGGATAAGAGAAGATATAGGTAGCTGGAATCTGCCAATAACTGCCAGGATATTGGGATGAAAAACTCCAGCAATACCTATGATATCTGAAACTCTCTTCTGCCGGATGAGATTAAAAATGATTTCTAACACATTTCCTGAGTAAGGGAAGCCCTGTCTTGCACTTGTAGCCACAAATAGTGTCAGATTTAGCGATAGAGAGCCGTTTTTTACTTCATCGATTGCTTTAAGAGCCCCAGGTAGAATCTCATCTCCTCTCTCCCAGCTTGACACTTTAGTAGTATCACTTTTAGGCAGTGCAATGATTAGAATTGGCTCACACTCTGCTAAGCTGAAATAACATTGTAGACTGAGCAGAGAAGAAAGAAGATGAGAGAGCTTCATGATTACAATTGATCAATTAACACAGCGCAGTGCTGGCTGGTCCTGAAAACAGCATCAATTTTGACTACCAGGAAATGTCATTCTATTGCTATAAGTAGTATACTGACCAGTACAATTAACTGTCATCTGACTGTCACCTGACCTGCTCCAGGAAAGGGACTGTTGGGAGTTTATTGAACTTTTAGCATGGGTAGTTAGCTCTGAGCTTACTGAAGCAGAAAATTATGAAACAGTCATTATTGGAGATTATATTCCCGGTGGTCCCTTTCCTTTAATTGAACTGGTGACATCATAATACATCATAATATCGTGGGAGTAGCGATGCACCCACTTGTTATTGCTATTAGCAATTAACCTTACAAATTAAGGACTATTGTTATCTTAATTAATTTGCAACTCTGGATCCACGTATGTAGCTAACACGACATGTATAGACTATGTTTACATAATACACAATATAGTCTGAATTAGCTAGTTGAACCTGGGTCCAATCTGGATTAAACACCTCATGGATTAAATTGGGCGGCTTATGATGGATATTATATTGATCCAGAATAACACTCTTGCATGATAGCTTAGGCCTTACCATTATAAATTTGATAGTAAGTTTTAGCTAAAGCTTAATCTAGGCCCTAAACACTACCACTAGCTAGTGCGAGCCAGTGCCTCTTGGTGAACATGTCCCACAACAATATTACTTAGCTAATTGGATGAGCTGCCATGCAGGAACAGTAAAACTGTTATCGTATCTAATTAGGTCAAAGGTGGTCACAGAAGTACATATGCAAAACATCACTGATTTCAATATGTCATCCTGTACAAATCAGTATAAAAACTAGAGCCCTCTAGAGCACATACCCCGTGCGCGCTTAGCATCTGCAGATTTCTGCTAGGCCTGTCCCAATTATTCGAGAATAATTTTGGGAATAATAGGTGCTTGCAGGAATAAGAGAATTATTCCAGCCTAATAGGGCTTCAAGCCTCTCAAAGGTCATTAGGTCACAAAAGTCAGCTGAAGTCCAGTACATGTGGTGATCTGCTCATGGCTGAAAGCTCCAACTCTAGCTCCCTGAGCTCTACCTCAGCGGATGATTCTAGCTTTACTGAGAATCAGACTCTTGGTGTGAGAACAATACTAAACACTCTGATACTCAATACAACCGTTGATTCGTAACTGTAAATGTTTTTGTATGCACTTTCCTTAATTTTTGATGGGAATAATTCACTATTATAATTGAGAATAATGGGGCAATCCTTGGGAATAATAGGAGCATTTTGGGGAAATTCTGAATAGAATAACAGATAGAAAAAACAGAATAATTGGGACAGCCCTAATTTCTGCACAGAGATAGACCTGTAATGTTGACGATCTCTACCAGTCCAGTAGTGGGCACGGTCGATGGGCGTGGCTACGATAGCCGACAAAAAGACGCTATTTGTGACGTTCGTGGATCGTGCCTAACGATACGCGATTCGAAGCACATTCAAGCCAGTTTGTCGCTGATTCCGACTGATTGTTTATGCTCTAATAGGCCTACGAGTTGCCCAGGTGCCTAGATGTCGAGAACTGGCGATTATCGTGGTGACAACAGACATACGGACAGACAGACCGATTACTTCACCCCTATTAACTGGAGCACATACCCCGCGCGCCTAGCATCTGCAGCCTTCTGCATAGAGATAGAACTGTAATGTTGACAATTTTTACCAGGCCAGTTGTGCGCATGAGCAGAAAGTTACTGTCACATTACTTTTATCAAGACTCTTGCTTTTACCCCTTCGCATGCGCACGGGGTATAACTATTGTGCTTGTATATACTACATATATGCATACTCAGTTGTCATTAATACATGCTAGTTCAAGCGTCACAAATAGTGTATTATAGTTGGCCATCGTAGCCACGCCCATTGACTGTGCCCGCATCACGCATTCTTTCTGCCAATGTGCAAGACTAGACTGGCCTCGTACGTGTATATAGGTAAAGGTCGTCGACAGCATATTCCAAATATTATTGCATGCGGGGTATGTGCTCTTAGAGCTCTAGTATTTAAAAAAAAAAGTGGAAAGCCATGGGTTGCACAAAACCATAATTCTCAGCTACTATTATAATAGGTACTATGACTCATGCAGAATGTGTCAGTTATCTATAAGTCCTTCTTCAAAACTAGGATAAGAAGATTCCCAGTACAATGGCCACAACCAAGATGACATAGAGGAGAAGGGCCACTCCAAGCCACGCAGACACTCCAATGCACAAACAGAGACATCTGTTGCAGTGGTTGCGTGCACTCTCCATGTTATTTCCCTCTGAATCTTCTTTTGCCTATAGCACATACACATGACACAATTGGTAAAAAATTAATAAATACAAGCACACACATCATGGGCATAGACACAGTTTGTAATGTGGAGGGGGGCTTGATGACCATTGCATGCAGAGCGTGCGGAAAATTTTTGCCCTGCTTTTAAAAATATCATAAAAATGCACTTTTGAGGATAAAATTTCATCAGTTTGGTACAATTTTAGAGTTTTTTAGACTAATAAAAACCAACATTAATTTTGATATGAGTCAACAATTGTTCCTAATAAATATAATGTAGAGCCTGAAAATCTAGGGAGGGGGAGGCTTCAGCCCCCAAAGCCCCCCCCCCCCCTCCCTGGTGTCTACACCCATGCACATTAGATGCTTAGTACAGTAACAGTAGCAATTTGTTTTCTGGCGGTTATTAGGTAATCATGACGTAATGATGAGATAATTTGTGGTGTAATTTGGTGAACCTCAGGGCCACTCTGGAGCCTTGGTGGGCCGTGAAATCGCTAGATATGTAGAGCAACTTATGCATATATAGATTCAGTGAATACATTACAAGCTGGTCTTTACTTTGTCCAATTAAGTAGAGCAGTCCAAACACGCACAGACTCTTGGCTTACGTAATGCCAGGCCGCTATAATTAACTACATGTACAGCCTGGCTCAAATTGCAGATTACACTTTTGTATGCAGAGTTCTTAAAACTCAGTATGGTGATATCTCTCTCTCTCTCTCTCTCTCTCTTTCAGTAGCAATACTACCACGTAGCTAATTATGGTTCCTGTGTAGAAGCCGGATTTACTGGATACTGCACAAGTTCAACAATTATTCAGTAGAGTCTAGTTTGTACTAGTTATGTATTAGTTATTACACGGGCTCGAGTGCCACACGGCAGATATTGGCACAGTAGTGACGTAAAGCACGAGGGCCGCAGGCCCGAGTGCTTTACGGAGCTACGTGCCAATATCTGCTGTGTGGCACGAGAGAAGCCCGTGTAATAACTAATTTGTTGCATGAACAACTAGCGAAGGACCTCTTTCCATGCTGTGTGCCCCAGAGAGAAACTAGACTCCTCGGAAAAGCCTATCACGCGGCGAGTTTACTCGGCCGCGCTCTAAAAGAACGGGCTGCTCGATTTCAAAACTTACTTGGACTGAAGGCAGAGCTGGATTGTCTCCAAGACCAAGACCGAGTTACTACCGATCCATGAACAGACAGTTGGCGAGGTATGGCTACGATAGGCCTCGCTAGGTAGCTTGATTTTGCCATAAGTGTGCTTCGTGAACTTTGACCTGTGCCATATTCTGAGTGAACTGTGCCAATATCTGTGACCCGTGCCAGTATCGCATATATTGGCATAGCGGCGCCTTTGATGTTATACGGCTTCATGCAACAAACCGTGATTAATACATCTCAAAAGTGTTTACTCAGGCACTTGTCAATGAATGGTGCAAAATGGTGTCTCGCGCAACAAACTTCGTGATGCATGCAGCCATGTATTCCAGGGGAGGCATCTAGAATAACAGTAGTCTTGGCACATTAGATCTAGATCTTGCAGGATTCATGCTGTCAGCTCAGCATAATTAAGGAGTTACTCACACGCGCGCGCCCCACGTTTGCCACAGCCTTGCCAGCTGTACAAACACGTGCTGATGAGTCAGCAAAAAGCTACGAAGCCTAGCCCGAGTCTTTTGGGCTATTCCAGTATTGAAGGGTCAATTGTAGCTATTGAGGGGCCGGGTATGGCAGTGGCTAATTAGTATTGATGGAGCATATAGCCGGTCAGGGTATGGAGGAATAATTATTAGTTTTGTAGGGTAAAATTGAGATTATTGATTAGTTTTACAGGATAAAATGAGCAAATTGATTAGTTTTGAGGGTTATTTATTGGTATTTAGGGTAGAAAACACAAATCTCTTCCTCCGTAGGGGTGTACACCTATTATCTGGAATAGCCCATTCTCTACATGTTCTATGAGCTAAGACAAGACAGTCCAAGAAAGTTGCTCTGGTTTATCACTTTTAGCTAGCGCTTCATGTGCTATACCATTTCTAATCATGTCAAGATGGAGAATCATACTTGGCGTTTTCTTCAAAATTTCAGCAAAGTCCACTATTATTAATCGCTAAAGCTTACGAGAAAGTGTACATCACCTCACTTAGGACGTATTTATAATCCAGGTACTGGTACATAAACTGCAGTGCATGCATGCATGCAGACGCACGCACACAAGGAGGGGAATATGCGTGCATATTTGCGGTACAAATCGAGTTGCCATCGCGCATGCGCTGGGCCTTAATTGTATTCCAAAAGCGTGACGGACATACATACATGTACATACATACATGTACATACATACATACATACATACATACAGCTGCCTATAGGCCCAGATAAATAATTCTTTTTTTTTTTACCTATAATTCCTTTCTTCAATGCTTGCAAACATGCCCTATAATGCTTTCAATATCTACCTATAATTCTCATTTCTCACTCCTCAAATTTCATGTAGCAATGCAATAACAATTTATTTACAACACGAAGTGTATGACAAAAATTGTCAGTGACTGTTGTATTGAAGCATAACCGAAATTTCAATGTAATCTTCGAGTGCACTTTCTTGATTCGATTTGAATGAATTGGCGAGCAAGGAAAACACTCTCACATGAGATGATCAGGCCTAGGTGATCTGTGATGTCACTCACATCATGTGACCACTGACCACTACAATTATTGAAGCATAGTATACTATATACCACAAGTTTAAGGTTTGGTGCAGCCCAACTGCTGTACTGTTACCACTATAAGTTACCTATAATTCTCAAATATTGCTCACTGCTTCTAGGTACCTATAATGCTCAAAAAATGCCAGCATTTATATTTATCTGGGCCTAGCTGCCTATCCCTGGCCCACAGTCCGCGATCCAATGCCTCGCGCTAATGCGCTCGGCAATTAGCAAGTAATGTCTAACCTTCCTCAGATGTTGGACCATGGGGATGCAGCAGACAAGGGACAATGGAGTGAAGAACACCGCAGAGATGACTGCAAATATTAAAGTGCAGATTATGCTGATTGGCAACTGGTCCGCGTAACAGTAACATGTATTTCCATAGTTGCCCTCTCCGGAGCAAAGCACCTGTCGTCCAGGGTCGGGCTGGGGGACGTCGGCACTAACAGTGTTGGTGATGGGATTGACAGCCACCCAAATCTCCTTTCCACTTCGCATGATAGGAACGTATCGTCTTGCTTGACCACCTTTGCTCATGCTTAGAGCGGTGTTCGTTGTATCCATTGCAGTGATCTGCCTCAAGGCAGCTTCCCTTTCCTCAGCCGTAAGTATTATGCTCATCTTGCTCAGTAGCTAGACGTTCACGGTAGCGAAATGTACAATTTATGGTAGATAGCTAGGTACAGACGTATTATATTACCGTACCCTCGCGAAAGAGGGCCCACTACGGAATGTCGGCCCACCCCCCACTTTGGGCTCAATTTCCTGCTAAGGTCTAGTGTTTACTCGAATATGCGCCCATGCGTAGCTGCCCTTGAAAGCGCAGCTCAAATACATGAAATGGTTGGACTGTACTTCGAATAATCTATGTAAGATCGATAAGTAACGTGCTAAACAGCCGTAAAACTAAGCCTGGCTAACTATATGCCACGTTTCAGCACAAATACACGGCTAGCGATCGTAGCCACGCCCACTGAATACGGCTGCACTCAACGACACACTGTGTAGTATCGCGGCCGCCCTTGCTCTGGATTGGTAACCATGCTTGAATATGGCTGTAGCCGCTGCTACTACTCAAATTATGAAGCTAGCGTGGGTAGCTTACCTGGGCGCTCTTTCGAGTATAAACGCGATGCTGATACCTCGAATATCGGCCCACCCCCCAATTTTGGCCCAATGTAAGGTGCACCGCCCATGGGCCCTCTTTCGCGAGGGTACGGTATTATTAACTGATTCGTGATGTCACTGGATTAGATGTCGGCTGCCGAACCCATACGTACCTACATTCACTATTATAAAAGGGACAAAGGGCAGAGTCTAGTACCACGTAAATGCGCAATGCATGCATGATATGAATGAACACAGGATGTGACGCAATTATACGCGCATGATCGATTGATAGTGCATAATTAATTATGATCGCGCGCGATCGATAAAAACGCGTGACGTCATTAGAACAAGCTTGCATGGTACAAACAGTGTCTCCGACTAGTCTCGAACCAGGCTCTCCCCGGGCATGCGATACAGACTGCATGCTCTTGCTACCAACTCGCTTAGGACATTAGTTATGTCACAATCAAGCAAAACATCATTCGTGTCCATTCAGAATGTTGAGTGCATAGGCTCCAATTGTCCCGGAATCTCCGGGACAGTCCCGGATATTTAACAATTGTCCCAGTACCGGAAGGTACTACTGCAAATGTATTGTTGGTCCCGGATGAGGTCCAGACACTAGCATAAACACTGGCGTAAGAACCAGGGGGGCTGGGGGGGGGGGGGCAATTGCCCCCCCCCCCCCCCCCCCCCAGTCATAAGATTGGGGGGGCAGAGCCCCTCTGGTTTTTAGACTGCTGTACAAGCCAGGGGGTGGGGCTCACCCTCTGAGGTTTGCACTTTTCTTTTGCCACAATCAGGGTTGAGTTATTCATGTTTCGTGTATCTTAGCCCCACGGTGTGTAGATATCAATAATTGTCACATGTGAACACAGATCAGTAGTCACTACTGATCTGTGTTCACATGTGACAAGCTAAGAGTCCAGAATGTCCTCGAAAATGCACTAGAAAAGCTCTCAGAAGGTCTAAAACTCCAAAATTTTCCTGGGGGAGCATGCCCCCAGACCCCCCTAGCTTTCGCGCGCTACGCACGTGTAAAGCGAGTCTTCACCTGCTTACTTTCAGCCCCCCTGCTCAAAAACATCTTCCTACGCCACTGATAAACACTAGCATAGTACTACAACTCATGAACTTTTAGTGGTAAAATGAACAAGCGGCTTGTGGTGCAGTACTACAAGCTTTGGTTTTTGCAGTAAAAACACTATAAGATGTCTACTTTGCTTGCAAATTCATGCTCTAGAAATCATTTTTGACTAGAATGGTCATAAAATTCGATCAGTTAGGTCATAGTGAGGGTGGAGTTTTAATTAATGATAGGCGGGGTTAGTGGGTGTGGTCTATGTCCCTGGAGTTCTTCAAGAAAAGTTGGAGCCTATGTGAGTGCCAGAGCTACAGGTTAATGTTTGCTGCTGCACACTTATATTATAAGTCTGAATGCAGTAAGGGTATGAAGTAAAACCATACCACTAATTACTCACTGAGCCCCGATCTCCAACTCTGTGGTTGGCGAACCGATGAGGTAATCATGAGGTAATATGAGGTAATGGTCATGCAAACGTATTGGATGAAATCTAGCAGATTAGACCTTCAAAGATGCCCGCTGGAAAGGGAATTAGACCACATAGATGGTCTAACCCCCCACTATGCCCGGTGGGGGGCATGACTTTGACATTCTCTTCAAAATTCACAGCATTCAAGAAGGGTTCTCGGACCTAGAAAATCTAGCCTAACACTTAGAGACACTACGGACTATCGATCAAAATTCGTGGCGTCTCCCGCCTCACGTTGGTTGTCAAGTTATGACCGCGATGCATGAGTCTGAGAAAAGGGGGGTTTCCCTTGCCGCTTGCTAACACGTGGATATGGATGCACGCGCATATGCGCATGTGCCTTTAAAGCAAAGAGCAGGCCTTTTGCTAAGCAACATTTACTTTTCTGTTATATAAAAGAGCAATTTTGTGAATTTTAGTAGGTTTATAAGCCAAGAATTGAGAATTTCCATGGTAGCTATATAGTACTAACCTGGTATATATTCAGCTACTGGGGATGTGGTAATTTTTTCATATGAAGATGAAAACTATGCATGTCATATTACATTTAATAGTATGAAATGCATATACCACAGTTTTTGCTTTTGAATTTGCTTATTTTCTTCTTCTAATTCTTCATTGTCGGTATTTGTACATTTTGTTACTATTATAGTGACTTCTTTCAGATTCAGATTTTTTTTATTCCATCACTTATCATTATTGATGCTGGCCAGGAAGGGGAAATATGACATGATGGGCTTCCTAACTAATACACTCCACTATTTTAGCTTAAAATTACCTGACCTTAATTAATGCTGACTTTCTCTTCCAAGGACCCCCTGATAATACTCAACTCCATTATATTAGCACATCAACTTATACAATGTTATGCATACTTCAGCTTGTGCATGTGACATGTACATGCATCTGTTTTTGAACATAATATTATTATAACATAAAAATCGGGATTTTTCACGTCCCGGGTATCTACAAGGAGACACTAGTACTGTTTCATGTTCTCACAGGAAAATGTGTATGTGTGTGTGTGACTGAGCAATAGTATGTGTGTGTATGCATGTATGCAAGTATGTGTGTATGTATGATGTGCGTGTGTGAGTGTGAGTGTAATCGAGTGTGTGTGTGTGTGTGTGTGTGTGTTTGTGTGTATGTGTGTGTGTGTTTGTGTGTGTGTGTGTGTGTGTGTGCATAATTATAATTATTTAGTAAACTTTCCATTAGTTTTGCATGCACTTATCTACAAATGTCAGTGTATATCAAGATAACAAAAATTTCCTTTAGCCCCTGGGTACAAAATCATGCCTGCATACAGGAATCATTATTTTAACCATGCATAATTATGTGGTTATCTCAGTTTCATGCTATCTTTCTAGATCATTAATCATTGGCATGAAGAAATCTCATTGTCTGAATATTCCAAATTCCAAATTGTAAACAACCTCTTTCTGGCTTAGGGTATTTAATTAGTTAATGCAGAACAATCAAGTGAGCCTAATATAGGGACACAATACAAAAGTGACCACAATGTGTGTGTACCTTAAAACCAGTGGTTTTGTACCTATTTCTGTGTGTCAAACAGTGTTATTAAAATTGGTTAGTTTAAATAAAACTTGGCCAGTTCTAATACAGCATTAACACTCACAGGACTATAGTCACAGATTTGTGACAGGACTGCCTGGACTTTATTTAAACTGACTAGTCTTACTAACTTGCTCCTCCCTAGCCCGTCCCCTAAGGATTAACAGGCCATTAGGATTAATTCACCCTCTGCATTCTCTATGGTTATTGGAATGGTACATGATTAAACAGCAACCAGCAATGCTCCAATGAATCTTAGTCATGTAGAAATGAAACTGAGATAACCAATAATTGTTTTGAAATGACTGTTTAATTTTTTGCAGTGTATAATATTATGATACTCAAGCCATATTATCACATTATAGCTATAGTTGCAATATCCCTCTCCATGTGCATGCCAGCATAGATATGCATTCTGTGACAGTTGTTAGGCTAAGTTTGTTCCTTTCTCTACTACAATGTTACTTGATCGTGAGATTAGCAAAGAGTGAGTCAATTCTCATTATTGTGTTGCCTCAAAGTGTAGATACAGAAGTGTCAGCAAGCTGGGAGAGAGGAGAAGAGATCCTACCTGGGGCTTTAAAAGCAAACGATGAAGCAAAAAATAATCTATTGTCACTAAATTTGACACTGCGGATGGAGGCTAATAGTAGTCCAGTAACTAGGTGTGGTTTTCTTTATTCAGGAAATGTGTTGGAAGTCCTTGCTAATCTCACCTGGCAGAAGAGAGTTTCTGATATCATATAGGGCATGTTGGAATTATACACCCTAGTGATCTAGCAGTTTTAAACAAATTTCCAATACCTACAAGATCGCTTGAAACAAAGGCCGCTTTCAGAAGAGCACTGATCAGGCACTCCCAAACTCTTTATTAATAATTATTATGTACTAACTAAGTTAATATTATTGTTGATTTTGTGTTGTGTAATTAGCTGTATACAGGACCTGCATGAAAACCTACTTTGTGTAGAGATGCAGCACACCTGTCAAAAATAAAATTTACTACTACTACAAGTATGTATAATGTCACAACAATGTAACTATGCACTACAATAATGATATTATTATGCATGGGCTGACTATAATTATTTGGATCAGCATGACTGTTACAGTAGCTATTCAATAATTATTAGAAATGGATAAAATTTTATGTCATGATGTTTTAATATATGAACCCATTCAAGTCAGTATCTCAACTCAGATAGTCAGGGTTGCTCCTCAATGTTGTTAAAGCTTGAAACTCCATATTGATTGATTGATTGATTGATTATTGATTTGGTCCCTGAAAGGGAGTGGCAAGCCACACAGACACACACACAGAATAACATAAAAAGCAATGAACTGGCTACGCACAAATCAGGGAGAAAAATGGTTTGGATATCATTCAAAAGAGAACAGTGGAAAGGTTCTGCGGTAGAAACTCCCTAGCACAAGGCTAGACAGACGAGGCACTTAAAAGTATGCGCATGCGCAGACGAACGGATCTGTAGGCCACACCCCTCACTGCAGGTGGAATTTAATGAGCCAAGAGACTTAGCTCCACTCCAGCATGGATACTATAGTACCGGTATGACAGCGAACAGTTAACTCGCCTCTTCAGTCTTGCTTTGCAAGAAGCATAGATATGCGAGAAGTCGGAGACTTTGATGGGCCCAGCTTGCGAGTACAACGATGACGTTCTCACTCCGCTCAAACCGGCGTCGATGCTGAGAGATTTAGGGTTCTAGGCTATAGCTAGCTAGCTATACTGCAGCCTAGGCCGAGGGCCGGCCGGCCTCATGCAAGGCTGTACTCGTAAGTCTCTGCTCGTAAGTACTCGAGTACTCGAACTCGCGATCGATGGCCGGCCGGCCGGCCGCGCCGAGCGCGCGGCGCTTCGCGCCTCGTGCATCTCCGGCTTCATGGTTACCATGTTTTTTGCACACGGCCCTACCGTTCTGACCAATCGGGTGCGTTATGACACAAAACGACACTTTCTGAAAATATTTTTCGTTGTATATAGTATAATAATTTCTCTCCTCCACTTCAATGAGCCTCCACCACATTTTAATGTAAATTAGCTACGTGACAGCATCTACATCAACACTCACTGATGCATTTTTGATGGAAATATACCTGAGGAAAATTGGAATAGTCTCTGAACTCAAACGACCATATTTAGAGGTTTCAAATGATTTCAGCACCAAATGTAATAATATACCATTGCACTATCAAGTCATCAATGAATATCACACCGAGGCATCAATTTTGGATACTGTTGAAGGAATTTTTGTGTCCAATGCGCATATCATTCTGCTGAGTGTCTACTGTGCAGGTGTTGTGTGAAGCCTATAAAAGAGGACTGACTTGGCCAAAGTATGCCTGGATTTTACACAGCTATAGGTTAGATGATTTGCTACAAAGTTCGACATCAAATGAAGGATCATGCAGAGTGCAAAGAATCTTGGAAGGAATTTTCATCTTTCAGCTGACTGAGGAGGGTAGCAGATTCACTTTGGAAACTTCTTCTACATGCCATAATTTTAGTAATGGTATTGGATGCAATCCTTATGCTTACCTTCTCCATGATTTAGTTTGGGCTTTGATTTCCGAGGCATCACTAAGTACTGGATCAGTTTCCGATTCCAATCCAGCTCCCTCACCTTTCCATTCACAATAATTATTATGATAGTTCCAGGCTTATGTCTACCACAGTTTGAATATATAGTAAGGTCAGTCTTATTGGTATTTACGATGGAATATCACCGACATAAGCGAGATCATATTTAGAGACTATGATCTTCCTGTTGTGAATAAAGATGCAGTCATCATTCCTTATCTACTTCCATTGCCCATCCCGGGTTTTATATTCAATACTATACTGCTTGTTCTTTATATCATTTTCCGTAATGAGCCAAGTATCAAATCCATCAGTGTCTCACTTAGCATGCTAATGCTCATTGGATGCTATTAGCTGATTGGTTACAGTATTTGCTTGTTAGCAGTTGAATCCTATACCAACCTGACTCATGCATGACTTTTATCTGGCCGAGTGGTCTTGGACTGTCTTTGCCACTTATTTTTGCCACTGTTCTAATGAGTGTATCGCATTTTTTACAGCTTTCAAAATTCTAAAGCGAAGTGCACACTTGTCAGATTTTGCTCTCTTTGTCTATACTATGCTATTAATATCACCCAACATAATTTTGCTGATACTATGGACAGCAATTGATCCACAGTGTAGGGTCAACAATTTCATAGAGCACCCTAGATTCATTGAAACCGAATTCATTTGATCTGCCATAGTAGCTAACTATGCACTCACTTGGCTCGCATTAGCATTTATTTGCTTCTTTCTGATTCATTAGCTGTCATGTGTTGTTGCTATCAAATTGAGAAACATTCGTTTTACTCAACTTAAGAATACAAAAAGGTGAATTTGCTTATTTTCCTCCTCTACCTTGTTGGTATTTATACACTTTCCTACTGGCAAACTTCTTTGGGAGTCAAGTTAAACTTGATTCATAAACTGTTGCCTATCAACAAAAAAAATTCTACAGAGGTTAGTGCATGATTTTCTATGGAGGATAGATATACAGTCACTCTAGCTAAGCAATCAGACATAATTACAATATTAATAATTATTATGCCCAGCATAAGGTACGATATTGGAAGAAACGTGAAAACCATAGGCGTTGTTAGACACTGTTCAGTCAGTTAGTATAGTTAATACACCTCTACAAGTGCTGTATGGAATATAATGCACGAGTGCAGTAACCATATACAGCACAATTGCAGTAACCATATACAGCATGAGGGTTGTATGTGGTCACGCACGAGTGCATGAGCGTATCAAGCCACCAAAGGCGGCTTTGATATCCCCTTGATTCCATACAGCACTTGTATAGGGTGGTTTGTATCCCTATACGGTAGTAACTCATACAAGTGTGGTGTCTGAGTTGACTGGCACTGGCCCCTGGGCCAGGTACCTAGCTGTACTACAGGACAATATCATGATATTGCCCTAGCCACAGGGCAATATCACATATATTGACCTGGCAGTACCTTTGATCTACTGTACGTTATAGGTGATTTAGAAGACCTCACAGTGCCATAGAACCCTTGCCTTGCTTTGGATTCTATATAATATTATAGAGCCCTTTGGTCTTCTCTGAAATCACATAATATTATTATAGCTAATTATGGAAACCTTCTAAACATAATTATATTATAGTTGGAATAGCATATAATATAGCACAGTGTGTATTGTGGATTAGAATTTCTAAGGAGTCAAACTTGGTAAAGAATGCGTGTACTAGACTATCAGATTCTGCATGTAGGTCAAAAATCCTGTCAATATCTATAAACTGATGTGAAATCTTATCAATACCCAAAATGGAAATTAAGAAACTTTCCATGAGAAATCTTCATGCTTTGCAAGCTTGATGCAATATACTGCAACACAAGCATCTTGCATGCATAATTGAAGGCCTATGGTAAAGAAGGGCAGAAAAGCGCATTTTAAATTTCGCGATGAAACATTGCGCCACTTCATGCGTGAAGAGAATTTTCGCGTGTCAATTAGCACACAAGTAGGGCATAAGAGCATAATTCTCAGCTAGCTACTATTATAATAGGTACTATGACTCATGCAGAATGTGTCAGTCATCTATAAGAAGATTCCCAGTACAATGGCCACAACCAAGACAACGTAGAGGAGAAAGGCCACTCCACACCACACAGACACTCCAACGCACAAACAGAGACATCTGTTGCAGTGGTTGCGTGCACTTTCCATGTCATTTCCCTCTGAATCTTCTTTTGCCTATAGCACATATTATATAAACATGACACAACGTACAAAATAATAATTATTAATCTGAAACACAAGTAGCTACACACATTAGATGCTTAGTAGCAATTTACTTTCTTACAGTTATTAGGTAATTATGATGTATAATGATGAGGTAATTTATGGTGTAATTCGGCGAAACCTCAGGGCCACTCTGGAGCCTTGATGGGCCATGAAAATCGCTAGATATGTAGAGCAACTTACACATAGATCCAGTGAATACATTACAAGCTGGTCTTTGCGTTGTCCAACTAAGTATATAGAGCCACGAGTATATTAGAGAGAGTATGCAACACACACAGTAGTATATAGTAAAAACATCGCTCTCTGGATTTGACGCTGTCACAGCAGTGGCTGTAGTAGGGCGTGAATATGATTAGCAAGCACTTAGACCACAGCACTGTAGCCACAAAGACATGTACACAGTCTGCCAGTAGTGCACCTGCGGTGTGGCTTCATGGCCTATCACTACACAACTGTGGTACTAGTACAAGGTGTTGCAACCACATGCTGACGTCAAATCCAGAAGGAGAATGTGCAACACACATAGATAATGGTAGTAGTACTATGTGTGTTGCATACTCTCTCTAATATACTCTTGGTAGAGCGGTTCAAACACGTGCAGACTCTAGGCTTTTGTAATGCCAGGCCGCTATATATAGCTATAGCCTGGCTATTATGGGACGTGATCATATCTATTATTGCTACACATGAAAGGGTTGCTTTAACCAGATGAAGTTCCCCTAGTTGCACCAAGACCCACAAAAAATTTACTGAATGTGACATCCTTCTCAGTTGCAGTAGCTGTATAGAAACAACGAAGATTCTTTGTGGACAACTTGATGTTCGGTGTACAACTTGCCGACGTTTCGACTAGTAGATGCTCTAGTCATCCTCAGGACATAAGTGAGGATGACTAGAGCATCTAGTCAAAACGTCGGCAAGTTGTAGCTACACCGAACATCAAGTTGTCCACAAAGAATCTTCGTTGTTTCTATACAATTTAGTGAATGTTCTGCAATTTGAGCCATAACCATTGGAGATATAATATAGCTACATGAAACCAAGCTTTTCCTTTGTAATGCACCTGTTAATAATACCCCCCCCCCCCCCCACTACCCCACCCCCGTGCTATACAGGGGAATTGACTGGTAATCGACAGGAGTCCCCCCCCCCCCCCCCAGGGTAGGTGAAATTGACGTGGGCTATTCTATAGCATAGTATAGTCTTATTATGTCAAATCCCCTATCAATCCCTTATTCTTTCCAAGGATAGGTGTATTGACATCTGGTAACGCCCCAGGGGAGGGGCTCTTGACATGGTACTCTGTCAAATCCCCAGTAATTCCCCATCCAACCTGGGGGTGGGAGAGTGGGGGGATGCCATTGATAGGTGCATAACATTCCCACAAGCCTACGGTACATTTTGGCCAAACTGTTCTTTTGATAATACAGAATTTCCAGTCTTATAATGAACAGCTTGCTGTATTATTGCACAAACAGTACTTGTGGGATTGTAAATTGGCTTCAAGTATCCCCAGTTTGATGGTTATGCATGGCTCAAATATTGCAGATTACACTTTTGTGTGCAGAGTTCTTACTTGAAACTCAGTAATATTTGTGCGTGGGTCTTGATGCAATATTCAGAGTATTAAACTATCAATAACCACAATGAGTACAACAATTATTATTTAGTAGAGTCTAGTTTGCACTAGTTATACCATGATTACTGAAAAGTGTTTACTCAGGCACTTGTCAATGAATCAAAACATCACAATAATTATTATATTAAACAAGTCCAATAAGTAATGTCTAACCTTCCACAGATGTCGGACCATAGGGATGCAGCAGAAAAGGGACAATGGAGTGAGGAACACTGCAGAGATGACTGCAAATATTATAGTACAGAATATGCTTATTGGCAACTGGTCTGCGTAGCAGTAACATGTATTTCCATATTTGTTCTCTCCTGAACAAAGCGCCTGTCGTCCAGGTTTGGGCTGGGGGACGTTGGCACTAACAGTGTTGGTGATGGGATTGACGGCCACCCAAATCTCCTCTCCACTTCGCATGATAGGAACAAATCGTCTTGCTTCACCACCTTTGCCCATGCTTAGAGCGGTGTTCATTCTATCCATTGCAGTGATCTGCCTCAAGGCAGCTTGCCTTTCCTCAGCCGTAAGTACTATGCCGCTCATCTTGCTCAGTAGACGTTCAGTAGCGAAATGTACAAATTATGGTAGATAGCTAGGTACAGACGTATTATATTATTATGGTTCGTGATGTCACTGGATTAAATGTCGACTGCTGAACCCATACGTGCCTACATCCGACACGATCACTATTATAAAAGGGACAAAGGGCAGAGTAAATGCGCATGCGCTATGCATGATCGATCGACTAAACGCGTGACGTCATTGGAATGCCATAGATCTAGAACAAGCCTGGTGCAAACAGTATCTTCGACTAGCCTCGAACCAGGCCTCGCGATACAGACTGCATGCTCTGCTACCAACTTGCTTAGGATATTAGTCATGTCACAATCAAACAAAACATCGTTCATGTCCATTCAGAATGTTGAGTGCCAGAGCTGCAGGTTAATGCTTTGCTGCTCCACACTTAATATATGCTTGAAGTAAAACCATACCACTAGTACGAAGACGAAAGGTATGCATGTCATACCACGTTTAATAGTGCGAAATGCATACCACAATTTTTGCTTTTAAATTCGCTTATTTTCTCCTTCTAATTCTCCATTGTCAGTATTTGTACATTTTATTACTCCATCACTTATCACTATTGATGCTGGTCATATGTTTTTCTTTGCCATAATATTATTATTACTCCGCGCGCATGCGCAGGGGTAAAGTGATCGGTCGTGTCCGGCGTTGTTGTCGTGGACACAAAAATCGCCAAATCTGGAGATGTACGCACCTGAGCGAGTTGTAAGCACAACGAATAATAATATTATTATGTCGAATTTGGCGAGAAACTGGCTTCAGTGTGTTCAGAATCGAGTGGCACGGCCTGCGAGAGTCACAAATCGTGTATTTTAGTTGGCCATCGTAGCCACACCCAACGACATTATGATGTACTTTCTGCTCACGTGCACGACTCACGACTGGCCTCGTACGTACGTGTAGGTAAAGGTTGTCGACAGCATATGTCCAAGTTGCACGATCATGAATGCAGATGCAAGGCGCGCGCGGGGTACGTGCTCTTAGAGCTCTAGTTTTATTTGTACCAAAGATATGGCCTGCAATACAAAAAAAAACAAGTTGCACACCATGCCTGACTGTGGCACATGCACCTCACATCAATCATTTTCGTAATTCAAGTTGAAGTTTGTTATGTAAAATACCATCAAGAGTACATAAATATGACATTGTACTCTTGGTACCATAAATTGCGATAATTGGGATTTTTTGTGTGGTGTATCAGCGGCTTTGTATTCTGAGAGTGAGTCATGACAGTATATGCATAATTAAGTGCATGTGTGAGTGTAAGTGTGTGATTTTGAGAAAAATCTAAGACAAGAGAATAGAGTTTGAGAGTAACTTTGTCCGCCACTCACCAGAGCAATGGCATAAAATTCTGGATATTTTCCTACCCCACTTAGCGCAGTCCCGTCCACCCCTACGAATTATTAAATTTTATTATATTATGCTTTGAGCGAGTTTAGCTATACGACAATTCAGTTAAAATTTATAGTCGGTTCATTAGTAGCTCGATCATAGTTACACATATGCTCTCTTGGATCACCGGATGCCTGGCCTTGAAAACCAGGAATTGTGGGTTAAAGAATTCTTTTATCCCCGGGGGAACTCTCCCCACCCATCCAGCTACTCCCAAGAAGGGGGAAATATGACATGATGGGTTTCTCACATTCTTGAAGGAAATACACCCGAGGAAAATTGGAATAATCACTGAACTCAAACGATCATATTTAGAGGTTTCAAATGACTTCAGCACCAAATGTAATGATACTCCATTGCACTATCAAGTCATCAATGAATATCACACCAAGGCATCAATTTTGGATACTGTTAAAGGAATTTTGTATCCAATGTGCATGTCATTCTGCTGAGTGTCAGTCCCTCTGCTGCTGTGCAGGTGTTGTGTGAGGCCTATATAAGAGGACTGATTTGGCCAAAGTATGCTTGGATTTTAAACAGCTATATAGATTGGATGATTTGCTACGAAGTTCGGCATCAAATGAAGGATCATGCAGAGTGCAAAGAATCTTGGAAGGAATTTTCATCTTTCAGCTGACTGTGGAGGGTATACCAGATTCACTTTGGAAACTTCTTCTACATGCCACGATTTTAGTAATGGTATTGGATGCAATCCTTATGCTTACCTTCTCTATGATTCAGTCTGGGCTTTGATTTCCAAGGCATCACTGAGTACTGGATCAGTTTCCGATTCCAATCCAGCTCCCTCACCTTTCCATTCCCAATATGATAGTTCCAGGTTTATGGGTGTGTGTACTGTTGGTCCAATCGTTTTTCATGATTAGTCAGTGTAGCCAGGCAGCAGTCAGTGATATGGCACCTTACTTGATTATTATGCTTTGACTCAACTGTAGCAGCTACCAAAAAACATATCTTCTACATCACTGTGTTATACTTGATGGACAAATGAATTATAAAATATGAGTCATGTTTCATATTTCATGTTTTATACACAACAACGGACACATATATGAAGAATCATTCAACGACCATAATCTGTGTGGTTACTTTCATGGTAGTAACCATTAGCTAACTATCATTAAGTGCCGTTCAATAGCAAATACTGCATGTAACTTCCTACAAGAATTGTGTGTTTCACAAAATGTAATAATTATTATGATTCACAGTAACAGTTTTTCAATCTAGAATAGCACAATGATGTTGTAGCATGATTTGTGTCTTCAAATTGGTATAGTGTGGCAGCAAAAACAGTAACATCATTGTGCTATATATTCTAGATTAAAAAAACATGTGAATCATACTTCATGTAACATACACAAGTATTACAAAGTATTACCACTGCAGTTTACATAACCTGTTGTTTGTTAGTCACATTTCAAAAGGGAGGGGATGTTTTCCCAATGCAATGGAACATGTTTGACAGTTTACTCAAGTCCATGCAACTTTCTCTATAGGGGTATAATGCTACAAAGAGATATAATGCATAAAATTAATGGTTCCCAAATAGCTGAGTGATAAACAGCAATATTTACCTTGGAGGTACGTAGGTATACACTAGGCCTGTAAATGGTCTAGAAATTAAAGCCTTATTTTTGTGTGTGTGTGTGCAAAAGTGTACATTATGATAATAGATATTGTATGTAAACCACATCCCCACTCACCACATGAACACATGCACCCAGTGTACCACATGGTATAATATTATAGCACCACATTCCTCATACATACATACATACATACATGCATATATACACACACAACCACAGTTGCGTCGACTATCATGTGTAACCATGAATTTCAAAAGTGATTGGACAAACAGTACACAGACCGTGCACACACCTTTATGTCTACCACAGTTTGAATAGTAAGGTCAGTCTTACTGGTATTTATGATGGAATATCACCGACATAAGTGAGATCATATTTTTAGAGACTACGGTTACAGTATTTGCTTGTTAGCAGTTGAATCCTATACCAACCTGACTCATGTATGACTTTTATCTGGCTGAGTGGTCTTGGACTGTCTTTGCCACTTATTTTTGCCCAGTTCTAATGAGTGTATCGCATTTTTACAGCTTTCGAAGTTCTAAAGCGAAGTGCACACTTGTCAGATTTTGCCCTCTTTGTCTATACTATGCCAATAATACTACCCAACATAATTTTGCTGATACTATGGACAGCAATTGATCCACAGTGTAGGGTCAACAATTTCATAGAGCACCCTGGATTCATTGAAACCGAATTCATTTGATCTATATACCATAGTAGCTAACTATGCACTCACTTGGCTTGCATTAGCATTTATTTGCTTCTTTCTGATTCATTAGCTGTCATCATTGTTGCTATCAAATTGAGAAACATTCATTTTACTCAACTTAAGGACACAAAAAGGTGAATTTTCTTATTTTCCTCCTCTACCTTGTTGGTATTTGTACACTTTCCTACTGGCAAATTCTTCAGGAGTCAGGTTTTCACATTTCTTCAAATATCGTACTTTATGCATGCTGAGCATAATCAATATTGTAATTTATTTATGATCTGATTGCTTAGCTCGACTGACTGTATATCTATCCTCCATAGAAAATCATGCACTAACCTCTGTAGAAAATGTTTTGTTGCTAGGCAACAGTTTAGGCGTTGTTAGACACTGTTCAGTCAGTTAGTATAGTTAATTTACTTCCACATGCATTGCCAAGTGCTGTATGGAATATAATGCATGAGTGCAGTAACCATATAAAGCATGAGGGCTGTATGTGGTCACGCATGAGTGTATGAGCATAATATTATTGAGCCACCAAAGGCGGCTTTGATATGCCCTTGATTCCATACAGCACTTGTAGGGTGTGTTAGCTGGTTTGCATCCCTACAGTTAGTATTTAAGTAACACATACAAGTGTGGTGTCTGAGTCAATCACTGGGCCAGGTGCCTAGTTGTACCACAGGGCAATATCATGATACATATATTGCCCTGGCAGTACCTTTGATCTACTGTACGTTATAGGTGATTTAGAAGACCTCACAGTGCCATAGAACCCTTGCCTTGCTTTGGATTCTATATAATATTATAGAGCCCTTTGGTCTTCTCTGAAATCACATAATATTATTATAATTATGGAATCTTCTAAACATAATTATATTTATAGTTGGAATAGCATAGCACAGTGCATGTGTATTGTGGATTAGAATTTCTAAGGAGTCAAACTTGGTGAAGAATGTGTGTACTAGATTATCACATTCTGCATGTAGGTCAAAAATCCTGTCAATATATATAAACTGATGTGAAATCTCATTGATACCCAAAATGGAAATTTCCACGAGAAATCTTCATGCTTTGCAAGCTTGATGCAATATACTGTAACACAAGCATCTTGCATGCATAATTGAAGGCCTTCAGTCATATATGCACCGGTTGAACATCATAAGTGGGGGGTCACAGAGTTCCATCTGACAGATGGACATAAAAATTACTTTTGGGAAATTGTAAATACCCAGACTAAAATCATGCACTTAATATAAATCCCATACTTTGGGAAATTGTAAATATTTTTACATACCCAGAATCTGATATCTATTTTGGTACATTCAGAACATTGATTAAAAAGTATTTATACACTTAGATCTTGTGATATTTAATATGCTTTCGGTTCTGAACATGGCTATTTGTACACATGAATCTCGTAATAATTATTATTATGACGATACGTATCATTTTTGTAGTAAAGAGCAATAATTATTACTGAAGAAAAGTGAGGGGGTCTGTGCCCCCTCAGGCCCCCCCCCCCCCCCCCCCCCCCCCCCCCAAAATGATGCCTATGCCTCCGGTAAAGAAGGGCAGAAAAGTGCATTTTAAATTTCGTGATAAAACATTGCGCCACTTCATGCATGAAGAGAGTTTTCGCGTGTCAATTAGCATGCAAGTAAGGCATAAGAGCATAATTCTCAGCTAGCTACTATTATAATAGGTACCATGACTCATGCAGAATGTGTCAGTCATCTATAAGAAGATTCCCAGTACAATGGCCACAACCAAGACAACGTAGAGGAGAAAGGCCACTCCACACCACACAGACACTCCAAAGCACAAACAGAGACATCTGTTGCAGTGGTTGCGTGCACTCTCCATGTTATTTCCCTCTGAATCTTCTTTTGCCTATAGCACATACACATGGCACAACGTACAAAATAATCTGAAACACAAAACTTAGTACGCACATTAGATGCTTAGTAGCAATTTACTTTCTTGCAGTTATTAGGTAATTATAATGTAATGATGAAGTAATTTATGATGTAATTAGGCGAAACCTCAGGGCCACTCTGGAGCCTTGATGGGCCATGAAAATCGCTACTACTTACACATAGATCCAGTGAATACATTACAAGCTGGTCTTTACGTTGTCCAACCAAGTATATAGAGCCACGAGTATATTAGAGAGAGTATGCAACACACACAGTAGTAGTAAAAACATCTCTCTCTGGATTTGACGTCACAGTGGTGGCTGTATTAGGGCGTGAATATGATTAGGAAGCACTTAAACTACAGCACTATAGCCACAAAGCCATGTACACACTCTGCCAGTAGTGCACCTGCGGTGTGGCTTCATGGCCTATCACTGCACAACTGTGGTACTAGTACAAGGTGTTGCAACCACATGCAGACGTCAAATCCAGAAGGAGAGTGTGCAACACACATAGCTAATAGTAGTAGTACTATGTGTGTTGCATACTTTCTCTAATATACTCTTGGTAGAGCGGTTCAAACACGTGCAGACTCGAGACTTTTGTAATGCCAGGCCGCTTTATATAGCTATAGCCTGGCTATTATGGGACGTGATCATATCTATTATTGCTACACATGAAAGGGTTGTTTTAACCAGATGAAGTTCCCCTAGTTGCACCAAGACCCACAAAAACTTTACTGAATGTTCTGCAATTTGCATAGCTACATGAAGCCGAGCTTTTCCTTTGTAATGCACCTGTCGATAATACCCCCCCCCCCCCACTACCCCACCCCGTGCTATACAGGGGAATCGACAGTTGATAGGAGTCCCCCCCCCCCCCCCCCAGGGTAGGTGAATTGACATGGGCTATTAGCATAGTATAGTCTTATCATGTCAAATCCCCTATCAATCCCCTATCGATTCTTGGCCATGGATAGGTGTATTGACATCTGGTAACGTCCCAGGGGAGGAGTTCTTGATATGGTACTCTGTCAAATCCCCATCCAACCCGGGGGTGGGAGAGTGGGGGGATGCCATTGATAGGTGCATAACATTCCCACAAGCCTATGGTACATTTTGGCCAAACTGTTCTTTTGATAATCCAGAGTTCCCAGTCTTATAATGAACAGCTTGCTGTATTATTGCACAAACAGTACTTGTGGGATTGTAAATTGGCTTCAAGTATCCCCAGTTTGATGGTTATGCATGGCTCAAATTGCAGATTACACTTTTGTGTGCAGAGTTCTTACTTGAAACTCAGTAATATTAAATTTGTGCGTGGGTCTTGATGCAATGTTCAGAGTATTAAACTATCAATAACCACAATGAGTACAACAATTATTATTCAGCAGAGTCTAGTTTGTACCAGTTATACCATGATCAATACACCTGAAAAGTGCTTACTCAGGCACTTGTCAATGAATCAAAACATCACTCATTTCACACAATATTATATTAAACAAGTCCAATAAGTAATATCTAACCTTCCACAGATGTCGGACTATAGGGATGCAGCAGATGAGGGACAATGGAGTGAAGAACACCGCAGAGATGACTGCAAGTATTAAAGTACAGAATATGATCATTGGCAACTGGTCTGCGTAGTAGTAACATGTATATCCATAGTTGTTCTCTCCGGACCAAAGCACCTGTCGTCCAGGTTTGGGCTGGGGAACGTCGGCACTAACAGTGTTGGTGATGGGATTGACGGCCACCCAAATCTCCTTTCCACTTCGCGTGATAGGAACGCATCGTCTTACTTCATCACCTTTACTCATGCTTAGAGCAGTGTTCATTCTATCCATTGCAGTGATCTGCCTCAAGGCAGCTTGCCTTTCCTCAGCCGTAAGTACTATGCCGCTCATCTTGCTCAGTAGCTAGACATTCAGTAGCGAAATGTACAAATTATGGTAGATAGCTAGGTACAAACGTATTTAATATATTATGGTTCGTGATGTCACTGGGTCAAACCAGTGGTGGATGCAGGATTTGTTGAAGGGGGATTGTATTGCGCGCGAAGCGCGCGCGAAAATTTTGGGGCCACGCCCACTTTTGCCGAAAACCACGCCCATTTTCGAGCGTTTTTGAGAGAAACTTCTTGTCCTACCTGTCAATCCCTTGTTTTTCGATCGAGAGCTTTGCTAAGGCATGCTGAGGTGAGCCACAGAAGCTGATTTCTCAGTTCTTTACCCAGACAGGGGGGTTCCAGTTAGCTTGTCACCAGTACTTCTTTGTACTAGGTCCAGCCCAAAGGGGGGTTCCATGGAACCCCAGGAACCCCCCCCCCTAAATCCGCCACTGTAAACGTCGGCTAAGGGGGTGCTTAAATGATCTGCGCGCGAAAATTTGGAAGCCACGCCCACTTTTGTTGACCACACCCACCATTTTCACCCGTTATTGGGTGTGCATTATTAAGAAGCACTCATGCTTTTCACTCTTCAAAAACCATGAAAACCGTTCAGGTGAGCAGCTACTAATGAACTAGCTAGCGATTTTGAAGCTTTAGTATAAGCTTAACGTTTTATCTAGCAAAATGCTAGTAACATTAGCTATTTATTGATGTAAACTAAGGTATGTTAGCACTAATTAATTGTATGCCTCTGAGCCTAAGGGGGGTGCTCGAGCACCCTGAGCACCCCCCCCCCCCCCCCCTGGATACGCCACTGCGATATGTGAAGGGACTAAATCAGGGACTTCCGTCATATTGCGCAAAATAAAATATCGAAAAGTACGGTACTGCACATATACCTTACAGGGCACTAGCTTAGTTGCTTGTATGTTGTAGCTACTACATTGATTTTTGTGTTTTTTTATGATTATAAACACAAAATATTATTATGAGAAGTGGAAAGCTCGTACATCTAGCTATAAAGATGTACAAGAGAATTCTGCTGATTCTTTAGCAGTCACTCACATGGCAATAATTTTGATTGATGATCTGTGATCATGCATCCTTCTGTTTCATGAAGTGTTGAACAATTTTTAATCAAACGTTTTAGTATTGCCAGCCTAGCTCGAAGGGAGGATGGTGTTCACAATAGCTACTTAAATTCTACAATACTGATTCAACAAGACTTAAGATTTGCTTAATAGTATCACAGCCATAACTATGGTGCCACCATGCACAGGCTTGCTGAGTTATTAGGCTAATGCTGCATCCCAGCATTATCATAGTCAGTAGATTCTGTAAGTAGGGAAAGCCTGATTTTAGTAACAAATAATATGCACAAACTGTGGAGTTAGGTAATAGCTACTATATACATGCATGGACTAGGACATGTAGTAACTATTAACCAGTATGGATTACTAACTAGCTATAGAGAACATCACCCGGGCTGATCTGGGAGTCTACCAGGTCAGTATCTCCAACACATTTGGCTGTGCTCTTCACAGCATCAAACTAGTGACTAGAAATGGGGTGTCTAGATTCAATGGAACGTGGAACGGTGGAATGGAACAGTGGAACGGTGGAATGGAATAGTGGAATGGTGGAACGATGGAACGTGGAACGGTGGAATGGAATAGTGGAATGGTGGAACGGTGGAATAGTGGAATGGGCAACTATGACTAACGACCTTGTACCACACCACTTATTCGCGCGTGCGCAGTATGCAGCTCAGAGTCAGAAAAGCGAGAGAGAAGAATAGGCCAGGGATGTAGACTCGGAGAAAGACAGAGAGGCAAAAGCCACAGAGCACATGCTGATAGTCTAGCTATAGATCTAGATAATATTATACTGCTACTTCCAGCACTGACAGAATGCCGTAGTATCAGGTGCCTATTTAATTTGTTGCTCAGCCTGTTGCCATGCCATAATATTATAGCCTTGAATGCTATATCCCTAGTACTGCCTGGGACCAAGGCCTGGGTAGTTTTATTAGTCACGGTGCCCCCTTACATTTATTGAATAGATAAGTTATCATAATACTAGCTCCCCTGGTGATGATCATGTCATTGAACTGTGCATGGCACTCGGCTGGATGCCGTAGTCAATCAATCAAGTATTCATATTAAAGTTTAAGTATATAGTACCACTTTTGTATTGTATTTGATATAATACATTATTGTTTCAAAAGGATTGTTAATATTCACTACCGTCAAGTCCTAATAATTTATGTGAGTGTATTGATAGTACTGTGAGTGACTACTATGATGTGTATGGGTGTGCATAATTCTCCACTGTATAATTGCACACTTCAATCTCCCTGAATGTGGTCCTCTTCCTTCCTCCTTCAGCCAAGGTCCAATGATGGCTGATGAGTCAATCAATGCTTCAGTAGCTAGTTATCACAGACTAGGTGTGTGCCAGGGGTTGATATGATATTCCACTGAGAATAATTAATTTTGTCTGTTAGATAGCTATAGCTATGCGTAATACAACAACACATACATGTACACAGGCTCCTTTTCACACACTTCTAGAGATGTCAATAATTTTCCAGTGACAGGTAGCCTGGTATCCAGACCTACGGTGGCCGAGAGGTACTTTGGCAAACTGTGTTCTCCACCAAATCGCTTCCGCGTTCTGTGTTCCTGCTTCTGCGTTCTGCGTTCACGGCTTGATCGGCTTCTACGTTCTGCGTTCGCGGCTTGATCGGTTTCCGCGTTCTGCGTTCGCGGTTTGATCAGCTTCCGCGTTCTGCGTTCACGAATTATAGTTGCTTCCGCGTTCTACGTTCACGGCTAGGCACGCTTCCACGTTGCTAAAGGCTCCGCGCTGAGACTAGTAGCGAACAAGTAGGCTTCTGCGTTCTGTGATCGTTACTCTGTGTTCTGTGTTCATGTATCGGCGTTCTGTGTTTGCTATCCTACGTTCTGTGTTCTCCACTTGGTCGGTACTACTAAGTCTTGTGCGTTCTGTGATTTTATTTGCCTTCTGCGTTCAGTGAATCACGTATCGGCCTCAGCTTTACTGCATTCTGTGTTCGCTACCCTATGTTCATTGTTCTGCGCTTGCTCAGCTCTGCTAGTAGAATCTACTTCTGCATTCTGTGATTTTTATTTACGTTCTTCTGCATGTATTTACGCCTGATCACTAGCTTGCTTGCATCAGCTGGACCAAGTTGGGCGGAGCGCACTGATATTAACGTAGGTTGTGCTTCTAGCCTTAACATATCATTCATTACACTGTGACAAAATCACCATAGCTACTTAAATCTATCCTTTTATTTAGTAATTTTACCATCACTCCGTTGATACGCCAACCTGAGGTGATACTGATAGCACCATAGCACGTTGTCAATCAGTGTGCGTGCATGCGCAATTAATTCCTAACAATCCATAGGAGCACCGCAGAGTAGCAAAACGCGGAAGCGAGGCAAGTAGAAAAAGTGAGCACAGAACACATGCAGAAGATGACCAAGCACGGCGAACACAAAATGCAGAACGCAGAAGAGTATCTGTAAAATCCGCGAATACAAAACACAGAAGAAGATTAAGCGGCGAACACGTATAATATGCAGAACGCAAAAGGGACGATCAAGTGGCGAGCTCGAGCATAATATGCAGAATGCAGCACCCAGAAGAGAATCGAGCGGCAAACGTATATAGCGATTTTAATATTATATATTATGCCGCAGAACGCAGAAGAGCTGGAATCAAGCGGAAAGCATAGTATACAGAACGCAGAAGAGTACAATAAGACGAACAAGAACGCAGAATGCAGAAGCAAAGCAAATAGCTAGAAGTGGCGAGAGCTGAGAACACAGAAGGGGATCAAGCCGCAAATGTGCTAAGTACCAAGCGAGTGGAAGTGGCGAACGCAGAATACGGAAACATAAAACACAGAACGTAGAAGCGTGCCTAGTCGCGAACGCAGAACATAGAAGCGTGCCTAGCCGCGAACGGAGAACGTAGAAGCGTGCCTAACCGCGAACGCAGAACGTAGAAGCGGATCAAGTCGTGAACGCAGAACGCAGAAGCAGGAACACAGAACGCGGAAGCGATTTGGTGGAGAACACAGTTTGCCAAAGTACCTCTCGGCCACCATACAGACCATCAATGTTTTTCAATGTTAATTGCTAGTGCGCATGCCCAATTGGTCCACTTATACGAGTAAAAACGGTACAGGGTCGTTAATGGCGCGATCCACCATTCCAGTATTCCACCGTTCCACCATTCCACTATTCCATTCCATCGTTCCACTATTCCATTCCACCGTTCCACGTTCCACTGAATCTAGACTCCCCTAGAAATGTTCACCATTTCCCAGCACCACTCCGTTTCAGATATGTCCAGGTGAGTTACTATTATAGAGTCGGTAGACTCTATAAGTGGGGATGGCACGGATACTCCTCATATGTAATGCATTACAAAAATCCAAATATCTCAAAACAGATAACTTTGTGAAATTTTTAAGTGTCAAAATCACCATTTACAGCAAATTATCTATCTAAAAAGACCAAGATCATCCATCAATTCAATTGTATATGCCAGAACCAGATGTTTAATTGTGGGTGTGTACAGCGCATTTTGCGAGTTGATTAGCCATTTTGTCATATAATGCGCATGCTCATACGGTGTTGCCATGGTGAAGTCATGTGACCATAAGTGGCGCGCGTGCGCCGGTGCATCCAGGACCTGCTCGATCGAGCGCTCAGCTGATCCGAGCTCAATGAACTATCGATTATGGTGGCTACTTACCAACAGTAAGCTTACTGGCCTATAAAATATGCTCCCGAAATAAAAGGTTTTCGTCGCTACTTGGTTCTAAACAGCCTCGCAAGTTTGCCGGTCAGGCAGCATCAGGATCGAGATAACGAGGGGCGTGGCTTCATTCGCAGATCAATCTAGACGCTGATTACCTGAGCTGTCTCGAGAACCCCACTGATGCATGTTCAATAGTGTGTGATGCAAAACAAGACGTCCAGGCTAGCTACCTGTCAAAAGACTGCCTGGGATTTGCACTTACAGGAGTATTCAAGTTTGAAATCACGGTGTGTTTGGGGCACCATAGCTATAGCTGCCTGACTCAAAGGTTAAGATCACACAAAACATGCTGAATCAGTGGTGTACTATAATAATATTGTATTATTGTTGGAAAACGTTGGGTATAGAAAAAATTTTAAAGTTGTAGCTAGTTCCTCACCATGGTATGTGGGCCCAGCCTCTGTCCCCACAAGATTAGTCAGCTAGGTGGCATTGATGAAAATTAATGACAATCATGAACTACCTACCTTTCACTCGGTGAGGTCTATTCAGCGATATGTGTTTTTTGTTGAAAGGTTGAAATGTGTCCGATTTACGCGCCGATTATTGTACATTTTTCCATAGAGTTAAAAATATAATCTGCAAAGCGCATACTCAACCGATTCACTTGTTTTGAGATTTAAATGAAAGAGAATTTCCTAAGCTACCTAGGCTTGTGATTTTTGTTTTTTGCCGTCAATCCCCTCCGTTGCTAAGTAATAACTGCTTTATGCGCCTAGGTCGATCCTCTGGAATGACTAACTATACATCCCTACGCTTGCTTTTTGAGTATATAACTGTGCAAACACATATTATATATGGGGCACATGCATGCAGGAATGGAAATTAATACTTTATACCCATGGATCGTATTTACATAAGTGTATGATATTAATTATCGAGAAAAGCAAGCGTAGGGATATATTATAGTGGATGTGATATAATATTATCCCTACAAATCTTGTTTGTGTATTCTTTGGCACTGCCATCCCTACTTCATCCTTTAATTTTATTCAATTGTTTTTAATACTTGTTGTAACATTGAGTCACACAATTGGTTAGTTGTCATAGATATTATCCACGAGCGCATACATACACACATCATGCGTTAAAGTTCCTCAAGAGCATTGAGGATGACTGCAAGCATATGCACGTGCAAAAGTCGTAGGTGACACTTTTACCAGTTACTTTAAATTAGTCAGTCATACTATGCTAAGTAATTTTTTTCATGAAGCATGCTAGAATCAACTTAATTTAAATCACACATTTAGGGAGAAATTCCCATCTCTAATTGCGAATAATACTTAGTCTGTCTGTATAATAGATAGCAAGTACTCTACCTGCTGTTTCACTTTGTTTTCTGCACAATAATTATTATTATGCACATAATATTTATATTATTGTCTGTATGTTAGATGATTACTTTACCCGCTATTTCTGAAATTAGCTCAGGCATCATCCCATCAGACGTTGGGCCAGGCACCTCCTGAGACTGGATAAAAAAGCAAAATGGAAACTTGTGAACTTCTAATAATAATATTACGATAGTAACATTACTATTATTACAAGTATAAAAAACAATGAAATTGAAGGGAGAAGTAGGGATGGGAGGGCCAAAAAGTATACATGCAAGCAAGATTTGTAGGGATAATCATGTCCACTATACATCTCTACGCTTGGTTTTTTTTGTTTTTTTTCGATTATGGCTACCATATGATAATTCATTGGTGCTATATCCTTAACCAAGAGAAATTAATGCTAGCTTAAATTATGCTTGGCTCGTAGAGGTGGGGGGGGGGGGGGGGGGGGGGGATTGACTATCGCATTACTATCTGGTTAGTTTTTTTCCTGCACCTACTCAAAAAGCAAGCGTAGGGATGTATAGTGGACATGATTATCCCTACAAATCTTGTTTGTATACTTTTTGGCCCTCCCATGCATCCCTACTTCTCCCTTCAATTTCATTGTTTTTTATACTTGTTTCTGTTCTTTTTTATTTCTCTTTAGCGTAATTCATCAATGCTATCTATTATGATGTTCTCATTGACTCTTAACTTCATTTTCAATGGTGCAGTGGCATAATAATACTATTATAGTATACGTATCCAGGATGACAAGCCGAAAATTGCTCGCGCGCGCGAGTCTTAGCCATGCCCCTCACTAGGTCGTCGCTACCGTGCAGCGGCCACGGCCGTACTCTACATAGGGAAGCTCTAGATCTTGGCATAATAGTGACTAGCCTCGTTCCCAGACCCAGAGAAGCTGCTACCAATATTAACTTACTAACTTTTTAGGTTTGCTTCAGGCTAAATATAAGCATAGATCATATAGACTACGTAACCGGGATTGGAAACTGCTCACGTGAGCAATAGAGTCCACTGCGATTCCGGGCTATTTCGAAAAGTGGTAGAAAACATCTCAATGATATAATGAAATGATTTGTTATTCAATTGCGAGTCTAATGGTTCTTGTTTGGTAAAAAAATGGTTGAGTAGATCCCGAGATATTCACGATTTTAGTGATCAAGGTAGGGCAAAATATTCTGCCAAGTTTCTGTAGTAAAAATGGTACAACTTTCAAAAACTTTCATCCAAGTTTTCAGGCCATATCTCAGCAACACAGTGGAATTAAGAGATGGTTCTTGCGCCAAAATGTTCCGCTGAACGTGGCGATTACAGCCACGCCCACAATGGCCTGCAATAACAATAATTGTAATTTTCAATATCTGGGTACTAGTATTTCACCTCCTATAGTTTTGTATTGGAAGTTTTTCTTGCAGGTACTTGAATGCTTCAAATAATACACTTTTGGTGGTTCTTTGTAGTATTTGACACGAGAAAGTGAATGGTAACCGTTTCCACATGAAAGGAATAAATCGTAAACCACAACGTAATATTTAAAGATTTTAAAGTGGAATTTTCGGTAGAACCATTGCTCCATTCTCCGGGAAACATAAATTTTTGGAATCTTCTATCTTTTCTGATTCTGAAACACTATTTAAGTATAAAATTTGGTTGGGGTGAGGCCTGCAAGAAATCGTTTTATTATGCCACTTTTCTGTACCATTTTTCCCTATACAAATGCACGTACAAAATTTTGGCGATTTTACAAACTTCCGGAATCACTACCACTGGTGCAATCCGTGTCGCACGGAAAACCACAAAAATTGCCAAAAATCACACATTTTTCTAATACTTTTGACAATAGCTATTAAATAGAAACACTTACAACCTTATAACTTAGCTATCCTCGTGGACAAGGGCTTCTTCTAACTATTTATAGTGACGAGAAGGTTCTTGGTTCAGTATCTGAGGTGTTCTAGTCCCAACAACGAGGCGACTTCAAAATGGCGTCTTTTTTGTGCTTCTGACTGTTTCTGGCTCAGTGGTAGCAGTATATCCTCCAAATAGTGGCTATCCTAGTGCAGAGGCACCGTATTTTTTTTTTTTTTTTTTTTTTTTTTTTTTTTTTTTTTTTTTATGGAAACATGTTTATGCATGAGCAAAGGTCATAAGAAGGTAGCTATGTACATAAAATAGCTAATATTAATCTTAGACCCTACACAACAACAATAACAACAACAAAAACAAGAGACTAAGTAAAATAAATGTGCATAGACAAAAAATAAAGAATACAATAATTATTAGTAATTACAGTCGTAAGTTACAAGCAGAAACACATCACTAAAAGAGATGTTTATTTAATGCATGCCTAAATGATGCCAGAGAATTAATGGGGCTGATATCACAATTTAATGATATTTTGCCTTAGAACTTCAGTTTTTGGTAGCTGCTGCCACGGGACTCGAGATACCGGTCCAAAAGTTGTTTTGTAGAGCGTCCTATGGGGCAAGTATGGGCGAAGGCGACTGAAATAGCAGTGAACAACTTCGTACCCCGAAAAGACTGCCGTAGTTAGTTGCGCTCTTCAAATATTTTTGCTAGTAGTATTCTTCCATCATAGAGCTTTACTTTCGTTGCCTCCACTTAGCTACAGCACTAACACCGGCTGTAGTAGAGCCATGTTCAGCTGCCTCGGTCTAGGGGACACGGAGTGCCCGCCATGGATTGCATTAACTCTATTGCTCACGTGAGCAGTTTCCAATCCCGGGTACGTAGTCTATATGATCTATGATATAAGTTTTTCACGGCCTAGCTCATTCTCTGCGTTCAGTCTGCCCGCGCCCCGCGTGATCGATGCTGTGGCGCGCGGCGCCAGTGCTTAACTCCTGTCACATGACTTCAGCATGGTAACACATTATGAGCATGCGCATAATATAACAAAATGGCGTATAAGACACGCCCAATCGTACAATGCGCTGACCAAACCCACCATTTAGTAACGGTGTCATGATAACACAAAACTAGTGTGACACTGCACTGCGCGCTACAAAATAGAGTGGATTTATATGTGAACTAAGGTGAGCGGTCCAGAGAGTCTTGAGCTAGCCCTGGTAATGAAACTTGAAGAAAGAAAGATTCAGTGACAATTGGCTATTTTTTACATGGCTGGTTCAGGCATACCTGATCGTTTCCGGCATGGATGTGTGGGGGCTTGATAGATAGATATTCTGGCGTAGATCATGAATATGAGAGTTAAAAATCTTAAAATTTAGCTAAGTTGCTCTGAGTTATTCAAGTTTTTGTAATGTATTACATAGCTATATGGCAATATCCGGGCCATCCCTAGCTACTTATAGAGTCTACCGACTCTATGATATATAGGACCTGGGATGTTTCTCAGTTGGTTTTTTTTCCTCTCAAAATTTTTTCCTCACTGATGTTTTTTTTTTGGAGGGTTTTTTTTCCTTGACTATGTTGGCCACATATTCTAAATTAAATCTCAATTTCATTTGGCTCATCCCAGCTATTTAAAGTTTGATGCTGTTTATAGGAAATGATTTACGTATGTACTATAGCTAAGTCTTTTGAATTACCGTATATTATGCTTCAGCCATCTGTCTACTGTATGCTATTTGCTATGATAAAATGTAGCAGCACATGCTCACGAAGTTGCCCAACACCTATATTCGGTATAATATTGTTGCATGTGGGGGTGCATGTGCATCTTAGGTAGCTATATATAGCAGTCAATCCGGTAGTGTTCTGTTGCTACACATGCAGTGCGGTGTATCCTTGTCAGTTGTTACATAACATTGCAATCCACTTCAGATCAGAAGGAACCGAAAGAGATGGGTGATATTGCCATATAGCATGTGGGGTATGTGCTCAATGAGCTATAGTATTATAACATGTTGTTGACAGTAGTGTATGCTTTATAATGTGGTAGCTATCTGAGTAAAGATTCCAAACTGAATAAGCCAAATTGGATTATACCTATAATTAATCTGTTGCTATGAAAGCAAAATATTATCTTTAGCTACATAATATGGTATTTTAGGGATGGCAGTGTTTCCAGTGATGCCTGCTAGTGCATGTTGATGGTCACGGAATGTACTGTCAGTATACTGTCTCTGTAATTAATTTATTTCACACACCACTTTAGGCCGAAGTTATAGGTGCAACATTATCAATAATCTACTCTCCAAGTAATTACTATTGTAATTAATACTGTGATAAACAATTCAAAGATGTAAGTACATGTGTATAGGCGTAAGTGGCAAATCAGTCACCAGTTACTGTAAAAAAATGTATCCACACTATATGAATAGCTAACTATAATCTAGATCTGTTCCTTCTTTTTCATTACCTCCACTTCCTCTCCGAGGTAGCTGATCTTTCCCTTTCGCCTAAATGTCACCAAAGGGGTCATGTGCCGTAAGTACACCGATTGAAGTAAATATGCTCCGAGCGGACGTGAAATCATGGTCCGATAGTGCACCGGTAGCACATGTGTCATATCCACGGTAATCTCAGCGGTTGTGGTAGATTCGTATGTCACAGCCTAAGTCGTTATCATGGCCTCGACTTTAGTCTTGGGTGGCACCTTGAGAGTATCGACTACCCGATATCATATGATAGAGACTCCTCTTCTCTGTTCTCTTTTGCTTCAGTCTCACTTGCTATAAGAGCCAGATACACCAGCCGTGCCCTCGGCAGTTGGAGCTGCGGCCACGTTGAAAAAATCTGCTCCTCCAACTTTGAGGCCTAGATTTCCACTGATGGATTTGGTTTTGCTTGATTCCCACTTTAATTGGTAGGATTTTGACTTTTTCTTGCTGCTGACAATTTGAAAATTAATTGTCATACCAATCTGTGTCTTCTAGTATTTGTTTTCGAGGATTTCATGTTTATACCACCAATCAGGTAATCCATTGTAGCTACTTGTTTGCCGTGTTTGTATGAGATTTGCAGTCAACATCGACAACTGAGTGACCAACCTCCACAGGGCGAGTGGTTTCTATCATGTGGTAAGACATCCCGTTCAGAAATGCAGACAGCACTTGGCTTGAAATACCGATTACGAAGATACCCTCTCCGTATTTTTTCTTCATTGCTTCTTTGATGTAATCAGGAGCTTTAAAATCAGAAGTATTTGACACACCGAATAATCTCATTATCCTCTCCATACTGCCCCAGGTGTACATGTGGCAAGCAATGAATGATCTATAGCTACTAGCTTCAGCATGTCACTTATAAACTAAATGTGCAGTCCTGCTGTTTGTTGTTTGCCTTTGGTGGATCAAATTTATTTTATCACTTAACAGATCAACATTATACATGTTTCTTCAGACACGATAAAATTAACTGTTACATTCAATAAAACTTAATTATATCCTGTGCTGCATTATACTAGCTATTATTATACAAAGTCAGGGGATCAAGTAACGCACAATATCTATGATGGTTAGTTTACTGATCATAAATTATTAATGTTTTAATTACAGAATTTGCATGGTGTCATGAAGCAGATGCAGCATTAATAATGAGTCTTATAATAATTATTGTTGCATAAATGCATGATACAGCTGGACCGATTGAACAACAGACAAGAGTAGAAATACCACACACCAGCGTCCACAGTGAACAACTTTGGGCACTAACGTAGTCACCTTCATTATTGTGTTTTGCGGTCTAAAATATGATTATGTAATGTTAATACATGATGGGACATTAATTTAGATAATAACTTATGTAATAATATAAAGTCCTATATTTTACAATTAAGTAATTATTAGTGACATCGTTCTCAGTTGCAATCTGTATGAATAAAACAAAGCGAACAACTTAACTGTTCAGTAAAACTTGCCAACGTTTCGACTAGATGCCTTTTAACTCATGTCACTGCTAAAATGGTAATTACGGGTAACAATTAACCATGGATAGCTATAAGTAACAATAAATACTATTATTGGGCATTATACATTAAATTTTATAGCTGCATTTACAAAGAGTTTATCAAAAAAAAAAAGAATTTTGCTAGTTATATACAGAACACTAATTAGTTAAAACGAAGATTCTTTGCGGATAACTTAACTATTCAGTAAAGGTCGAGAGGCAAAGGATTGGCAAGCATAATATTGAACTGTAACCCACAGCAACAGCATAGAATACAACTAACAAATAGGCCTGCAGTCATCAGTTTGTACTCTCTCGCAGGATATTGCCGCTCTCCGGTGAAGCCAAAAGCTCTGACAGGAATCGGCAGTGGTTGAATAGTCACAGGACGTTGAGGATAGGGAGCATGATCATCCTCGTTGTCAACCGGAATGCTTGATGGTGAAGGCTGCAACCAGTCATCATGCATAGCTATTATGAGAGTTAGTAACCGTAGCTATATAGAGTAGGAAATTTTTGCATGGTGCAAAAGTTTTCATGGATATACACTGGTGCCGTACATAAAAAATGGAAAATTCTAAATGGGCGGAGAAAATGTGACGTTATACATGCAGCTGTACTGCACAATCGATCAACATGCACATGCAATATGGAGGTGAAAAGTAAAACCACAAAATTAATGTTAAATTTTCTTCTAATGGATGAACTTGCAATTCCACAAAAAGTTTGCAGCGATGAAAGCGTCCCACTATAATAATATTATGGAATTACGTATTAAAATTAATTATGGAGAGTGTGCATACAGCAACACACAGTTGTAGTACTTTTAAAATTTAACCGGCATCAAGCCCCACATATGATTGCAACACCAGTATATAGCTACCATAATTAATGAAACTTTGTCGCTGTCGTGCTGAAGTTTAAGTATATACTTCCTGACCATATTCACACCTTATTATAGTCACGTACATGCAGTTGTGATGTCAAATCCAGAAAGAGCTAGCTGCTACTTACTGTAAGACTGTGTGCACACTCCCTTTTATGTTCTGAATTAGCTAGTACTTTGTTAAATTTATTTTACGAGTGGACTGAAAATCTGATGCATCGTCAAATTAAACAGAATCATTATGATTGGTTAATTATTAATGGCTTACTATAACAGGTGATGCTGCTTCTATTGAAGGAGCAGCTTTCCTTATTTCAATCTCTCTCTGATATGGCTTTGGTTTCTCTCTGGTATAGCTTAAAGGTGTCCTTGTTTGATCCTGCTGAAATGCTCCTGATTGCTCTTGAGCATATGCTGCAGCAGTTGAAGTTTGACTAAGCACTGGACTAAATGTAGTCTCTCTTACGGTAGGCACACTCTGTATTTGTTGGGCTCCACTGGTTCTCTCTTGGATGCGGTGAGTACCTATGTTCTCATATTCTCCCTCAGAATCAAATTGCTGTCTCTTGTGAGAAGGAATTGGAGGTACCTTTATAGTCTTCTTCTTTGCAGCTGCATGGGCTGGAAGAGGTCTAGCAGCCATGGCTTGGTAACTATACCCGAATCAATGTTGATTGCAATCACACTAGAAATATTAACAATGATATAATCTGACTTTAGGAAAAATTCAGAATCTATGTAGCTCTATAATAACCTTGAATACATATAGCTAATAAGAGGTCCTTGCTTACATGATGAGTGTTAGTGCACAATCTTATCACAACAAACAGCTTATTTTAGCACTATATTGGTTTCAGACTTTTGGTATTAGGAAAAATATTGATATCTCATGTGATAATAATTTGCACAAGCCATCCTGGTATGCCGGCTGTATTTTAATAATATTATATCTTCACACCTTCAAGTCTGAGACTTGAAGTATTGGATATATCACATTATCCATAATAATATTATAACAGTATGCAGATAATGATTGATTGCTTATTTACTGTGATTGCATGGATCTATGCAGTAATAATATTATTGTTATAGCTTCAGCATGTCACTCTAGAAATTTTATTAAAATTTAACACTCATGCACACTGTTTTATGTGCCTTTTAATTGGTGGATCGAATTAATTTTATTACTTAGTACATCAACAATAAACATGTTTCTTCAGATGTGACAAAATTAACAGGTACTAATGAATGCACAGGAGTGCAAAACCCTCACCGCTACACCTGCTCAATAATAAGGAGTATTGAACTAGATATATACTACCATAATATGGTAGTATGTATCTAGTTCAATACTATATACATACCCTGTACCTGAGGTACTCCAGCAGAGTCAGTGCATGATATAGGCTAGGGGGAAGGCACCTGTCTATATAACTGAAAACCTCTGTGACTACTTAAACTCAATTATGCACTTGAGAGCCACTGCCTGTTTACATTCAATTTGTCACTGCATTGACAACTGACCATGGCAGCAAGGCACAGAATGGCAACCACAGCTGCACACTATTATAACACTGGCCAGGACTTAACGTGACCACTCTTCCTTGATGCCTGGTAATCCTCAGATGTGTACTTTCTCTCAGACGACCCTTGCCAGACGGACAAACGGACGGACAAACGGACGGACGGACGGACGGACAAAAATCGCCAAACTATTGCAGTAACCCTCCGCCTACGCTTTGCGGCGAGGGTTAATTAGATCTAGAACTGTTACATCATAAATCCTATGCTTACCAAATGTACACTCACGTTATATGCTAACTTATCCAACAAATCTAGGTATCTCATTGGCCTGTCACATTCATCATTGATTCTTCATGCAAGCATGCGGATGCAGCCATCCAACTCATTTTTTTTTATTATTGTTTATTAATTTTGTCCCCATCTTGAATAGGTACATCGTCTAGATATCAATACTGTTTGTTTGTATGGACCCTACCTCCTCCGCAATATTGAATCACTCGAAGAAGTTCAAAATTTAATAGTTATTTGCTCTTCATTTATGCCTCAATGATTCAGAACTTGAACTCATCCCCCAGTGGTATGATGGTGATCGAGACCCTTTCAATTTGAAGTACTTTCCCTGCCAGGATCATAATATTGTATCACTTTGGAACTCCTTACTGCATGCACACATATAATTATAAGATCTACATTTGACCGTCCTCACCCAGCCGCTCCATAATTATTGACTTTAGCAGTGTGCAGACAATGATAGATTGTTTATTTACTGTGATTGCATGGATCTATATACTTCAGCATGTCACTCTAGAAATAAACTTTAACACTCACACTATTTTATGTGCCTTTAATTGCATTGGTGGATTGAATTTATTTTATTACTTAGTATATCAACAATACACGTTTCATCAAACGTGACAAAATTAACTGTAACATTATACCTAAGTAATTAGATCTAGAACCGCTGCATCATAAATCCTATGCTTACTAAATGTATATACACTCATGTTACTAACTTCTCCAACAAACCTAGGTATCTCATTGGCCTGTCACGTTCACCGTCGTCAACCATGCGGATACAGCCATCCAACTCATCTTTTTATTATCTTATCATTTATTAATTTTGTCCTCATCTTGAGTAGGTCGCCTAGATGTCAATATACTGTTTGGTTATATGGACCAGGGCTACCTCCTCTACAATATTGAATCACTCAAAGAAGTGAAAATTTTAATAGTTGTTTGCTCTTCATTTTAATTTGAGCTTGAACTCATCCCCCAGTAGTGTGATGGTGAGACCCTTTTAATTTAAAACACTTTCCCTACCAAGGTCATATTGTATCACTTTGAAACTCCTTACTGCACACATAATCATAAAATCTACATTTGACCGTTCTCACCAGGCTCCCCCAAAACAATTAGCCCATCTAATACCTACATAATATGAATCAGGGAGTCTACTGCATGCACATGCTCGAGCTAGCACTAAAGAGATAAGTGATATTGCCATGGTGTGCTGGGTACGTGCTCAATGAAGCATGTTGTTGATATCAGAGTCTGCTTTATAGGCTAAGTGTGGCATCAGGCCAAAATTTTTTCTCAAGGCACACACTTTAAACTGAATTAGCCAAATTGGTAATTTTTAGATTATACCCCCCCGGTAGTAGCTAGCTGTAATTAACAAAATATAATATTATAGCTACAAAATTGAATAACTGTGAATATTAAGTGGCACACATTATGATAAAGAACAGCTATTATAATACTAGTATGCAGTCTATCCTATAATACAGTACTAAACTAGATAATATACAGTGATGCCCCTAAGGCTCACACTTAACAACTACTAGTAGCTACTTAACGGACCTAAGTTTGCATTTCTCATCTTAGACTATTCTAAAACAGACTTTGTGCTGATACAGTAATTGTGTCATAAGCAGGGCATGATCCAATATTGTAATCTTCATGGTTCTCCTGAAATGTAGATAATCGATCATAAACCTGATCTTCTGAAATGACATCATGATCAGGTGGTATTTGCACTGACTGTTTCAAGTAATTTCTGTTCATAAAATTATGAAAAGTTGTGGATCTGATGTTTAATAGTTTGGTAACTTACATTGCATTAATTGAATCATGTTCATTTCTTGTATGACAATATTTCTTTAATCCTAAGATAGCAACCACTGCAATCACAATGATTAAGAGAAGAATGCTCACTAAAAGGATCAAGGTTACCAAAATCTCCATTAATCCTAGTGTACTTGTCTTGGCCGTCATCAGGACTTACAGTGTCAGTAGATGATTCACACCCATCATTATTGTAGGTAATGGAAGACATTGCCACAGTGCACATTTTATCTACTCTTAGCTGCAGTAGATCAACTGTAAGAACAGCTCCTTCATAAACCCACCCTTGAATATGTTGGATGATAACAGCAGCAGTTACATTAGCAGTTCCATGAGCATAAGCTCGGAAATGCACTGAGCCGGTCTTAAAACAAGTAAACACTCCACTTGTGATCATCAATCTCTCTGCAAATCCACAGCTACAATGAACACGAAGCTGATCTGAAATTTCTAAAGTGATGACTTCCACTTTCTTAATAGTATCTTTTTTCTGTGAAAACATCAAATTTAGTAATGAACCATTTATTATTGCTAATAGTATTAACCTACCACCCATTCAATACAGCTCTCAATTCCACTCAGCTTAAGTTGGAACGCCATGACTATAAATAATTATAGCTTAAAACTCTATAATATTATTATGCTACATCAATAGGCATCTTACAGTCATCCACAGTAACTACAGTGATCATAGCGGATGGTCCATATCCAGCACTGTTGGAGGCTGATATGCTACAGTTATACTCTGTTGCCGGATGAAATCCTACAATTTTGTGCATTCCTGGTTGTGAATAATTCATCTTTATGGTAGCCAAATCAGCAACTCGAGGTGTGCAGGTTAGATTATAATTTTCAATGATGGTATTAGGATCATTGTCAGAGGGAGGAAGCCATGATAGTCTAATAGTTCTTGTACCAGGTATGGCAGCCAAATTATCAACAACTGAAGTGGGAGCTGTAAGAGTGACTGTGCCATACACAGTAGCAATAAACAGCTGATTTACCGCATTGAATATCAAGTACATGAACCCTAATAAATCGACTTACCTACTTCAGCAAATCCAACCAAGGAGCCAAAGCCAGTAAAAAAATGATGATGTTGAGTGTATAGTTGCAATGCAAGTATAGTTCCCAGACTGAGTGCTGGCAAATGATGTGATTGTGGCATTGACGGTAGCAGTTAATGTTGTTTTGTGAACCAATAGAGATTCATTCGTTGACCAGTTTCCAGGACCAGATAAGTCTATGCTCAAATGTATAGGAATATCCACTCCTTGGTTCAATTCCACAGAGCATACCAGAATGACATTGGAACCAATAGATCTGATGGGACTAGCAGGAATGCTGGTGACAGTTACATTGACTGGATCAGGAGCTATAAATAAAATTACTCGATGATAGAATCAGGTAAATAATATTATAATAATATTATATTGCATGGTTTCTTCACTAGCTGTACTGTTCTATGCTGAGTGTTAGCTACAATAATATTCAGCATTCCATATTGATCCCGAGTCTTCTACCAGGTTCGACCCTTATACTGGCATGAATAATTCACTGTAGCTAGCCTTGGATATTTTAATACCTTATCATGATTCAGGTTACAAAGCTCATTAAATTTGCCACCCACAATGTTTACTGTAATTCAGGGTGTAGAATGAAGTAATATGGGGTACCATTTGTGTCAAAATTCATTATTGACAGGCATTTAGAAAAGTCTGGGATTTATGAAAGTAGTAGACATTTGCGTAAATAAATTACTGTGTAACAGTAGACATTTGACATAATTCACAGAATATGTCACCCCATAGGTTGTGTGCCCAATGCATAAGGGCTGCTGTGGGGATTAAATTACCACTAAAGCAAAGGTGTGTTGACAGAGATCCATAATTATTGGCTAAAAAAAGTGCTCACAATACTATTTGCTAAGTACTTTGGTCAGAAGTGGGAGAGGTCAGGAAGAGCCAGGGATGATTATGCAAGTCATCGGAAAGGCCCCTGAAGAAAAGCCCAGTAATAATTATTGTCCTGACATAATATACTTTACCCACTAGCACAAAATTAATTATAAACTTTAATTAACCTTGTGGGCATGCCCCAAGTCTTAGGTCCAGTATTTGTGCTCATATATATGTGTTTGCATGGGGCACACAACCTATTGTACTATTGATTTTAATGTCCACTGTGTATTTTTGTAAACATCCACTACTTTCATAAATTCCTGTGACATCACTAAATGTCTGCCACTACAGAATTTTGTCACAAACCATATGAAGAAGTTCAGGCTGAAAAAGGAACTTTTCACACTCATGCAGGGTGTGAGATATTTCAAAGTGTACTGCGATTAACACTTCCTTGCACTATTGCTGATATCGGCTTAACATAGTAGAATGCACACACATGATATACAGAATGTCATAAACCAAAAATGACGCAGGTTAACTTCAATCTTTTCATAAGCTTCACATATCAACTAGTTGCAAATGAAGCCAGTTTTCTAACTGTGGGTAGAAAAAAGTAATACTGGGCTTCCTGTAGTTGCTACAACTGATTTTAGGAATGAGCCCCAACTCTCTATGGGGATTTTGCACAGGGCCAGCATGAGCATTGACATTTCAGAGCAATTTTGACACAAGAAGACTATCAGTAATAATAAAAATGTGGTTATCTATGAGTTGCAAAAGGATTAAATTTTACTTTTCTGATTGGAAAAAGATGCTACAATAAAGAGATAACAAATAAAAAGGAAAAATAACCAAATTTCTGGTGATTTTTGTCTACTTTTACCATTACACTATGTGTGACAAGGTGAAGATTTTCACTATATTGTATGAATAGCAAAGTTCCTCTCACTTCTTCATATGTGTGTAAATATCCGCTGCAATTTACATAATGTCTACCAGTGAGATTTACGTAAATATCCACTACTTTCATAAATCCCCACAGTTGTAGCATCTCTAAAATTAATGTCTTAATATTACTATAGTACTATTCTCTACCGTGTTTTTGTAAACATCCACTACTTTTGTAAATCCTTGTGACATCACTTAATGTCTGTAATTTATACAATGTCTACCAATTTATGTAAATATCCACTACTTTCATAAATCCTCACAGCTGTGGCATCTCATCTTGAAAATTATTAATTCCACTGTATCAGTGATTTACATATTAAATGCTCACTATACTTTCATAAATCCCCAGACTTTTCTAAATTCCTGCCAATAATGAATTTTGACACAAACGGCACCCCATAAAATAGAACATAGTGACAGTTGTTATAGCAAGATTAATAGTATTATTGTGAAAAGAAGGACATGCTAAAAGATAAAAATTATTGTTACTTACTCTGAACATAGAGATCATGAGTTGCATTGATTTGCTGGTTTTGACCATTGAGCCAGAAGTTTACAATACAAATGTATCTACCAGCATCAGACATTTTGATGTGTAGAAAGTGAAGCATAAAGAGTTCAGTAGGTAAAATTTCTTTATTTTTTATCCATGTGTACGTTGTGTTGATTTCTGAATTGTTGTGCTGTGCCCCTAGAGTATCACATGTCATTTCATAGTGCTGTCCTACACTAGGATTGTTGTGATCAATGCTGATGTAGGCATCAACTACATCATAAATAGAGAATTTCAAAGTGTATTACTAACGTAAACAATTCTAGCCTGATCATGAGATAGGTTGCTTACCCATTATGGCACAAATTTTTCTATGAAAGTTCGTGGCATCTGGTATTACACAGCAGAATTCCCCTGTTCGGGAGGTTAGGTTGATTTTTGATTTACGATGGTTCAAATTGACAGTGCCATCACTGGGACCCCTATTTAGATAGAATATGCTGTCATTGGAAGATGGATCAAATGCTTCGACACGCTCTTCTGAGGGGTAGTACCATTCACCGATGTTATCCTCACAGCAAAATGGTTTGTCTGTAATGCATTGAATTGCATTATTTTCCGCTGATACTATTGAAGTGTTAGTTTCTCCAATATTTATGATTGGAATTATGGCATTAGTGTAGTACAACATCTGCTTCAAAGAGAGGTAAACACCTGCCAGTATATCAAAATAGTTTTAATTGACAGCATTCAGCATTGCACACGAGACATAGCTAATCTGTGCTAGGGCCTCGAGGGCAGGTCTATAAAAGTTTCTGCGTGACATATTATACAGTGGGATACATGGATAGCTATTAGGTAATACAAGTAGCTACGTAGCCAGTATTCTACAAAAGCGAGGGGGCTCAAGTCTTTTCACTCTCAGAGAGTGCTTCTGAGGCTTTCAGGCCGTAGTCTATGCCCATTCAAAAAATGAGGGGATTTAGCTCCCCTTGTTTGGGAGGGGGGGGGGGAGGAAGCTCAAGCCCCTTCTGAATCCCCTATTTCTCCCAGATTATAAAATATCATGCTCATTATTGCATCATTGCTTCTCTTACATCTAGCTGGCTTACCAACAGTGACTCGAGATATGGCTGTACTAGAGTCTCCATCAGAAAATCTTGAAAATGAGAATAGAACTGTAGCTGTACAATAATACAATCCAGAATGAGTACGTTGAAAATTTGTAATGGTAATAATGCTTGTGTATGTAGGTGACACTGTAGTAGTATTCTCTCGGTTGATCAATGTAGCAGTGTCTCTGATACTAAGTCGGTTTGGTCCATTCCATGCGGTGTATACTGTCACTGGAATATTTGAGTGTGTGCTTAGTTTTAAATACACAGAGATGTTGGTACGAGATCCAACTGGCCGAATTGGACTGACCGGGTCGCTTTCAATCTGCATAGAAATTACTACACAGAAGGTAAAATAATGCTTAGTCTATTGAATAGCCCAGGAACTTACTGGTTGGGAGACCAATATCATATATGTTGATGATTCTAGCAGTGCCATCAATTAACAAGCTGGAATTGATGGTGATTTGGCATGCATATTGACCAAAATCTCCTTCTTCAAGTAGAGATAAAGTTAAGGTGTTAGAATTGGAAACAACTATGTCCTCAGTTTGTGAGCTGTTGTTCTTAATCCACTGATAGAGGATCAAATCAATTGTATTATTAAACTCTTCTGCTCCAGATAAAGTACACCCGAGAGTGACGTTTTTCTTTATAGTTCCTTCCATGGCTATATCATCTTCGATTTGAGCCGCTACTGTAAATGAGAACGTATAGAAGTTATTTCTTAGAATTCCAAGCGTACAATAGTTCAAAGGATTGTACTTCTAATGTTGGGATTTCACTCCTATTCTATATAATATGTGACTTCAAACCTCTATCATGCAAGCAAAAATAATGAAGCCATTCCATTAATTTTTAATAGTAGCTAGTGCCGTACTGATAATAGCACACAGCGTTTGATTAACTCCAGTGGCATCAGGTACTTTGCAGCAAAATTTTCCAGTTGGAGACATAATGCTGTTCCTAAAACGGTTGAGATGAACTGTTCCACCATCACCTCTGTTCCTAAAAAAAGGTAGATTAGATCTGTTTGCATTCCCAAAGTTTGGTATCTGCCTGCCATCTGGAAAGTACCACTCTCCATGTCGGTTTGAGGGATGATAGCAACAAGGCTTCTTATCAGTGACACACTGAAGAGCATGATCAGATCGTACTAGATAGTCATTATTTCCAATAATGTCAATAATGGGGATGACACTATTGTTTCTGTAGAACCTTCTATCAAGTGAGAGGTAGACACCTAGAGTAAAACATTATTATAAATTCTGTTGGTTATTAAAGCTTTTCTCCATACCAGTTGTGACTACAATAGTAGAAGAGAGTGACTGACTGGCATTCAAGAGCAAACTGGATGAGGTTAAGAAGGCTGCACATGAGTAATTTCCTGAATCTGATCTTCCAAATGAGCATAGTGTTATTATAGCACTGGCATTCCTCACCCCCCTGCTTAATAATGTCTGATTAGTCATTATTGGAATTATACTGTTTGGTCCTATCCATATCATATTTATTGCTACTGGCCATGGGATATCACTACCCAATGACCTCAATGCTACATCACACTGGAGAGACACGTCTGATGCTATTGGTCTGATGGGATTTGACTCATTACTCCTCACCATAACAGAAACAGGAGCTGGTACTGCAAGAAAAAGAGACTGCAATGAATTATGTGTGCACTTACTCTCCAAGATCCTTACTTTGCGGTACAAGATCAATAGTATCGTTGATCTCTGGGAATAGTACAGACAAACAAGTGTATTGTCCGACATCTGACAGTCTCAGGGGACTGAAATAGAGTGATAACTCAGATGATAACATAGTTCCATTTATTTTCCATTGATGCTCATAAGTTATCAATTCATCCGAAATATTGCATAAAAGTGTATAGTTTTGACCAAGTATTGGAGCAGAATCATCGCCATAGATGTTGACAGTCTTATTGGTGCCTGTTGAGTGATTACCACAGAATGGCATGAATGTCCACAATCAACTAATAATGAATGTGTGAACTCACTGGTTGCCTCCATTGCATGTGTATTCTTCTCCTGCCCCTGAAGCAGGAGACAAAAAACCAGATACGCTGACACCAACCTCATTGCAGCTAAGGATAGTGTTACTGATCCACCAGAGAATTATTATAGATTTCAATTCTACAGCTTTCATAGTATTGGTGAAGTCAATGAACAAGTTTGACAAGTTCAGTGATGTAGGAAGTGAGCGATTGATGGTATAATAATATATGAAGCATATTGTTACCTGCAATAACGTTAACAATGTAATATTATCTCTTAACTTCAGTTTTCAATGTGAAAATTTATGCAAACTTTGATGCAATATAATCTGCAAACATAAGCTTAGAATGCAGCGTTTTGGGCAATCTATGCTGTGAAGTTCACTACAAACTTTTATGTAAATTTTTAAATTTTGAATTGATATTTAGCAAGCTTCAATGATCTTTCATGTAAACTTCAATGCCTCTCATGTGAACTTTCAATATGAAGTTCCATGCAAACGCTTATGTGAACTATCATGCAAACAATAAATAAATGTCATAATATTATTTTATATAAAATTAATGTAAAGTTTTAACTTTCTTGAGAACTTAGCTAAATAGTCAGCATGCATGGCTTATTTTATTTTCACTATAAGTTCTCTGCAATGCATGTAGAGTAAGCAATTAATCCTCAGATGACAGTTAACAAGCTTAAGATGGTGTGATCAGACGAAGGCAATTGGATAAAAGTATCTCTTTTTAGATAGTTTCAATAGCATGGTTTGCATTGCCACTACAGCAGCTCAATACAGGCATAACACCAGACCATGGTGTTGTCCAAATAAACAACGCTGATTATTGCTTCACATTTAGCTAAGTTTGTGTGCAAGTTAACATATTTGCACAAAGTATCGATATCAGTGATATATTATTATTGTAAACTTTAGATGAAAATTCACAAAGAGTTTGTATGGAACTTCACATTGATATTTGCATGAAAGTTTACAAAATTATTGAAATTTGCTATAAAAGTGTGGATTAATTTTATATCAACTCAAATTTTGGAAATTTGCATCAGTGAACTTCATATTAAACTGTAGCAGAGACTGCCCAAAACGCTGCATTCAAAGCTTATGTTTGCAGGTTACATTCATGTTTGGAGTTTACATTACATCCAAATTTGCACAAATTTTCATATTGAAAACTGAAGTTAGAAGGTTACACTGTTGTGCTTCATAGGTATGCACAAAATTATTAATTTATAGCCATGGCACATGTATTGTATCCCATGGCCACAATAATTTAACAATACATGATTGTGCAAACAAGTAAGCATCCATGGGTTCATCAGACATTATATGCAGCTATATAGTTGCTTTAATCATCAATGAGCCTGCATGATCGATAATAATAATAATTGTAGATAACTTGAGATTGCATACTTGGCACTAAGATTAGGGGATTCTTGGTTAGGTAGATAGTCATTGCAAGTATGTACATACATTTTTGGCAAGAATAATTGTAATTATTATAGACAAGAATGAATGTGCTTGCATGGCAGTCTATTCATATGCACATCAGATTTTGAGCTAAGTTACATAACAACATTATTATTACATAATTATGGTAGCCATCTAATACAAAGAAGCTATAAGTACTGAGGGAGATGAAAAGAAACACATGCAAGGGAGGACAACACACGATTGGCAGAATTTCGGAGCTCTAAGGTGCTACCTTCTCTTCTCAGTTTCATTTCTGTGAATCTCAGGGAATAGAAGAGTCCTCTCCATGAGGACCAAAACACGCCATCTGGGAAGAATCCTTCTGGTCTCTCCACTCCAGTGTAATTTCCCGTCCTGTAACATGTTAAGGCATTGAGATTTGCAAAGTGTTGGCTTTCAGAAAGATTAAGTAGTTGTCCATCACTCAGGCTAGTGTCACGCCACCACCCACTCATCAGCACACTATTACTTTTACTGTCTCTGTGATGAGCAACAAAAGGTTTACCATTGCTAGTTGCTAAACTGTCACCAGCATCTCCAGAATATCCACCAATCACGAGCTGGTAATCTGTGGTAGCATCCAAGATTTGGAATAGGGAGTATTTGGCAAACCGTGTATTGCCTTCAAAGTCATCCATGTCCACCCTTAGTCTAAGAGTGGTATTTCCTCCCGGACTTAGCATTGTTAGTCGGTAAATATTATTTAAATTCAACCAAAATTTACTCTAAGGTCTCTAAATCCATTAATATAGGATGGTAAAGTACTAAAGAAAATTTGTGTACCATCCATTCTTCTCTGAAACACTATCCATCCACCACCATCAGTTTCCATATCACAATAGACCTATAGTCATTAATACCAGTGTATAGAAACATACAAGGTCTCATCCAGTGGGGGGGGGGGGGGGGGGGGGGGGGGGGGGGAGCTTCTCCCTTAACCATTTTAGATCAACCATTATAAAATTAATCACAATTGACTAGTAGCTAGCTATTAACAATTATGTGCTTCTAATAATATATTTATCCCAAGGAATTTGGTGTGATATAGCTAAACACCCATGCACATATTTATCACGCTTCCAGCCCAAATTTTAATTAACAAAACCCAGACTTATCCTTATTAACTGTATAGTTCATACATCAAATGGTGGCAATTTGTCTGGTTTGATAGTGTAGATTCCGTTGCATCTTTCACCAAGGTCAAATGCTGCTTTTCAATCAGTGTAGTACCCTACAAAATTAATACTAGAATTATGTGATTTCTTTCCTTAGGTTAATCATGGGGAGACTAGATTTTATGTGACTTCTGTCATGATCTAAACTTTTCTGCCATAGACTAGATATTATACCATTTAAGATACTAGAGCGATGAACATGATTGTATATGACAAGTTAAGACAGTGGCAGCCACAACATAAAATGTCAGTATAGCTAATTGTTATGGTTGAAGAATACCAAATTATTGTCTACAAAATTAATGGTGAGTTATGCCAAGATATCTAGAGTAAGTATTATTAAAATTTGCAATGGGGTGCAAAAATATCATCAGATAAGAAAGTCATAAATTAAATGCATAATGTATACTGTATATTAGTGGTTAATCTCTAATAATAACTAACTTAAAGACAGTTCAGCAATAGCTACAGTAATCAGGATAAGATTTATATATCTTGTTGATTACTAGTAGGTATCAACTATATTCCTCAAATTATTCTCATTTTGTTCATGATCTTCTAATCTTACATGAAGCATATTGTCGTCTGAATCAATCTCTTGAGGAATCTCTTGATAACCAATACACTTGTGATTCCTTTTGCAGATAATTCTACTGAAACTTGTGATAATGATAACAGTAAACTGCATCAAGGAAAATGCTATCGAAATCTCCATGAATAAAGAATTTTCACTTCTTGTGTACGTAGTAGAACCAACGAAAATTATTAAATTTAAAAGAGTGGTACCCTCTAAAATGCGCACTAACTTGGATTTATAAACAGTTTGAATCGATAAACAAAAGAAAAGTAGTGCCAACGAGAATTGTAGAAGAAGTAAGCCAATGAGTGGAGAGGTGGATGATGTTACTGTGAAAAAAATCAAATGTGTTATTCTTGCCAGGAGTAGTGTTCCAAACCAGTAATGGTGCTTGTCTTTGAGGGGAGCAAAGTAGGCATCATAGAAAGGAGTAAATTTGTTTATCCACCTCAACAGCCGTAGGTGAGAGAGTCTCCTCCAGCACTGTATCAGGAGGAGGAAGAGAGTGACTGTGAGACAGAAGATCAAAGAAGCTAGACCAGCAAGAAAGAGATAGATGTGTGGATGTTTGCAGTATTGTAGACTTCCGTCAAGATACCAAACGATGCTTTTACTAGTTTGATTGGGATAATGTGTTAAAACTTCAAACTCAAATATTGCTGTTGCTGTACGGATGAGTTTAGTATATGATAAGAGAAAGAGTGTAGCTAGGAGAGGAACTGCTCTGTCACCAATGAGGTTAGTCAGGCGAGAGGAATAGCGACATGCAATGATGATGACTCCAGCAATGAGCCAGATGTAGAGAGGGAATAGAAACTGAAGCCATGTTTTCCAAAAGGCAGTCAGACCAACTATGAGACAAGTCTCTATTCCAAAATCTAAATTGAGCCAGGCAATAAAGGTATATAATACATTCATTGTCAAGGTTTGTTTGAACGAAAACAAAATGTCTTTAAAAATCCATAGGGTATTTGCATAAAGTATGAGCCCATTAATAAGTCCTTCTGTAACCGTTAGATTTAGTGCAAGGATAAATATCACAAGCAGAAAACCAGCGGTTATGAAAACAATAAACAATAAGAGAGAGCTGTCATTGGAGCACCTGATGCATCGAGAAGATCCAATTACAAGGCTATAGTTGGTTTTACATCCACCACACAAAATACCAGCATGATTATTGGCACACTGAGCATTAGGATCTCTGTTAAGGTTAACAATTTTTTCACCTGACTTACAGTAGTCCAGAGGGCAATAACGAGCAAGTAATATTCCATTACTCTCATTTAAACTATACTTATTAAAAGTTGCATTCACCCATATAGTGCTGTTCCATTTGAGATAGCCTTCATTGTCGATAATGAAACACTTAAAATGATTATTTTTCAGGACAGGATAACAGTTGCAGCCATACAGTCGATCTACGAGAATGAGAGTAAATCCCAGTGGACAGCCAGCGAGCAGGGTAATGTTAACAAGCACTGGTGCTGTAAGAAGATCAATGGCAATACATGTACGGTGGCTATATTCATACTGCTGAATCAGTTGCGTGACCCTTTGCTTACCAAAGGAATATGCGACATCTACACTTGAGGTGTGTAGAGATAATGCTTCATGCAAGGATTCCCCTGTGTTACTTGAATAAAGACTGTAGCTAATATTGGAACACTGTACACGTCCACTGCTTCCGAGGAATTGACGATATTGATCAGGATGCAGCACTGATTTACTTTGTTTCTGTGATGGCAAAATACCTGCATCTATTGTTCCAAATGTAACTCCAAAGTCATAACCAACTACAACTGCAGAAATGTTGAATAATTCTCCGCGATATACTCTAAACCAATTCACAAATATGCTTGAAATATTAGCACACTGTGGTTTTCCATTGAGGTCACATAGACACACTCTCTTTGGATTCGATGATACTGGTGAGAGACTGCTGTTTAAGCTTGGTATATAGCGGACCGTACTTCCCCAACAGAGAGATTTAGCACATCCCAAATTTCTGATACTAGCTCCATAGACATGCATACCTACTCCTTCTTTAGCTACATTCTCTCTAAACAGCACTGTGTTAGAATAGTTCTCGGATCTAAATAGGCAGGTCTGATCATAAGCATAGACTGCTCCACCAAATTTCTTAGCAGTGTTGTGGCTAAAGTTAACACATGAATCACTCCCAACTTGTATGATCCCTGAGAGTTGTATATAGAGCGCACCTCCTTGACTAGCAGAGTTATTGTAGAACAGCATTCTGGAATATTTGTCAACTGATGTTATAACATCTCCATCACGATGATAGATTGCTCCACCTAGAGACGAAACTGAATTATTAACAAAATAAATAGCACCATGCTCGCTGATGTATATATTGCTTTGTGTTTGATAGATAGCTCCGCCATGAGCTACACCTTTAGCTGAGTTATTGAGGAATCGTATGATGGAATTGTTAACAATGAAATCACTCAATATCAGGTACATGGCTCCACCTCCAACTCCATAATTATTATACTTACTTTTAATGACATTGTTAACAAAAAACATGCTCACGTTGTCATAGACAGTCATTAGCGTACATTTTAGGTAAAGCCCTCCACCACAGTTGCTCGCAGTATTACTTTCTAAATATACATGTGCTTTAGTAATGCTGAAAATTGATCTGTAATTACTGTTACATTGATAAATACCTCCAGGATCAGTGATTGCAATTGCTCCACCACATGAATAATATTGATCATTGCCAACAGTGTTGTTGAAGAAAGTCACAGTTCCCGTTAGTTCCAATGTGCTATTGTCGACAAAAATGGCTGAATGCAGAGCATGACTGTATGAAGAGAATGCACAGTTGCTGACTTGAAGCACAGCATTTGATTGAATTCTAATAAAGCAATTATGTTGAAATGTGCAATTTTTTAACACGGCTTGAGAATTGGTTATGTTGATGACCGATACCAGTGATGATGAGAACCCTGAATATCCATAAAAGTCCACATGTTCTACTTCAAATGTTGAATTCTTTCCAATAAAATTGAGTGAGATAAAGAAAATTATGACATATTCAATTCTTACAGTTACGACATTAGCAAATGTGTACATGCAATTTCCAATGTTTTCTTGATCATTAGTGACATTCACTGGCATTGGCATGTATATCGTTGCATCCTTTTCTCCTGAGGCGCTCGCCATAGTAAATCTCTCGAGATCAGTAATGTGCAGGTTCTGAGTGCAATTGTGGACTCCACACATGAAGTAGAGTGTGACATTGATGTGGTCTGGTGAGAAGTAGTGGCTACTGTTGCTGGCATAGTGGTCCATTGTGTGACAGGTCTCATTGGATGGACAGCTGCTGCTGTTGTGAGCACAGGGCTCAGTTGGTTTGACATAGTAGACCACTCCGTGGGCGGCTGTCAGAGTCAGAATATGACTCGACACTACAAGTAAGTGAGTAAGAAAACAGATTATCATGATAAATGGTATCACATGAGTATTTCTGCCAGCTGCTAGATACTTTTATACTAACCAATGTGTACCCAAAATCAACTATTATCAGTGTATTTTTTTAGAAACCACAACAAGCCGTAGTAATATTATCAATATTAAACTTTATATTCGGATAGTATGTTTAAGTGCAAAATCATGCCCTTCAACAAGAGCTCTACACACATAAACATACTATCCAAATATCAAGCTTAACATTGATAATTATTACTATGGTTTGTTATATGGTTTCTTTTATGTACAAAAAAATTTTGTTGTTGCCAGGCACGATTTTGGACTGTTTGTTTGTAGTAATAGCTACATCAATTTTGTAGAAAGTAAGTTGGATATTGTCATGACAAATTTACTACATAATTATAATGATCCTTTTTTCTCAGAGCAGGTTACTATCCAACTTACTTCTATGAATGTAGCCAGAGGAGGTACGACAGGAAGCTATTATTAAGCCACACCCACCATTTCTGTCCATAGATAATAATAATGTACAAATCTGAACATCAAGAATGACCTTGTTTTGGGCTATCTGATTTAGGATTTGAGCACTTGGCATCGTCATAACTACATAGGTGATGTTTTCCCCAGAAGGACCCACTCTGTTTTCGTGTGGTAGAAAATGATGCCTCTACACGGCTGAAGACTATTAGTAGGCTTCAAGAGTTGATGTCTGGTATATTTCTGTGTTATCTGTTAGATCCCTTAGCTAGTAGCTACAAAACAACTATCATGCTGAGGTTTCAAACGACTTGCTTTCACAAAATAGTCAGAGTTCAGTCATTGATTGCATTCCTCAGACACGTAATGAGTGTGGCTTGACTTCCTGTCGTACCTCCTCTGGAATGTAGCTGTCAATATAGCTAGCTACTTGTATCGGTGTGTAGACATAAACATAGGACGGATTACAGTACAATAATATTATTATTCAACTCCTACAACAAACTACATCTATGTTGACGTCTATACACTCATTGCTGTTCTGACTGTTTCTGTGGAGGAAGATGAATCATATGCACACACGTACAGTGATAGCAAATAGCACTAAGCTTGTATACAAGTCTCAAGTAAACATGGGTTTATCAGCATTATATATGTGCTTTATATAACATTATTATCAATGACTGAGCCTAATGTAGATCACTTGTGATTGCATACATGAATGGCACTAATTTAGGGGGTTCTTGGCTAGATAGTCGTATATTACATTCTTGCCAATAATATTATAGAAAATTGCAAGAATGATATCATTCTTGTATGCATACATGGAAACCAGGCTATTCACATCAGATTTTGAAGCAAGATACATATTATTATCATTCAATTTGCATAATAATATTAACCATCATGGTAGTACTAACATTAATATTTTGTCAAATACAAAAGAAGCTACAAGTACTGAGGGAGATGAAAAGAAATACAAGGGAGGAGAACACACGATTGGCAGAATTTCGGAGCTCTAAGGTGCTACCTTCTCGTCTCAGTTTCATTTCTGTGAATCTCAGGGAATAGAAGAGTCCTCTCCATGAGGACCAAAACACACCATTTGGGAAGAATCCTTCTGATCTCTCCACTCCAGTGTAATTCCCCGTCCTGTAATATGTTAAGGCGTTGAGGTTTGCAAAGTGTTGGCTTTCAGAAAGATTAAGTAGTTGTACATCACTCAGGCTAGTGTCACGCCACCACCCACTCATCAGCACACTATTACTGAATCTCCCACGAGCAACAAAAGGTGTACCATTGCTAGTTGCTAAACTGTCGCCAGCATCTCCAGAATATCCACCAATCACGAGCTGGTAATCTGTGGTAGCATCCAAGATTTGGAATAGGGAGTATTTAGCAAACCGTGTATTGCCTTCAAAGTCGTCCATGTCCACCCTTAGAGTGGTAGTTCCTCCCGGACTTAGCATTGTTAGTCGGTGAATATTATTTAAGTTCAACCAAAATTCTCTATTAAGGTCTCCAAATCCATTAATGTAGGAAGATGAAGTACTAAAGAAAGTTTGTGTACCATCCATTCTTCTCTGAAACACTGTCCATCCACCACCATCAGTTTCCATATCACAATAGACCTATAGCCATTAATAGACACATACAGGGTTTTTAATGCAGTGGGGGGGGGGGGGGGGGGGGGGGAAGCTTCTCCTCTGAGCATTTTACTTTAATTAGATCAACCATCATGATGTCACAAAATTAATCATAATTGAATAGTAGCTATTTTCATTTTCATAACAATTATGTACTCTTCAAATTAATGTTTATCCCAAGGAATTTGGTGTGATATAAACACCCATACACAAATTTATCACACTTCTGCCCTAAATTTTATAAACCTCTGACTTATTCTTATTAACTGTATAGCTCATACATCAAATGGTGGTAATTTGTCTGGTTTGATAGTGTAGATTCCGCTGCATCTTTCACCAACGTCAAATGCTGCTCTGCAATCAGTGTAGTACCCTACAAAATTAATACCAGTAGTGATCAGACAATCATTTCAACTTGGCCCATGCATGCATGTTTCACTGGCCGGCTATAGTCCAATAAAAATGCACAATAAGCTTACTTGCACTCTCTTCAACAGATTGAAAGCAACTGGTGCTTGTTGTACAACTGAATAGGTAAAAGCTGTGGACAAGGCACAGAAGCACCAAAATAAAGTTCTTCATTTCTTATGGAAAACGTTCTGCTCACTCCTAGACTGACCCTGATGAAGAAATGATTAGAGTTTCTATTAAATAGATGTCGAACAGCATAATAGTTATTGTGTGCAATATTAAAATTCCCATTTGAACCTTATAGTTATGTACATCAAAGACTTTAAGTCATAGAATCTCAAAGGGAAGCTACACAAATTCTATAGGAAAGCTAACGAGTGAAGGATGTAAGTACATGGTAACAGGATGTGGACTAAAATTGATGTAATGGAATACATGCAGCTACAGGATGCTCATGCCATGCATGCTGAATCCTGTATTATGCATGCAGCACATTATTATTAATCATAGGAAAGTGCATACACAATTTTATGTATTACTTAACTGTGGCTGTTCATCGGTGCAAAAGACTGACATAGTAGTCGAAACTATAGGCATCATTTCCAATAATGCCATATTGGTGTAGCTAATACGAAATCAACATGATCATAATTGTAGTGGATTCTAAAGTGCCAGATTGGTGTTACAGTAATAGTTGAACGTATATAATGAGGTTTAATTACTGCGCATAAAATTTTCATCACTTTGTGCAAAACAAAATCAAAACTTTGCGAATTATGGTAGTTTTATTTGAAACAGTCATAAGGCCACTGTTTGTTGTAAACGTGTTTCTGGTCACATCAGAGCCCACTTAGCCATGCGGGTGGGCGGTTATCATTATTCATTATTCCATTATTTTACCTCAGCATATCCTGTACAATTTGAACATTTCCTGGACAAACCACAGACAGGATGGTGACATTAATTTTGGTAATTGAACTGAGCATGCGCAGTGCCAAATAATGGCAATAATGGCCAAAACAGGCGGCCTCCAAAATAGCATGCGGGCGGGTGACCAGAAACACGTTTACAACTAACACTGGCCTAATACTATAATACCAGTATAATGTGTGATTACAGGTGGACGATGACTGATGAGATTTTAAAATTGGCGAATGTGTTTCTTATTAGGACCTGGTTGTTTGTCATGTTTGAAGGTAAGAGCTAGCTAGGAATAATCCCTGAACACTTGATCTGAGTTCAACAGAAAGGTTCTTTGCAACACATACCTACAATCGCAATCAACTAGGGCTGTGTGCACACATATTGAAGAGAATGCACGATAGTTATCATCAATAACACCAGAAATTTTGTATGGAAGGTGGCTGATGGGGTGGCTACCCATAGTAAACTATACTGGTGCAAGGGGGGTGGCTGGTTAACAATGGTGGATGTCTCCAATACTATATTGCATAAAAGAACTAGTGAAGGGGGGTGGCTAGCCACCCTATGCACCCCCCCCTGGATCAGCCCCTGAATAATATAGTTGAAGTAGGAAAAACAGCTAACACCTGCAGTTATCTCATCACTGACACAATATCATACTGTTTCTCTCTTTTCTGCCATATATATTACTATTTATAAGCTACTAGAGCAATAATATTATGACAAGACTACGGCAGCCACAACATAAAATGCCAGTATATGGTTGAAGAATACCAAATTATATAGACTGCTGAGTCCACAAAAAATTTATATTAATGGTGATTTAGAATTATTATACCAAGATATCTAGACTAAGTATTACTAAATTTTACAATGGGGTGCAAAAATATCATAAAAAATTACAGATAAGACAGTTGTAAATTAAATGCATAATGTATACTGTATATTAGTAGTTAGCTACTCTCTAATAATAACTAAGATAGCTCAGCAATAGCTATAGTAATCAGGATAAGATTTATACCTTGTTGATTACTAGTACGTGTCAACTGTGTTCCTTAAATTATTCTCATTTTGATCATAAATTTCTGGATCTTCTACTCTTGCATGAAGTGTATTGTCATCTGAATCGATCTCTTGAGGAATCTCTTGATAACCATTACACTTGTGATTCCTTTTGCAGATAATTAATTCTACTGAGACTTGTGATAATAATAACAGTAAACTGTATCAAGGAAAATATTATCGAAATTTCCACGAATAACGCCTTTACAGTTCTTGTGTATATAGTAGCTATAGAACCAAATAAAATTATTAAATTTAAAAGAGTGGTACCCACTAGAATGCGCACCAACTTGGATTTATAAACAGTTCGAATCGATAAACAAAAGAAAAGTAGTACCAACGAGAATTGTAGAAGAAGCCAACGAGTGGAGAGGTGGATGATGTTACTGTGAAAAAAATCAAATGTGTTATTCTTGCCAGGAGTAGTGTTCCAAACCAGTAATGGTGCTTGTCTTTGAGGGGAGCAAGGTAGGCATCATAGAAAGGAGTAAATTTGTTTATCCACCTCAACAGCCTTAGGTGAGAGAGTCTCCTCCAGCACTGTATCAGGAGGAGGAAGAGAGTGACTGTGAGACAGAAGATCAAAGAAGCTAGACCAGCAAGAAAGAGATAGATGTGTGGATGTTTGCAGTATTGTAGACTTCCGTCAAGATACCAAACAATGCTTTTACTAGTTTGATTGGGATAATGTGTTAAAACTTCAAACTCAAATATTGCTGTTGCTGTGCGGATGAGTTTAGTATATGACAAGAGAAAGAGTGTAGCTAGCTAAAAGAGGAACTGCTCTGTCACCAACGAGGTTAGTCAGGCGAGAGGAATAGCGACATGCAATGATGATGACTCCAGCAATGAGCCAGATGTAGAGAGGGAATAGAAACTGAAGCCATGTTTTCCAAAAGGCAGTCAGACCAACTACGAGACAAGAAACTCTATTCCAAAATCTAAATTGAGCCAGGCAATAAAGGTATAAAATACATTTATTGTCAAGGTTTGTTTGAACGAAAACAAAATGTCTTTAAAAATCCATAGGGTATTTGCATAAAATATGAGTCCATTAATAAGTCCTTCTGTATAACCGTTAGATTTAGTGCAAGGATAAATATCACAAGCAGAAGACCAGCAGCTATAAAAAAAATAAACAATAAGAGAGAGCTGTCATTGGAGCACCTGATGCATCGAGAAGATCCAATTGCAAGGCTATAATTAGTTTCACATCCACCACACAAAATACCAGCATGATTATTGGCACACTGAGCATTTAATTTAGGATCTATATTAAGATTAATAATTTTTTCACCTGACTTACAGTAGTCCAGAGGGCAATAACGAGCAAGTAATATTCCATCACTCTCATTTAAACTATACCTTTTGAAAGTAGCATTCACTCATATAGTGCTGTTCCATTTGAGATAGCCTTCATTGTCGATAATGAAACACTCAAAATGGTTATTTTTCAGGACAGGATAACAGTTGCAGCCATACAGTTGATCTACGAGAATGAGAGTAAATCCCAGTGGACAGCCAGCGAGCAGGGTAATGTTAACAAGCACTGGAGCTGTAAGAAGATCAATGACAATACATGTACGGTGGCTAGCTTCATACTGCTGAATCAATTGCTTGACCCTTTGCTTACCAAAGGAATATGCGACATCTACATTTGAGGTGTGTAGAGATAATGCTTCATGCAAGGATTCCCCTGTGTTACTTGAATAAAGACTATAGCTAATATTGGAACACTGTACATGTCCACTGCTTCCAAGAAATTGGCGATATTGACCAGGATGCAGCACTGATTTACGTTGTTTCTGTGATGGCATAATACCCACATCTACTGTTCCAACTGTAACTGCAAAATCATAACCAACTACAACTGCAGAAATGTTGAATAATTCTCCGCGATATACTCTAAAACAATTCACAAACATGCTTGAAATATTAGCACACTGTGGTTTTCCATTAAAGTCACATAGACATACTCTCTTTGGATTGGATGATACTGGTGAGAGACTGCTATTTAAGCTTGGTATGTAGCGGACAATATTATGTTCTCCACAGTGACATCTCCAACTTTTGATGCTAGCTCCATAGACATGCATACCTACTCCTTCTTTGGCTACATTCTCTCTAAACAGCACTGTGATAGATAAGCTTTCAAACCTAAATAGGCAGGTCTGATCATAAGCATAGACTGCTCCACCAAATTTCTTAGCAGTGTTATGGCTAAATTCAACACGTGAATCGCTGCCAACTTGTATGATCCCTGAGAGTTGTATATAGAGCGCGCCTCCTTGACTAGCAGAGTTGTTGTAGAACAGCATTCTGGAATATTTGTCAACTGATGTTATAACATCTCCATAAGGATGATAGATTGCTCCACCTAGAGATGAAACTGAATTATTAACAGAAATAAATAGCACCATGCTCGCTGATGTATATATTGCTTTGTGTTTGATAGATAGCTCCGCCATGAGCTACACCTTTAGCTGAGTTATTGAGGAATCGTATGACGGAATTGTTAACAATGAAATCACTCAATATCAGGTACATAGCTCCACCTCCAGCTCCATAATTATTATACTTACTTTTAATGACATTGTTAACAAAAATTATGCTCACATTGTCATAGGCAGTCATTAGTGTACATTTTAGGTAAAGCCCTCCACCACAGTTGCTCGCAGTATTACTTTCTAAATATACATGTGCTTTGGTAATGCTGAAAATTGATCTGGAATTTCTTTCACATTGCCAAGTATCTCCAGGACTGATTGCAATTGCTCCACCACATGAATAATATTGATCATTGCCAACAGTGTTGTTAAAGAAAGTCACAGTTCCCGTTAGCTTTAATGTGCTATTGTCGACAAAAATGGCTGAGTGCAGAGCATGACTGTATGAAGAGAATGCACAGTTGCTGACTTGAAGCACAGCATTTGATTGAATTCTAATAAAGCAATTATGTTGAAATGTGCAGTCTCTTAACACGGCTTGAGAATTGGTTATGTTGATGACCGATAGCTACCAGTGATGATAAGAACCCTGAATATCCATAAAAGTCCACATGTTCTACTTCAAATGTTGAATTGTTTCCAACAAAATTGAGTGAGATAAAGAAAATTGTGACATCTCCAATCCTTACAGTTATGACATTAGCAAATGTGTAGCTATGTGCGATTTCCAATGTTTTCTGGATCATTTGGGACATTCCTTGGTATTGGTATGTATATCATTTCATCATTTTCTCCTGAGGCGCTCGCCATAGTAAATCTCTCGAGATCAGTAATGTGTAGGTTCTGAGTGCAATTGTGGACTCCACACATGAAGTAGAGTGTGACATTGATGTGGTCTGGTGAGAAGTAGTGGCTACTGTTGCTGGCATAGTGGTCCATTGTGTGACAGGTCTCATTGGATGGACAGCTGCTGCTGTTGTGAGCACAGGGCTCAGTTGGTTTGACATAGTAGACCACCCTGTGGGCGGCTGTCAGAGTCAGAATATGACTCGACACTACAAGCAAGTGAGTGAGAAAACAGATTATCATGATAAAATTTAATGGTATCACAGTATCTCTGCCAGCTGCTAGATACTTTTATACGAACAAATGTGTACCCAAAATCAATTATTATCAGTGTATTTGTTTATGCATAAAGAAACCGTTACAAGGTGTAGTGAATATCAATGTTAAATTTTATGTTTGGATAGTATGTTTAAGTCCAAAATGGTGCCCTTCAATAATAGCTCTACACACATAAGCATACTATCAGAACATCAGGCTTAACATTAATATTATTACGGTTTCTTTTATGTACAAACAAATTTTGTTTCCTTCTACGTATTGTTGAAAGGTACGATTTTGTTTGTAGTGATAGCTACATCAATTTTGTAGAAAGTAAATTAGACATTGTAATAACAAAAATAGATTTATAATGGTCCTTTTTATCAGAGCAGGTCACTGGCCAACTTGCTTTCTATGAATGTAGCTATCAATATAGCTACTTGTATCGGTGTATAGACATAAATACAGGGCGGATTACAAGTACAATTTTTTATTTTATTAATAGTATTCTATTCCTACAACAAGCTACATATTATTATGTTTATAATGTATTTATGTCGACGTCTATACACTCATTGCTGTTCTGACCATTTCTGTAGATGCAGATGAATCATATACACACACGTACAGTGATACGAATTTCAAAGTGTTATAGATCTAATATTAAACTATTCTAAGCAATAACACTTGTATACAAGTCTCTAGATTAACAAGCAAGCATGGGTTTATCAGTATTATGTGCTTTAAATATTGGCCTAATGTAGCCGCAGTAGATCACTTGTGATTGCATACATGCATGGCACTAATTTAGGGGGTTCTTGGTTAGATAGTCATAATAATTATTATAGCAAGTACATGCATACATTCTTGGTAAGAATAATATAGACAAGAATGATCATACTCGTATGCATATATAAAATCTAGCTATTCACGTCAGATTTTGAAGTAATACCATTATCATTGCAATAAAAATATTAATCATCATGGAAGTACTTTGTCAAAATTTAATACAAAAGAAGCTACAAGTACTGAGGGAGATGAAAAGATATATACATAAGGGAGGAAAATACACAATTGGCAGAATTTCGGAGCTCTAAGGTGCTACCTTCTCGTCTCAGTTTCATTTCTGTGAATTTCAGGGAATAGAAGAGTCCTCTCCATGAGGACCAAAACATGCCATCTGGGAAGAATTTTTGTCGTCTCTCCACATCAGTGTAATTCCCCGTCCTGTAATATGTGAAGGCGTTGAGGTTTGAAAAGTATTGGCTTTCAGAAAGATTAAGTAGTTGTCCATCACTCAGGCTAGTGTCACGCCACCACCCACTCATCAGCACACTATTACTGAACCTCCCATGAGCAACAAAAGATTTACCATTGCTAGTTGCTAAACTGTCACCAGCATCTCCAGAATATCCACCAATCACGAGCTGGTAATCTGTGGTAGCATCCAAGATTTGGAATAGGGATTATTTGGCAAACCGTGTATTGCCTTCAAAGTCGTCCATGTCCACCCTTAGAGTGGTATTTCCTCCCGGACTTAGCATTGTTAGTCGGTGAATATTATTAAAATTCAACCAAAATTCTCTATTAAGGTCTCCAAATCCATTAATGTAGGAAGATGAAGTACTAAAGAAAGTTTGTGTACCATCCATTCTTCTCTGAAACACTGTCCATCCACCACCATCAGTTTCCATACCACAATAGACCTATAGTCATTAATATCAGTCTATATAAACACATAGTACAGGGTTTCATCCAGTTGGAGGGGGGAAGCTTCTCATTTAAGCGTTTTACTTTAATTACATCAACCATCATGATGTCACAAAATTAACAGTTGAATAGTAGCTATTTTCATTTTCATAACAATTATGTGCTCCTCAAATTCAATGTTTATCCCAAGGAATTTGGTGTGATATAAACACCCATACACACATAATTATCACACTTCTGCCCCAAATTTTATAAACCTCTGAATTATTCTTATTAATTGTATAGCTCATACATCAAATGGTGATAATCTGTCTGGTTTGATGGTGTAGATTCCGCTGCATCTTTCACCAAGGTCAAATGCTGCTTTGCAATCAGTGTAGTACCCTACAAAATTAATACCAGTAGTGATCAGACAATCATTTCATCTTGGCCCATGCATGCATGCATGTTTCACTGGCCTTGCTATAGTCTAATAAAACTAGTAAAAACACATAATAAACTTACTTGCACTCTCTTCAACAGTTTGAAAGCAACTGGTGCTTGTTGCACACCTGAATAGGTAAAAGCTATGGACAAGGTACAGAAGCACCGAAACAAAATTCTTCATTTCTTATGGAAAACGTTCTGCTCACTCCTAGACTGACCCTGATGATGAAGTGATTAGATTTTCTATTAAATAGATATCGAACAGCATAATAGTTATTGTGTGCAATATTAAAATTCCCATTTGAACCTTATAGTTATGTACATCAAAGACTTTAAGTCATAGAATATCTCAAAGGGCAGCAACACAAATTCCATAGGAAAGCTAACGAATGAAGGATGTAAGTACATGGTAACAGGATGTGGACTAAAATTGATGTAATGGAATACATGCAGCTACAGGATGTTCATGCCATGCATGCTGAATCCTGTACGTGTTATGCATGCAGCACATTATTATTAACCATCATAGGAAGTGCATACACAATTTTAGCTAAATTTGTATTACTTAACTGTGGCATAATATTATAGTGTTCATAATAATATAGCGTTCATCAGTGCAAAAGACTGGCATCACAGTCAATACTGTAGGCATCATTCCATCATTAATATTGCATGCAAAATAATGCCATATTGGTGTTTATATTATAGCTAATATGAGATCGACATGATTATAATAATGGATTCTAAAATGCCAGATTGGTATCTATGAATCTATCATGGGGAGATTTTATGTGACTCCTGCCATAATCTAACAATTTACATCACATATAAAACACACATGATATTATTATTATGTTCGCTGTATAAGTTAGTATGTATATTATTATAGTCGCATAGAAAATATTTGTCACTTTGCGCAAAATAAAAGAAATTATAAAAAGTTCGTAGTTTGATTTGAAGCAGTCATAATGCTAGCTATATAAATTATGCCAGTAATGCGTGCCAGGGATTACATGTGTGGATGATGACGATCAGATTATTATTGGTGAAATTCTATGTGTTTCTTATTAAAATTAATTGTGCATCATGTTTAAAGATATGAGCTAGGAATAACCACTGAACACTCATTCTGAACTTAGAAAGGTTCCTTGCAACACAACGTCATACCTATAATCACAATCAACTATAGGGTTGCATGCATGCATGCATGTCATGAAGATGAATAAACGATAGTTACCGGCATCAATAATACAGTTGAAGTAGGAAAAACAGCTAACACTTGTTATCTCATCGACACATTACCGTATACGCATACAGCTATACTATCATTGCAATAATATTATATGGAGTGGAAAGTACCAAATTACTTATTGAAACGTTTGGGACATTTTCTTGCTTTCATAGCTATACGTCAAGTTATCAATACTGTAACGTCAGTTGCTCTAGACCTGTTGGGACTACAGAAATGTAACAGGATAAATAAATGGGACCTATAATTATTATAATAATTATTATTGTATTACCAAGAGTATAATAATAGAGAGCAAGAGGGAAAGTATCCTACTTCACATCCACTTCACATGCTAGAGGCCTCATACCTAGCTGTTTGTGGGTATGTAGCTAAACCTCATGTATAGTGTAGAGCACTAATGCAGCTACTATATAATACCAGTATGTGATGTTTTGGGACAATCTGTGAAACTATCTTGTCTGTGAATATCATTACAAAGTCATAACCCCCGTAAAGGGCTATAATACAGTACCATAGTGAAGAACCCTCACTCTCTATTAAAATACTCTTGGTATTACAATATTGCTCAATGGAGTATCCAGAGTGGGGCCGACATGCTTCAAGTGAGAGGCAGCCACTAAGACAATACCTTGGGTATTCACTTAGTGGCCACCACACACCAATTAACTCAAGCATGTCAGGCTCACCCCAGCAAACTGGACAACAGAACAATCTTAGTCTATAATAGAGGATAAGGATCCATGAATGGAAAAAATATATAGCTATAATATTATTATTTGAATATACATGTATAGAAACATTAATGATAATATAAAAATGGTGGACATTGTAACTGTTAATAGCCACAGAAAATATATTTTTTGAAAGATTTGCAAATACTCTTAACAATAGGAAATATTTTAAATACAGATATTACTAATGGAAAAATGGGAAAAAAGGCAGCTGAAAGGCTCCACAAAACAGCATCAATTAAATAACATCCAGTTTCTATGCTACAAAAGGAAATTCCAGAAGCAGTAAAGCTAAACAAGATAGCCACCAATAGAATAACAGTATCTACAATATTGTGTATGGAATTTTTATAAGGCCTCACAGTAGCGTAGAGAGCAGTTACTGGGATTAGGAACAGACCAAAAATGACAAACATAAAACCACTTTTGATAAAATAAAAGACAAGTAATCCAGTAAATCTTAGAAAAAGGAAAAAAGCAGAAAAATATCTGCAATCAAATGGCTCTAACTTGTAGTAGCCTTGAAATACATCCACGAAAGTATGCAATCTCTGATTGAAGTTGACGAATTGACAATAATTAAGACAAGACTGAAAACAGCGGCAGGGATAGAGACAGAGCAAGACTAATGGGATTATATTGAATATGACACACACACAGATAGCTAAAATTGCATATGGTAGATGCTCTAATCCAAAATATTCCACAGAAGCATCATAGTACATATAAGTATCCACTACATGGCCAGTCACATTCACCACTTGAACTGGTGTCAGCAAATTGAGCGATGTGTCAAGAATCTTGACATACGAAAGTAAGAAGAATGTGCTAAATACATTGATGAAAGAGATGTTTGTAATTTTTATCCAAGTGAAACATTGTCTTAGTGGTTTCCAAACAAACTGAAAGATTGTTGATCGATCATGAACTTGTACCAAAACATAAGTAATAAATATGAGCACCAACGGATACAATGCTATTGCATAATCGAGAGTAATTACTTGAAGAGCCGATATCCTTGGATGAAGACACAATGGACTAACATCCATACGATAGAAATCCAAATTCCAAATACCATACATAAATATTACAATCTTCATAACGACAATTTCAAAGCTGGTAGGATCAGATTCTGTTTTAAGAGAACCATTAAGAAGACTCAAGTAAGAAGGTGAAGAAATCAGTTGACAGACAAAGATACAAGCACTCAAAGAGGGGGAGGTAGCATCGAGCTGAAAGACAATCACTGCAAGGTACAAGGCAGTGACAGGTAGGTAAGCTATCAATAAATACTTGATCCAGTTGTTATGATAGTTAGTACAGTCTGCACACTGAAGTCCATAGGAATATGCAGAAGGAGCATAGCCTTCAATGCACTTACTGCACAGTTGACCAGTTCTGTTTTGTGGTACAACTGTGCTACAAGTAGTGTTTAGCTGACCTCTTGAGTTTGGAATACGATAATAGTAGTGTGAAGTACACAAAAAGGGACAATTTCCCAAGATGACTGTGCCAACCTTTTCACTGTAGGACATGCAATGGCAGGTCAATAGACACACACTTAATGGTGCGTCACGACAAAATGCTGTTGGTTCACTACTAGGCTCATTGCATATTACAACTCCATTCACACTGTCTCCACAAACACAGTCTGAGCTATTGTACTTAAGATATGTCCAAGGTGGACATAGCTGACTCTGAGATGACACACTCTCGGTACTTTTTAAATTCACTTGACTATAAGCCGCTGCAGTTAAGCTGATGAGTAGAGGTTGAAATAATATGCTCAATATGTATACCATAGTCTAAGAAATGTTGAGCATGAACCTGTTGAACCTATACGGTGAATATTCTGTAGCAGCACTGAAACTTATAGCATTCGATTCCAGCTGATCCTTACATAATATTATATACACAATGTCATGCAGAGTTGCTTGCACGTGCAATAACAACAATATAAACATTTCCATATTATGCATGCATGTGCATGGAATTCCGCATCTGTGTTATGACAAACATGAATGAAATTGAAGGATGAAGTGGGGATGGCAGTGCGCATCAGAACACAAACAATAATATTATTTGTATAGCTACCATGACATTGTCCACTATTAGCTTTTCTCGATTATCATGCATCTATTGATATCGATCCATCCTTGATTTGAGTTAATCTTATATAAATGTCTGTGGGAGAAATTTATCTGTGTTATCCATAATATAATCATAATATTATGGCTCGGGAGGGGGGAGGGCATAATGATCATTATCAGATGGCATTGATGATAATTATTATCCTAAAGAAGAGTAAGAAAAGAACAGTAACAAGTATAATAGATATATAGGCATTATGGCATAGATCATGAAAAGTTAAAGATCTTAAAATTTATCATTATTGCATATCCGGGCCATCCCTACTTCGATAATAGAGTCTATATTATTATCAACTCTATTGTATACACATGACCAGCTTACAGCTACAAAGTATTTGCCTATATAGTTTCAAATGACAATGATTGTACAATGCACTTATATTTGGTAAGAAATTTATAATGCAACACTCTATGCTAACACAATCAAGATAGTGTGTGGCTTACATTTCATGCCATCTGCTTGCCATATGGGCCAGACAGAAAAAGAAACCATGCATGGACATCTGATTTCTATACATTATGTGCAGGAAGTCTGTAAGATATATGGCAAAGTTTTCTACACACTTTGTTCAGTGTTAACCTTGTTTATGATCTTGTAAGACTATGATGATTCACTTGTTTCCAGATATGCATTCTCTGTTAACCGTATAACATCGAAGATTCTGAAAACATACTTTCCATAAAATTAATACGTATTATATTATATTATTTTGTATACCAGTGAACAAAAGGGGGAAAAATATGGTAGCTGAAAGTATACAAAAGTAATATCAACAAAAAAACTAGGTCTCTAGATATGGTTATTTTTATGCTAACAACGATGCCGCCAACAACAACTAGAGCTCTGTAGAGCACATACCCCACACGCACATTGCACAATCTATACTGATGTACTTTGTGTGTATGGGAGAAAAAATACCGAATAGAAATGCTGTTTGGTTGCCTATAGTGATATCAGCCATGCAAAAAACACCGGCTGACTCTCTCTCTGCACCAGATCTAGACTAGGTAGCTAGATGTATGTACGTATCTTATGTTCAGATTTTTTCACATTAATTTTCTGCCATTACTGGGAAGTGAATGTTTAATATGTCCCATGGTCCCTTTTCTCAGAGCAGGTCACAATTGGTCAAAGCCTGGCTATACCTCATTTAGGAGAGATCAATCTGGAGTCTATAATAATATCTGCTCTATTGCTGTTAGTCCATCACCTTCAAATAAATTCATTTCTATAATAACAATATTATTATTATTAATAGTACCGTACATTTTCACAATCTAGAATATTCAGGTGAAATGTACCATAGTTACTGTATAGCTACTTGATTTGACTTAGCTAATATTAGAGCTAATCTCTTACCTTTAAAGTTTTCTTATACCTCATGTGATCATTTCCTGTGTGGGAGGAGCAACCAACACAACCACAATAATAATGTCATCCACTTCACACCATTGATATCGTTGCGTCTTCTTAGCTGGTCGTCAACTGTGCTCACCTTAACCTAAGTAACAATCATCCATGGCCATGTGCTTCACAATGGTATACAGTCAATATAACGATCATCATTATTATGGATTCAGGTAACTTAATTAACCACAACAATATACAATTGTAATTTCAGTACCATATAATGTACTGTTATTATTCTATTATTATAATAGCTGTACAAAGTGACGATTTTATTACAAAGGATATAAGCTTAAGCTAAGCCTAAGCGCAATATAGCTACAGAGCATGAAATGTTTCAGGGGAAAACACGAGAGCAATAATAACAGTATTGTAGCATAGTGAGTGGGATAAGTGAAATTTATATCTTCATCTTCTTGGATGGTGGACTACTGAACTCAGTGGACGGAACTCCGGCAAGAAACATGGAGAACTGGCCACAGAGTTCCGTCAGCTGTCGACGCAACATGTTGAGTACCTTGAGGTTGCTGCAAGCATGACTCTGATTCTCAATAATCTTGAGCATATCTCGGATTTGCGAGACTGCTGAGTCATCGCCAGGCTGTCTTGAGAGAGAGAGAGAGAGAGAGAGAGAGAGAGAGAGAGAGAGAGAGAGAGATGTAGCTAGAACAATTTGTTCATAACCATAGATTCTATAGACTATGTAAACAGGATTGGAAACTGCTCACGTGCAGGGACGAATGCAGGATATTGTGAATGGGGTTCTTCTTATGAAAGATTATCGTCAACTACGCCCACTTTTGTGTTGGCAACACCCCTTTTTGATCGTGCTTGCCACTGAATCATGCAGCTCCTAGAAAGATGACGAAAGAACCTGTAAGTTTCCTGATTATACCTGTAATAAATAAGGCCAAGACTCCCAAAATAATTTAATTTCACATCAAGAATCACTGACACAGTCGATTTTTTCATTGGAAGATATTATTACTTGAGGTAGGTTTGGGGTCAGGGGTAGTGAGCTCATGTAAGGGAAACTGAAAGTAAATCCAAATTATTATAATTAGGGTTGTTATTCCTGGTGCTCTAGGTGCCCCTTGTGTCAATGGTACCCTTGGTGCCTCTTGTGTCGTAGATGCCTCTGGTGCCCTTGGTGCCCCTGGTGCCTCTGGTGTCGCTGGTACCCTTAGTGCCTCTGGTGCCCCTTGTGTCGTTGGTGCCCATGGTGTCGGTGGTGCCTCTGGTGCCCCTGGTGTCGTTGGTGCCGCTGGTGTTGTTGGTACCTTTAATGCCAGGGGCACCAACGACACTAGAGGCACCAGGGGCACCAATGACACCAGAGGCACCAGTGGCACCATGGGCACCAGAGGCACCTACGACACCAGGGCCGTGACCAAGGGCACCAGAGGCACCAGTGACAACAGAGGCACCAGGGGCACCAAGGGCACCAGAGGCACCTACGACACCAGAGGCACAAGGGGCACCAACAACACCAGAGGCACCAACGACACCTGCCAGGTCCAGAGGCACCAGGAGCACCAATTAAAGGCACCAGAGGCACCTACAACACCAGGGGCACCAAGGGTACCAGAGGCACCACTGAGCGACACCAGAGGCACAGGGGCACTAATGACATCAGAGGCACCATGCAGGGGCACCAAGGACACCAGTGGCACCTACGATACCAGAGGCACCATGGAGGGGCACCAACGACACCAGAGGTACCAGGGGCCGCAGCAGGGGCACCAGAGGCACCCACGACACAAGAGGCACCAAGGGCACCATTGAAACAAGGGGCACCAAGAGCACCAGAAATAATAACCCTAATTTGGATTAACTTTCAGTTTCTAGGTACACATTATATGAGCTCACTACCCTAAGTTTGTGTATAGTAATTACCCCGCGCGCATGCGTAAGGGGTAAAGCAATCGGTTGTGTCGTTGTCGTTGTCGTCGTTGTCGTTGTGAGCACAAAAATCGCCATATCTCGAGGTCTATAGGCACCTGAGCGACTAGTAAGCACAATCAATCAGTCGTATTTGGCGAAAAAAACGGGCTTTAGCGTGCTTCGAATCGAGGGACATAGTCCACGAGTGTCACAAATAGTGCCTTTCTGTTAGCCTTCGTAACCACGCCCTTGTGCTTTCTGCTCATGCGCATAACAAATATTATGAGCTGGTAATGGTCGTCAATAATGCTAGTGGCACATGTTTTGCTACTAGCATTTCTACCGGTACTCATATTTGTTTCCCTAAAAGCAGATCTATAGATTGCACAATGTGTGCGCGGGGTATGTGCTCTAGAGAGCTCTAGTGAATGTCTGTGTGACTGAGGATTGTGGTCCATGCCAGTGCTGTGCCAATATGCATGCACACAATCATTTAGGAGATTTGCATTGGGGTAGGGGCTTGGAAGAACTATAACACAAATACATATTATGATAGCTCTGCAGTAGTCCTCAATCCAGTTTACAATTTGACTACATGTGCAATTCTCATAATATCACAGCCTGATACTGCAGCAAACATAGTTTTCAGTAGTGGGACGTACTGCTATAGTAGCAATTAAAGTCATTGGCCATGGGATGGATTGCGGAAACAGTTTAGATAGGATGCTTTTCTCATTATAATTATAGAGGTTGCAGTGCAGGTAGGTTGAGGTTGCAGGCAGTTATGTATTAACACCTGCAAATAGTGTAAGTTGTGTACCTCAACTAGTATTTCCCCAGCTAGACCTGTATCATAGTATTTCAGTCCTGCATCCATGCCTATTACCCTGTATTAGCAGGCACGTGCAAGTAGGTTCACAGTCAGAGACTAGAGTGAATTTCAGCTCACTTAGAACATTCATTTTTGCAAAATAACACACTCTGCTTTACTGACTTCTATTGCACACTCATTGTCAAGTGCCCCAAGTCAGTCATTAGCACAGGGTTGATGTGCTAATATAAATACACCGACACAGAGCTGATGGGCTAATAAATTCATCAGCACACACTCCTAGTTAGCTAAAGGCACACTACATAATATGTGCTCGAGCCAATTATGATGAAGTGGTTTCTTTATTCAGATTCACATGGTGATACCCAGAATCTGGCTTTGCTCCAGTATGTGTTTAGCTTCGATGAACAGTCAGTGAAGGTAGCACCACATGGTAATTAAAAAAATCAGAAGGATATGTTCGCACAATGCCGAGTGTTATGAATAAGCTGAAAGGTGCATCGACAACCAACACAGCTAAACGTGCATTAATATTTGTATCCAATAAAAGTGGTGGCATTACAAGAGTAATGCATTAATTATATATATTATTAGCTGGTACTCTTCCTAGAGGTCGACAACAGGTGAATGACATTTGTAGGGGATCACTGAAGTCCACATAATATTATGATCCTGTCTTTTCCCTCATGATGATGTGCAAGGAAGGAGAGGGTGGCAAATCTTCCAATGCATTTGTCAGAATCGTAACAGGTGCACCCTACCCATGCCAATGATGCTGCTTGCATTTGACTGGACACTGGATGGTATGTATCGTCAGATTTTGTACTCCAGTATCGCAAATCAGCATCACGGGCATCGATCCAACTTTCAACCTAGGAACCTTCGATGTTACTGTCACTACCTATCTCCACTTGCTACTGACAGTCCAACAAAATACAAGCATCCAGTAGGTATAGGCCCTGTAGGAACGCAAACGCAAACGCGATCCGACTGGAAGTAAGATATAAAAAGTCCGCATGAACGTAATGGTCGCCAATATCGTAGATGCGATGGCTGAATGGTACCTATGTACTAATAATCCCTGACGACCAAAATTTTAAATGCGACGAAAATAATATCGCTCCAGATATAGCCTTAGTTCACCCTCGTATATACGCGTGCAGCTATAGCTAGTGCTTAGCACATGGCACTGAACCTTTCTTTCTTTCCTCATGCAAATCAGTCTATGACTTGCTAGCTAGCTATATCTAGCTATATGGAACAATCTACCCATGCACAAAGTTCAGCCAGGAATGACATGCACATCAATAATGTTAAGGTACCATTAAATTGCGTGGGCGTGAGGTGGGGGATATGACACCTAAACCACATCAAAGTCATTAGTGAGGTGCATGTTGTGTAACCACGCCCTTTTAATTGCACAGGTCTCAGGGGTGTGGCTGCTAGAGCCGGAAGTGTTCATTTAATATCTTCCATGGACCGGAAGCCGAGCCGGAAGGGAGGGGCCAGGCCACGCCCAAAACAGCCCCACCCTGTTCCCCAAGGACCACCATTCTCAATCAAGTGCCTACTAACCACCGGATGTCCACCGGAAGCCCACAATCAATCCCAATTAAAACACACAGCTTCCTCAAGGCCAAAACACACACAAACACTTGGAGGCCGTTCTGCCACACCGCCCACGCAAGAGCTCACCTCATTTCCTGTGTGGGCGGAGTAACAACACGTCATCGCAACCACATCCGCTTCAAACCATCGTCAGCTTCCGTCCAGCCGTACAGGCCCCTCGATCGCACCGCCGTACAGTGCCTCATTAACAGACATGGCCTCACCTTTGACCTCCTGCCACGCCCCCAAAGCCTCCTGTACGGGTTCAAAGGTCACCACCGCATCCGGGACACGCCCACCTATCGCCGCAGCCACGTCCCCGGCCCCGATGTCCAAGCACTGGCCTGTGAAGCCACGCCCAATCGGAAGCAATAAAACCTGCATTAACGCACACGCACACACTCCACACAGTGCCAGGAACACGCCCACATGCTTAATTAGGCCTAATTAGCTTTTTTTTTTTTTTTTTTTTTTCAAGGCGACCTGAACACTAAGCAGAAAAAAATTGTCCAAAAACCACCATATAATCGAGCTGGGTGCATAGTGGAACCATACAATGCAAGCAGGCAGCCTAAATTTCAATTTTGTCAAAAAGTTGGTAATGGTCGTCACGTTTATGTGCGCGCGCGTGGCCCCGCCCCTCACGTAGCGCGTGGGCAGAAACATTGCAAACGCATGGCTTCCCTGTACAAACATATGGGGAAACTTCAAAGGGCCGTAACTTTAATTGTAAGGTGTGAATCAAAAATCTGTCCGGTCAAATCTCTAGTTTCGACCCATTCTGCGTGCCCATGTAAAAATTATCTCCCCAAGTACTCCCAAACCCCCCATGAATTAGATTATTTAATTATTTAAATCTTTTCTTTTTTTCAAGCTAAACCACACCATAAGATAAAAGAATTACAACAACCTGTATTTATAAGAAATACCATCTCATTTGTATAATATTATGGAGGACCATAGAATGTAACCATACAAGTTATATGAAGCATTATTATTCAAAAGCCTCGGCAAATCTTACTATTGTCTTACTATTGTGTGGCTCACACAACAAAAGATTCGTGTGGGCCATGTATCACTTGTCAGCTACCGTATACAAAGTCTAGTTCAACAACAAATATTATATGTGCACACAAGTTTCAAGTACATTTTACATGGACCTGTATTAGTATGTGCAAAGCCTTGATGAATCACTGTTGCATACCATTTCCCACTGATGAGTATGTATGATAATATTATCGTGTGTACATACATACATAATAATAATATTATGCCAAATCTCAATTAAGTTGCTCGCACATAATTTTAATTGTAAGGCAGAATATTATAAACATTAACTGATATGCTACATACTGCAGCTGTTGATGGCCACCTGTAATTCCAAAAGCATAATAATTATACTATCTGGCTGAAGCTACTGTAGCACCTTGTGAATGACCACCTGACACTCCTTTATCACTTGCAGTCAGTTGTCATACCACCTGAGTATACACCATATCCAGCAGTTGCACATGTATATACAATAATAGCAATAGTTTAGTTAATGTCCAGGACCCACCGTATTATCCAATTTAACTAGATTGATATCCTTGATCCCTGTAAGCTGATGAAGTTGGAAGTTGTTTCTACTTTTCTAATAATTATCAAAATAATAGTAATTATTATTATCATTATCTACAGTAACAATTCAAGTAGGTACCTATCAGAATCAGAATTAACGACTCTTAGCCATAGGCTTACCAATACGATCGAAATGTTGGCTTCATAATAATCCGATGTCAAATGCTGAAGATATTATATTTTAGGTATAGCTAAATTGCAGCATCATGATGCAGTTAAAACTCTTTAGTACTACCTACCTATAATGCAAAGTACATGCACCTTAGTGGTTTGAACTTGACTTACCATTGATATCGATTCAGAGTTTAATTAGCTGTTAGCTACACCAAATCCAGTTTTATGTTGATATGACTGGTTGAGACTACATACACTCCTTGATATTATGTTAAAAGGTAAATTAATCTAATCTATAGCAGATTCTGCTAATTTTATAATCGTGTGAGACAGCACCCCTTTGCACAATCATTAACATGGTAATAGCTATAGTAATAAGTAGCTTTAATTATTATAACATCAGAAATGTACACAAATTAATATACTGCTATAATAAAACAAGTTATAGAGCTACCTAGCTAGATGGACACCTCAGTATACAGTTTCAGAGTCGTCACAATCTCTCAATCCCTGTATAGAGTGTTGCCGTGTGTGCAGATTAGGTGAGTTATGTACAGTATAAATACATGTGTATCGGACAGGAATACAAAATCAAATACACTAGCATGGCATGCAGAGACTACATGTGGGCCTATAGCTATAATTATAGCTAGCACGATTTCAAAGGCTAGCCTTGTCATAATGCACTAGACTATTATAATATAGAAATAAAGACTTTCAGGTTTAGGGCTGGTTCATTCACCATATCCCACCATGATGGCTTAGTCATAGCTAGCCAAACGCATGAAGCTCATGCAATAAACACACAATTTTATTTACCTCCTTTCGATCAGGGTGAGTGACGCTTCGCTGGACTCCACTTAGTGAAGATAGGCAGTTCTAGCTAACTCTAAACGTAGTACCAACTCCTGCCTGTAACTTGTAGTACCGCTCTCGGATCGACGCTCGGACGTCCTTGAGTATTTTTAGTGCCTCACGTTCATTAGCCAAGGTAAAGGTTATATACCTTCGCGCGATCCCGAACAAACCCGCAGGTATGCTCATTTGTCCTGATTAAGTAGTACGCAGTATGCGCGATTGGGCGAACGCGTCATAGCCTGCGATCGAGTTTGTACAGGCTCTATGGACGTACGTGAAATACGGGACTTCCCCCGCGCGTTAAAACCACTAAATCTAGCATTTACTCGGATATGAAAGTAAAACTAAAAATTCTGCCCACAACATTTTTATAGATTTTCAATTCTGTCCATGTATATAAAATTTTATCTCATAAAACCCTTCCCACGGCTAGATAAGTTAATTATTTACATTACATTACATTACATTACATTACTCATACGGAAATTCTTTTATCTTATGGTGTAACTACTTAGTGTTTAATTTGTCGTTGCGGTTAATAGTTAAGCAAGAATGCTTTGATCTTGCTTTGATGTGGGCAATTACCGGCCTTTTCTTCAGGGGCCACTTCCGGTCGCTAATTACACGCGCATAATCATCCCTGGCCGATTCTGGACACGCCCACCTTCGACCAAAAGCATTCGTATGGCCTCTTCGGCCACGCCCCTTCACGATTCGCTAATTGAATTAGCCATTCCTGACGCTCACGCCCACGCAATTAAATGGTACCTTAAAAATGATACAGAGTTTTACTGCCACTTTCCTGTAATCTGACTGGTCATAGAAGGTAACTAAGTAGCTTATAGTTACTTGTGGGTTTTACTTAGTTACTTGTAAATTTTACTTACTAGTAGCTAGTTACTCCAAGTTGTAAATTTTGGCCAATAGGATCTGTAACTTGTATTATGAGAGCTCCAAGGCAAATAGCTGTACTACTAGCTACAGTTATAAACTCTAATTTTAATAAAATAACTTTGCTCACCTCGGCCAATGGGATCCACAGTATTAAATTTAGCAACCCTCTGTCCCCTTAGCAACACCCTCGCTATGTTTGTGTGTCACAGCTCAGGGCCATCGGGATGCTAAATACTGTTACAGTATAGATCCCTTGTCCTCGGTATCTAACTATTATATCAGTGGCGTAGGAAACGAGGAGGCTCCAGGGGCTGGCGCCCCCCCTTGTTAGTAGACTAGCTAAGTGTCGGTTCGTGCTCTCAGAGTAGCAAACCCTTGGGAAGTTCTCTTAGCCCAGTATTATTATGACACAGATTTCTTACCTAGCCTGATTATGAATAAAATGTGCCTCAATAGCTGCCAAATCTATTCTACTTGACCTTACAGTTCGTTTTTTCATCGAGATAGCAGCCTCGATCGTGCAAAAATGGGCGTGGTTTGACACAAAGTGGGCGTGGTCATAAAATTTGCGCGCGCTTCGCGCGCAATTGTATATTCAGCCCCCCCAACCTTCAGCATCTTCCTACGCCTATGTATATAGAAGGAGCAAAGCTTCTTGAGTTTGCATGTGGATGCATGGACAATTTATGATGGTTAAGAATGTTTATTACTGCCATGCCCACATTCCTGCATGTATAATCAATAGGAGCTAGGTAACTAAGTACCTTATATTATCTACTTGTACCTATGTTTTACTTAGTTATACTTGTAAATTTTGGCCAATAGGATCCATGGTATTATTAATAATTATGAGAGCTGGAACGCGAATAGCTGCACTACTATTATAATAGCAACAATTATAAAATTCTAAATAACTTAGCTCATCTTGGCCCATGGAATCATTCCATTTTTTTGCACACATAATATGCAGGGCAAATTTCTAGACGCTTTCGACTATGCATGGAGTTAACTTCTTCAATCTTGTAGGGGGCTCGAAACTTAACTTGCATCAGTAATCGAGATTCGGACGCACGAGTGAGATATTTGGCTATATATACATTTGAAGAAGACTCTCAGGAGTAGAGATTAATAATATTAGTAGAATCTATGATAAATGAGTCCTGGATTCTATGTGCTTTTGGATATAATATCATGATAATAATATTATATTATTATGTGTTTTGACCATGAAAGATCATTAGACAGCAATAGACGTACTATAGGTAGACACAATTTCTATAGTTATTGTTTGTATGCCGTAGACATGGAGAAAATGGTGACTGGGTTTCTGGTTACTAATATTAATTTTATGTACATTAAATTGCAGATAATTGATATTGCAGTCAACCCAATTCAAGATTCTATCAATATCTTCCTGGAGTACTTAAGGAGAACTCATGCACCTTCACACAAGATTTACCTATACAATAATTATAGCATATCATCAACATAATAGTATTATGGCTGAGAGAGGCAGTGATTTGATACCATCAGTTTAAAAATTAATAGCTAGTAGAGGGCCAATAACAGAACCTAAGAGAACAGGTAACGGATCTGAGGTTGCTCCATTCAGTATACAATTTGCTGTGTTAATTCTACCAGCAAGATAGCTTTGGACCCATCTCAGCAACATTGAGTTCAGATTTAGATTTTCCAATTCACTTAGTTACTGTAGACTAAATGCACGATGTGGTATACAGACGGTTAAACACTTTTCTAAAACTTTTCCTATTTAATTTCCATTCCCTAGAAGTTGGAACCAGTTATATAAAATTTCAAGGAGACAAGCTTAGTGGTTGTTGATTTATCACACTGGAATCCCCACTGAGAATCAGAGATCGGTTGTGATGACTCCAGGTGCTTAGAGAGCAGTTAGAAGATGTGTCTCCAAGATTTAGCTCAAAACTGGTGCATTCAGGAGAGCTAAGCAGTCTGGCTATCAGTGTGCTGATACCTGCCGCATATCACTTTTAGCCTTCAATATGCTGTGGATAAAGTGGGACTGCATGAAACCTTAACTTTAATAAGTTATTATTCTAAAGATAACTATAATTGAAAGCTGCTTCTGCATGCCATGTTGTTAATCTAACGTTTATGTATGCTAATTTTCAGTCTGCATGCATTCATTATTATTTATCACAATTAACGGCAGTGCATGAAGGTCACTTATTAATAATTATAATGTTACAGTAGTGACCATGGAAATACTGATACTTTAACATCGATTCTTGCAATAAGTAGACAATGCAATGCTGGGCATATAACTTGAAGCATTCATATCGGCAGGAGTACATTACTAGGAGTGTGCAACGCACACAATAGTAGTGCAGACATCTCTTTCCAGATTTGACATCACAGAATATCATTAATATGCAACCACTAAAACCATGAAGCCATGAAGGTTATGTCTGCACTGTCCTATCAGTAACTAGCTAGCGCTGCAGCTGCAGCTATACAGAATGTAACTCAGTGGTTGCAACTTAAGTACCTTCTAATGATATTCAGGCCCATGTGCAAGGGTGGTTGTGATGTCAAATCTGAAAAGAGATGTTTGTACTACTATTGTGTGCGTTGCACACTCCTAGTAATGTACTCCTGATATCGGCTAATTTAAGTGGTTTATGAGTAGACGCATGCATGTGGTAGCTATAGTCTAAGATCGATCTGCTATAGTATACTAAACTGAGTAAAATAATTATGTGTCACTAGCAGTCAGAAGCGGTTGCGCAAACTTTACCGCATCTATGAGTCTAATTAAACCGCATTGCCAACCGCATGTTACTGTACCACGAGATACCAAGAGCTACATACTTGCAGTCTGCGTACACCCATCCGGATATCTCCGTATTTAGCGACCGAGTGTTGTGCAGCAGCAGCAGCCGAAGTGACTCTGATTGTTTGCCGTTGTGACTGTGTACCTCTCCGTATACAGCTATATCTTGTCCAATCATGGATAGCAATTTGGATGGTACTTCCTCGGAAACTGACCGGCGTTCTCAATCCAGTACTAGTGCTGTACCACTGCAGTATCGTTCGATAATCACGCAGAAGATTCTCCAGTTGCCCATATGGGCTCCGATTCTGAGCCAGAGCGTTCATCTAATGTCTGCTGGTCACCGGTATGTTGTAAGTCAGCTAGTGATCATGCATGGACAGTGGGAAGCAGTATTAATTATTATTATTATGTAGTATGTAGCTATCGTATATATGTGACATTGAACTACAACAAGGGCAGTGTACCATCCATATCATCCGGCAGTTGCGTTTAACTTAGTCTCTAACGCAAACGAGAACCATAGTTCAAATGCATGCCCATTGAGTGAAATAGCTATCGCATGTGATATTGAACTATTTTATAACAAGGGCAGTTTACCATCCGTCTTGCAGTTGCGTTAATCTCTAACGCTAACAAGAACCATAGTTCAAATGCCCATTGAGTGAAATACTGCGGCTATTACATGTGACATTGAACTATAACAAGGGCAGTTTACCATCCGTCTTGCAGTTGCGTTAGTCTCTAACGCAAACAAGAACCATAGTTCAAATGCTCATTGAGTTAGCTACAGTATATAGCTAGCTATCATATGTGACACTGAACTACAACAAGGGGAGTGTAGCATCCATATCATCTAAGACTTGCAGTTGTGTTAGTCTCTAAAGCAAACGAGAACCATGATTAAAATGCCCATTGAGTTGAAGTATATAGCTATCATAATATTATTTTTATGTGACATTGAACTATAACAAGGGCAGCTTACCATCCATCTTGCAGTTGCGTTCGTCTCTAACGCAAACGAGAACCATGGTTGAAATGCCCATTGCATAGTTGCCAACCTTGTAAGAAACTGATGCGGGACAGATGAACTAAAGCGCGCGAAGCGCGCGCGAAAAATTGGGGCCACGCCCATTTTTGCATTGCCACACCCACTATTTGGGCAACGTCCGCGACCACGCACAAAATCCACCTACCACGCCCACTAAATCTCGAGATATACGGACAAAAACAGGGTAGTATACTAAGGTTAGGCTTGTGCCACACCCCTTTTGTGCATTATATACGTAGTGACGTACTATGATGTCAGCAGAGGGGAATTTCGGGACAAGAGCGGGACATATCCAATATTTTCGGGACTGTCCCGCCAGTTTCGGGACAGTTGGCAACTATGCCATTGAGTGAAGTAGCCATGCCATATGTGACATTAAACTACAACAAGGGCAGTTTACCATCCATCTTGCAATTGCGTTCGTCTCTAACGCAAACGAGAACCATGGTTGAAATGCCCATTGAGTGAAGTAGCTATCACATGTGATATTGAACTATAACAAGGGCAGCTTAGCTACCATCCATCTTGCAGTTGCGTTTATCTAGCTCTAACGCAAACGAGAACCATGGTTGAAATGACCATTGAGTGAAGTAGCCATGCCATATGTGACATTGAACTACAACAAGGGTTACCGTAGTTTACCATCCGTCTTGCAGTTGCGTTCGTCTCTAACGCAAACAAGAACCATGGTTGAAATGCCCATTGAGTGAAGTAGCCATGCCACATGTGACATTGAACTATAACAATAAGGGCAGCTTACCATCCGTCTTGCAGTTGCGTTAGTCTCTAACGCAAATGTTACAAGAACCATGGCATGGTTAAAATGCCCACTGAGTATATATACGGTTATATCACATATGACATGGAACTATTATAACAAGGGCAGTTATATAGCTATCACATGTGATATTGACAGTGACAGTGTATTGTCTGTCTTGCAGTTGCGTTAGTCTCTAATGAAATGGAGAACCATGGTTAAAATGCCTTTTGAGTGAAGTAGCTACAACATATCATGATACTGAACTACCATCTTGCAGTTGCATGCATTAGCTAGTTTCTCTAATAGTACCTAGCTATAGCAACCTAGCTGTCTCACATTTATATTAGTTCCTAACGAAATTAGAACCTACTCTCTATACTATCTGACCTTACAACGTAGCTATACATAGTTTAAGATCTATCATGCCATCGGATAGCATGCATAATAATAACATATCTATGCTATAATGATAATATTAATCTAATGCTGTTAGTATGGTCTTGAATGTTGGCATAGAGCTACCGAGGTCTGTGTGCCAAGGATCATTCGCCGCCCTACGGGCGGCTCATAAGCTCCTGCAGCTACCTAGGCGTCAGACTGTAGCATCGGCTGCATGCGCAATAATTATTATTAGCGCGCAATGTTCTATTACTTTAATGATCGCGCGGCGCGCTCTTTCCGGTGTCATAGCGGATTTGTTCCGGCGCGAAAATGTTCCGGGGGAACAAATCCGCTAGCGGATATGTTCCCCCGGAACATATTCGCTAGCGTAGGTGTTCCGCCTCAGTCTGAGCTAGCATGCGTATTTCTGAGTCTACTTCCGATGCGGTCGGGTATCGGCGTTTTCACACTTAGAGCATGCTCAGACGCTTATATAAGCCTCACTTCTGTGGCAGCTGCCAATGAACTTCTCAAATTCTCCGATCTTCGTCGATTCCCCAACTTAGAACAGCTAGTGCAACTCAATTCTCCATTCATCGATTCTCCTCCAACTAATCTCCCAACTTTCCCATGTTCAAGATTCAGTTATTGAATTGTTAGCTAGCAAAGATGTCAAAGAAGAATGCTGTGACTTATGATGAAGTGTTTAAGTATTTGAGTGACAAGAAAAGGCAATATGCTAATGAATGTACTGAGAGCAGAAAAAGAGCAATTCGTAAATTTTCTGAAAACATACGTCTAGAAGATGGGGTCCTGTTTTATGTGCAGTATGATGATGAGGAGAAGCAGAGCGTGAAGAGCAAACGCCAGTGGATTAGTGATGAAAAAAAAAACAGAAGCAAGTACTGCAGTCTTTACATGATGATCCTGCTGGTGGGTGCCACTTTGGACGAGACAAGACAAGAGATAAAGTTTCCAGTAGATATTTCTGGCATGGGCAGTGTGATGATGTTGATGAGTACATCAGGACCTGTGACAAGTGTCAGAAGGTATGGATTCATCCATTCACTGTACTTTTAAAGAACACTGAGCTTACTAGCTAGCTACTATTAATTTTACTTAAATATACGTAAACATGCAGACAAATCCCAAGTTCCAGAAATCAGTATCAGAGTTGAAGCCTATCCCGATTACCACCATATGGGATCGAATTGGAATCGATTTGATAGGACCCTTACCAGCTACAGCCAATGGAGATCGGTAAGAATATAATGTATATTAATGTAAGAATACTGCCTTCTTTATTGTATGTATAACATGGCATGAGGGACTAAGTAGGATGCTTACTAATAATATTGTTTTTATACAGGTACATCATCACATGTACTGATTATTACACGAAGTGGGTTGAAGCTGCACCAATGCCTACGAAAGAAGCCAAAGGGGTAGCCAATTTCTTGTATTCGATTTTTTGCCGTCATGGAGTCCCTAAGCGCATCCAATCTGATCAGGGAAGGGAATTTGTCAATTCCCTTAACCAGCACATGTTTCATCTAACTGGAGTTCAGCACATTATATCGACAGCTTACCATCCCCAGACTAATGGACTGGATGAACGATTTAACCAGACACTGCAGAGGAGTCTTTTGAAGATGATTGATGAAAATCAAAATGAATGGAATAAGTATCTTGATTCGGTCCTTTTTGCCTATCGTACCAGCAAACAAGCGTCCACCAGATTTTCTCCCTTCTTTCTACTGTATGGACGAGAGCCGAGACTCCCCATTGAACTGGTTGTTTCAAGCAAGGTTTGAATTGTCACTAATTAGCTTCATGCAGCTAGCTATGGTATAATAATGTACATTAACTATGCAGGCTAAGAATGAAAGTGAAGATGATGTTGCTGACCCAACTTATGAAGATCTCAGTACCTATGCAGAGAAACTTGTTGATCTAAGGAAAAAAGTGGACATGGAAGTGAAGGCTAATGTCAGTGAAGCACAGAAGAGGCAGAAGAAGCAGTATGATGCCAAGCATCAACAAGCATTGTTCGAAGTTGGGCAGGTTGTTCTCGTGAAGAATATGAAGAAGATGTCAAAGAAGGGCGACAAAATGGAGCCAAATTGGACTGGTCCTTATGAAGTTGCAGAATGTGTAGGAAACAACAACTATCGATTAAGAAGGAGGACAGGAAGCAAGGACTTGCTCAAATCCATGTTTAATAGCACCAGGCTTAAGCTATTCAATGAAAGAGGTATATGTCAGAATGTGCAAAAAACATAAATATAATATTTATTTCAATATTATACAGACCAGCAGATAACACCTCCAGCAGTACAGAAGAAGACTGCACCTTCTGGGCAGCATCAGGCACCTCCTGAGCAGCATCAGAGGACAGTACAGCAGCAGGCACCTCCTGAGCAGCATCCTCCAGCAGTACAGAAGAAGACCGCACCTTCTGAGCAGCATCAGGCACCTCCTGAGCAGTATCAGAGTACAGTACAGCAGCAGACACCTTCTGAGCAGCATCAGGCACCTCCTGAGCAGCATCAGAGCAGGCCTCCAGCAGTACAGAAGAAGACCGCACCTTCTGGGCAGCATCAGGCACCTCCTGAGCAGCATCAGAGCAGGCCTCCAGCAGTACAGAAGAAGACCGCACCTTCTGGGCAGCATCAGGCACCTCCTGAGCAGCATCAGAGCAGGCCTCCAGCAGTACAGAAGAAGACCGCACCTTCTGGGCAGCATCAGGCACCTCCTGAGCAGCATCAGAGCACGCCTCCAGCAGTACTATTACAGTTATCATATTTGGAGCAATCGCAGGAGGTAAGTCTACAGTTTAGAGTACAGTTAATACAAAATTACTGATGTATAAGAGTTAAATTAATACAAAATATACATCTAGGAGCTTCAGAGGGTACTAGTAACTCAGCTGACAAGTGAGACTCTCTTTAGGTTATGGAAAACAGGAGCTGTAGGGATCAACAAGAACTTGTGTATTGATGATGATTTTGATGTAAGTGCACTAATTTAATTAATACCAGATCCTTCAGCTCAAAGCATGCATCATGCATGTATTTAAATTTTATCTTACATGTGCAGTTCCGAATATCGTATCCATGTGGTCCAGATGAGTATTGTCTGAGTAAGGACATGGACGTGGCACTTTGGCTTGACTATAGACGATTCCGGAAGGAGCCTTCACTCACTGATTTACACGATTTTGTTGTTGTTGACAGCCAACTTCATGATCCATTTGATCACTTCAGAGACTCCACCCAACTGAAGGGAGAATACAGCCTAGTTCCTGTGTGCGAGCTTCTGATCTTCTACTGTGCCTCACAGTGCTCTCAGCTTCTTAGATCTAAGGTAGTGAAGTATGGAAACGTTTACCTGGAGCTGCACTATTCAGAAGTTGACAAATTAGTCTTTTGGGTGGACGAGATGAGAGAGAAGTACTATGGCTTGGAAGGTGAAGAAATCTTCAAAGATGCTGCTAAGATCATGTTTCATAAGAATCAAGCTGGTAAGAGAGTACAAGTTATTAATCTACATACTTCATTATACCACACACTATTATTGCATGTGTGACATCGTATCATTAAATTTGTGACTTGAACTAGTTTAACTTGATCATAAATTCACTCTATAGCTAAGTCACCCCTGTCGTCAAAGGACCAGCTGCAGCTCAAGTCCACCAGTCTCCTCAAAACAGAGTCACCCATGCCGTCGGAGGACCAGCTGCAGCTCGAATCCACCAATCTCTCCACAGCAGAGTCACAGTCCAACAGTCCAACAACAGCTATGTCCCCGGAAGGTACATATGTTATAGAGACTTAGCTACAGCAAAATTTTAGTTGACTACAATACCTCCCACCAACATAGAATCTGATGATTGTATTGTGGTGAAGAGCTCCGCTTCTACCACTGCTGCACCACTGACAAGAATAAAGCGGAGGCAATTATCACAGCTAGTAAAGGGGAAAGGAAAGAAACGCTGCATTGCCAAGGAATCACAACTAGGAAAGGGAAATAAGGGTCACAAAGATAGACCAACTACAAACATTAAAATAACTACACCAGAACTGGAGTGTGTAATGAGTGGAAACATGCTAAATGATGGTCTCATCGATGCTGCCAGCTGCAGTAAGATGCTTCGTAAGCAATTTCCTGATGTCTGGGGTTTGCAATCACCACTATTGGGTGAATCACTCTCATTTCAAGTAACAGAGCCTCCATTTGTCCAGATACTTCATGTTGGTGGTAATCACTGGATGACCATTGTCGTTGTAGACAACACCCTTGTCAAAGTGTACGACAGCCTCTATCAAAGTGTTGGCACCTATGTTGCAAGCCAAACTGTGTCAATAATAAAGTCAGATTCTGATTACCTTCTATTTCAGATTGAGACCACACAGATTCAGCAGGGAGGGGCTGATTGTGGGTTATTTGCTATTGTTTATGCAACAGAATTTTGTTTCGGCAATAATCCCGAGTGCTACAGGTACTAAGATAATCTCCTTATTGTGTCCAAATTTACTGTCTTTATTCATACAGGTATGACCAGGATAAGATGAGAGAGCATTTTTTCCAGTGCTTGATGAAGGCAGAGATCAAGCCCTTTCCATCTACAATTGTCCGGGCCAAGCGACCTGCTACAACAACACGAGTGCAGCTTCACTGTGACTGCTGTTTGCCTGAGGATGGAGAGGAGCCGATGGCACAGTGTTCAAAGTGCAGAAAGTGGTACCACAAGACCTGCCAAGCAATCCCTGACTTTATTTTTTGTTGTGAATACAAAAAGAGCTGGTTTTGTAATCATTGTATAGCTGTATAACTAGCATTTTCCAATCTGTATTCTATATTCTACCTTAACTTAATTATTAAAAGTTAAGATTTCTCAAAATTACGATACTTTTATCCCCCTAGTATAGGGCATTTTATGCTAATAATATTATTTAATATATTATTACGTTATATAAACTAGCTAGCTATATCCTGGCATAAAATTTATCTATCCATTGTAGGATGCATGAACCTAAGGATGTGCCAATGATAGTGTGATATTCACAGGCCATCTGATTCAGTTATAAATAATAATATTATTATTGTGAATGATTGTGGTAGATCTACAATGTCATGTACTAAGTGCATGATTGTGAAATACTACGTTGATGATCGATATGGACTATCTGCATATTATATTAAGTGACTATTATCAATATGGTATTCTGATTAATATCTCCCTTTTGTTGACAATTTAAGTAGGTACTGAGTCTTCTAGTGCGCGTGCATGCACCGAGGGCCTGAGCGTGCAGGCAAGTGCGCTATATTAGCTATATGTATGCTGCTTCACCACCCATACAGCCCCTGTATGTAAAGTAGCTAGATAGCGGAACATCTACTTATTTTAAACTTATTGAGAATATTCTGCCGTCGCCAATGCTTTATGCCGAGATTTCTTTCAAAACAGGACACCCGGAACAAATCCGCGGAGTTCTTAGAAAACCGGAACAAGTCCGCTAGCGTATAAGTTCCGCCGGAACAAATTCGCGAGCCGGAACGAATCCGCTGTGACACCGGAAGTGCATACACAATTTTAGCTACATTTGTGTTACTTAACCGTGGTATTATAGCAGTCGCGATCGATACTGTAGGCATCATTCCATCACTAATATTGCATGCAAAATAATACCATAAGTTATAGTTAATGCGTGCGCGGAGTGCAGTACGCGATTTACAGTACGAGAGGAGTGGTCGAGTGGCTGATAAAGCACGAGGCGAAGTCGAGAGCTTTATCAGACACGAGACCACTCCTCGAGTGCTGTAAATCGCGTACTGCACTCCGCGCACGCATTAACTGGCTTATTATATGCCACTCTGATGTGGACCGCCATGACAGCCTACTGGTAAATTTACATACAGGGCCGCTTGTATACCCGTTGATCCGTCGCTGTTTTAAATTTATTTTTGTGAAAAACGATCAAACAAGGCTTTATTTTCAAAAGTATTATTGTTATTGCTTTACAGCTGGCAGCTGAAGGTCTGCTACAAGATGTAACAGCCTTGTTACGACGCAAATGCGATCTAACGCAAATGCGATCTATATCAACACTTAGAAAATTCGACAGGGAAAAAAAAAAATCAAAGTGTACGGCAAGATTTGAATCCGCTCTATTCCGTCCCATACATAAGAACCCAACCACTCGGCCACCACCGTTGTTGCAGGCTGCTGGCAGCCGTTATTTCAACTATTTTATAGACAAACCCTACACAATCCAGCCCCTCCCACATTAACCCTGCTAACCATTCACAACCCAGCCCCGGACCTCCCGGACCTCCCAGCCCCTCCAGTCCACGTATACGCAAACCCTAGAAACTAACTCTGCTAACCATTCGTAATCCATCCCCAGACCTCCCAGCCACTCCCACACTAACCCTGCTAACCATTCGCACCCCATCCCCTGACCTCCCAGCCCCTCCCATCCATATCGTCCAGCGATCGCGGCGGCGTACGTACCGGCGTATCGCGAACGGGTCGGGATCGCATTTGCGTCGTTACAAGAGCCTGACAAAACAAGGAAGATTAAAATTACAAAGAATGAGATGATAAATAAGTTAATAATTACAATGTGTGGTTCAGTTTAGCCGGAGTGCTGACACAACTAGGTGAATCGAGATTTTGGCTGGGAGAAGCAGGATGGACACTGGCAGGAGTAAAAGTAAGTACAATTGTTTTCAGGGTCGAAATTTGCCAGAAACTCGTTCCAAAAGATATCTTTTAATTTGGATCTGATGGTTTTGTAGGAGAGACTCAGGTCGAATGGTGGGTAGCTGGCAAGGCATACGTACGCAGATCAGTGCTCTCTGACTTGGATAGTTTGTAGGTAGCTAGCTCTAGTAGCTAAATCTTAGTCAAGGCTATCTAACACAAAAAATACTGACCTTTGACAATTTGAAAGCTTCTTTGTGACAACCGTTCAGTCTAGAAGTTAGTCTGAACAGTATATCAAGGCGAATACGTGCTTCTTCATGTGCTTTTAGACTTTCAAAAACTTAAATTTCTAATTAAAGCGGCCCGCTAGCGTGCTTTATGGCCAAAAATGTCCGTGCAATATTGGCCATATTGAGCACGCTCTACGTGTACCGGATATAAGGCACGGGCGGTGCCTTTGATGTTATATGGCTTCATACAATAATGATGTATATAGCTAATATGAGATCGACAAGATCATAATAATGGATTCTAAAATTCCAGATTGGTATAATAGTAGAACGTATATTGAGATTTACTGAGCCCGGCATGTGCTTGTACTGCATGCTAGGGATAAGTAGTTATTGATATATCTGTCGTATCTCTAAGTATGAATCTATCATGGGAAGATTTATGTGATTTCTTCCTTTATAGGGAAGATTTTATATGACTTGCAACACATATATACTTACAATCACAATCAATTATAGGGTTACTTGCACACATATTGAAGATGAATATATACATGACAGTTATCAACAATACAGTTGAAGTAGGAAAACAGCTAACACTTGTTATCTCATCACTGATACATTTACCGTAATAATAATAATACACATGCAGCGAAACTATATATATCATTGTGATACATTATTTCAATATAGAGTGGAAAGTATCAAATTTCCTTATTGAAGCGTTTGGGACATTTTCTTGCTTTCATAGTCAAAGTTATCAATGCTGTAACATCATTTGCTCTATACACCTGTTTGGACTACAGAAATGTAACAGGATAAACAAATGGGACCTATAATATTATTATAAATTATTAGTGTATTAACAAGAGTATAATAATAGGGAGCGAGAGGGAAAGTATCCCACTTTACATGCTTGAGGACTCATTCCTAGCTGCTTGTGGGCATGTGGCTAAACCTCATGTACTGTAGAGCACTAGATGTAGATGCTACGTATATTATAATATGTGTTGTTTCGGGACAATCTGTGAAACCACATTGTCTGTGAATAATAAAGGTCATAATTATCCCCCGTAAGGTGTTGTAATACAGTCCCATAGTGAAGTACCCTCTCTCTCTCTCTTATAATACTCATGGTAATACAATGGCTCAATGGAGTATTTAGAACCATATGCATGGCAGAACATTGCCCTATGTTCATCTTTAGGCTAGCCATTTTCATGTTCACTGCTTTCAATATAATAACATCAAATTTTTGTGTTAGAAATCCTATCTCCCCTGCTGATTGCTACGATGTTATGGTATGTTATGGTAGAATTGTTACTAATGGGAGACACAGATAGCTATACTACTTCTTATCCTCGAGTGGGGCCGACATGCTTCAAGTGAGAGGCAGCTAGCCACTAAGAGAATAGGATATTCAGCCTCGGGCATTCATATTATAGTGTCCGCCTCTCACCATGCAGCTGATCATGAAGCATGTCAGGCTCACCCTATAGCAAACTGGATAACAGAATAACTTTAGTCTAATAGAGCATAAGGATCCATGAATGGCAAATTGATTTGAATAGAAACATTACAAAAAGGTGGACATTGTAATTGTTAACAGTCACAGTTTTTGAAAGATTTGTAAATACCCTTAACAGGAAATATTTTATATACAGAGATTACCAATGGATAAATGGGAAAAAAGGTGGCTGAAAGGCTCCATAAAACAACATCAATTAAGTAACATCCAGTTTCTATGCTACAAAAGGAAATTGCAGAAGAGGTAAAGCAAAACAAGATAGCCACCAATAGAATAACAGTATCTACAATATTGTGTACGGAATTTTTATAAGGCCTCACAGTAGCATAGAAAGCAGTTACTGGGATTAGAAACAGACCAAAAATAACAAACATAAAACCACTTTTGATAAAATAAAAGGCAAGTAATCCAGTAAATCTTAGAAAAAGGAAAAAAGTAGAAAAATATCTACAATCAAATGGCTCTAGCTTGTAGTAGCCTTGAAATACATCCACGAAAGTATGCAATCTCTGATTGAAGTTGACGAATTGACAATAATTAAGAGAAGATTGAAAACAGCGGCAGGGATAGAGACAGAGCAAAATTAACGGGATTATATTGAATATGACACACATACAGATAGCTAAAATTGCATATGGTAGATGCTCTAATCCAAAATATTCCACAGAAGCGTCATAGTATGTATATGTATCCACTACATGGCCAGTCACATTCACCACTTGAACTGGTGTCAGCAAATTGAGCGATGTGTCAAGAATCTTGACATACGAAAGTAAGAAGAATGTGCTAAATACATTGATGAAAGAGATATTTGTAATTTTTATCCAAGTGAAACATTGTCTTAGTGGTTTCCAAACAAGCTCTACAATTGTTGATCGATCATGAACTTGCACCAAAGCATAAGTAACAAATATAAGCACCAACGGATACAATGCTATCGCATAATCGATAGCAATTACTTGAAGAGCCGATATCCTTGGATGAAGACACAAACTACCATCCATACGATAGAAATCCAGATTCCAAATACCATACATAAATATCACAATCTTAAAAATGACATTATCAAAGCTGGTAGGATCAGGTTGAGTTTTAAGGTAACCACTAAGAAGACTCATGTAAGAGGGTGAAGAAATCAGTTGACAGACAAAAATACAAGCACTCATAGAAGGGGAGGTAGCATTGAGCTGAAAGACAATTACTACAAGGTACAAAGCAGTGACAGGTAGATAAGCTATCAATAAATATTTGATCCAGTTGTTATGATAGTTAGTACAGTCTGCACACTGAAGTCCATAGGAATATGCAGAAGGAGCATAGCCTTCAGTGCACTTACTACATAGTTGACCAGTCCTATTTTGTAGTACAACTGTGCTACAAGTAGTGTTTAGCTGCTCACTTGAGTTGGGAATACGATAATAGTAGTGTGAAGTACACAAAAAGGGACACTCTCCCAAGATGACTGTGCCAAACTTTTCACTGTAGGACATGCAATGGCAGGTCAATAGACACACACTTAATGGTGTGTCATGACAAAATGCTGTTGGTTCACTACTAGGCTCATTGCATATTACAACTCCATTCACACTGTCTCCACAAACACAGTCTGAGCTATTGTACTTACGATATGTCCAAGGCGGACATAGCTGACTCTGAGATGACACACTCTCGGTACTTTTTAAATTCACTTGACTATAAGCTGCTGCAGTTACGCTGATGAGTAGAGGTTGAAATAGTATTATGCTCAACATTATGTGTACCATAGTCTAAATGAAAACATCAACTGAACTTGAGCCTGTTGATAGCGATTACGGACCTCAAAATTTTACCAGTTTTTCCACGGAACTTCTCCCAGTGGGATATTAATGTTCGAGCGTCAAAAGGAAGCTCTCCAAGAGCTCTATCCAACGGCGTTTGTAACGCAATCGCACGAAGCCACGCCCACTCAAATGAGGCTAGCGGCGATTCATGCACTTTCAACATGTCAACAAACTCCAAACCTATAGACAGATGATACTGAAGTTGTTTATTGTGGAGCTATAGCTAGTCCTTTCCCCAGCACTTGCTTGCGTGTGGTCCCTACGTATTATTGCATGTATCTATATAGTTATAATGATTACAATATTATTATAACGGTAGTAAGTCATGTGTTGGGTACTATTCTAATATATAATTTATTATACGTTTCTTATAATTGACGTGCATTGAGAACTGATATTCAAGCTCTGTCCATTAAGCTTGACCTCTTTCCAGCTATATAGCTGTTGAAATCAATGATTCTAATGATGATTCCTGTATTTGCGTCACTTCATTGTACTTTTACAATGTCATGCATATAATGTACGTACACTACCTGTATACACTGTTTGGTTGTGTTTTCTGCTTGCGCTGATGGAATAATCATAGTCCATTAGCAGTTGCCCTTATCCTAAACGGCATTATTTTTGCAACATTTTAAACCAACATTGAGTTGTGATAGTGTAAGCAATCATGCACAATATGGGGAGGGCATAATCAGCTTTAATTGACCATTATCTGATGGTATTGATGAATAATTATTATTCCAAAGAAACTAGAGTAAGAAAAGAACAGTAACAAATATAATAGATATAAATTATTATATAATACAGACATTCTGACATAGATCATGAAAAGTTAAAATTTAAGTCAAGTTGCTCTGAGTTATTAGCTACAACCTTTTTTTGTAATATCATTACATAATATTATAATACTATGGCATATCCGGGCCATATCCCTACTTGTGCATGACCAGCTTATACAGCTACAGTGTTTGCCTATAGTTTCAAATTGGTGATCATAATAATGTATACAATACACTAAGAAATTTATATAAAATTAATGCAACCGTCTATGCTAACCGAATCAAGATAGTGAATGGCTTACTTTCATGCCATCTGCTTGCCATATGGGCCAGACAGAAAAGAAACCGAGTTCTATGTATGTGCAGGAAATCTGTAGGATAATGTTACAGTAGGGCAAAGTTTTCTACACACTTTGTATATATATACCTTGTTCATGATCTTGTAATACTATGATGATCCACTTGTTTCCAGATATACATGTATACTCTATATACATAACATCGACAATTATTACATACAAAATAATTATTAACGGCCACAGATTTTGAAAACATGATAATATTTTCTATGAATACATGATTGTACACTTAGTAATAATTTTTGTATACAGAGATCACCAGTGAATAAAAGAAACTTGAAAAAGGTGGCTGAAAGGATACAAGAAGCAGCATCAACAAAGAAATAATAGTACATTATTATGTGTGTGAAGGAGGGCCATTTTTTTGTTATTAAAGCTATAATAATAATATTATTATTGTATACTTACATCCCTAGTATAGTAATTTACTTTGAATTTCTGAAATAAGCAATATTTGCCCAGTAAGAGTATTCAATCGTGAAATTTGGAACAGACACAGGTGATCTTCAGAGTCATGCAGTGATCTACTTAAGAGTTGGGGAAAGGCATCTGGCTATGCCACTGTTATAATATTATTTTAATATAAACTGAAAGCCTCTGTGACATAGCTACTTTGAGTGAGTTATGCACTTGAGAGCCACTACCAGGCTGTTTACACTGTCACTGCATTGACAATTGACCAGTAAAGCACAGAATCATAGAGTTGGTAGACTCTATAAGTAGGGATGGCACGGAGACTCCATTATTATAATATATTATAATACATAAAAATCCAAACACTATAACAAAAATTTGAATTTACTAGCTACATGCAGGAAATCTGTAGGATAGGGCAATATTTTCTACACATTTCGCTCATTTGCATGAAATGTTGCCCTATCCTCTGCTAGTTATGTGTAGGAAATATGAGGAAATATCACATTTTGGAAAACAGAACACGTAGGAAATCTCAATTTTGGTGCCGGTATACGGTAGACACAGTGCATCTTTTATGCCCTCCAGGTTAGGATACGGACTATATAAGAAAATTGTCGCTCTGAAAAATGTATAATAATTAGCTATAACAAGTTTCTATAGCCCGTTGCTATGTGGTTACTAAGGTATACAAGGTATACTGTATATATGATACAGTCCCTCCTTGTAGGGCTCATGTCCATATATTTACCTATTATACAGTTCCTGAGGGCCAAGGCAAACATTCATACAGTTCTTGGGGGCTAAAAACATGTTTAAGTTATTGTATCCATGGAAACAATGGGCTAGAAAATAGTTATTGACCAATCCCTCGCTTTGTATGCAGTATAGAAGCACTCATCCCTCGGGTTTTGCCCTCGGGATTTATGCTTCTATACTGCATACAAACCTCGGAAGTTGGTCAATAACTACTACTTAGATCATACGTTTTTGTATTGCTAAGAGCCAGGTAGTGATCAGCCCTATAAAATGCACGAACCATTTCTCAAAATTGGACTGATAAAGGAAAGATATGCTAATCCGACAGACGAAATATGGGATGCTATCCTGGAAGAAGATATATAGTTTATAGCTACAACCGGTAGCTATACTGTCACTTCTATAGGACCTGGTAGCTATATATGATAATTTTGCCTATAGAGAAGTCTACAAGAATGAGCATATCCAGGAGGATGATGGAGAATTGATGGGTGGGTTTATGCCCTGCTCCAGCTCCAGTGAGGAGGAGATCAGTTCAGGAGATGAATAGTAATTATGCAGCTGATCGAGGTACCCTGTTAAGTAGAACGTGACATTAAAGTTTAAGACTATAGTATGTATATCATTACACAGCTACACCCCTGTATTCATGCATGTAACGTCACTGTTTGATGGTCGACGTCTGTATCATGAATGAGAGATTCCATCAAGTACATGTAACATGTATGTAAACAACTTAATTACAATTATGATAATTACAAATGAGTACAGTTATGTATTAATACTGCTTTGAAACCATCATGAAAATTTCAACATGATACATGAGTGAGGTGAACTTTATGTGCCATACATGACATTCACATCCTTGTTACGCACTTGAATTTTGGGTTGACTTGAGCATGTGCATTTCACCAAGTTTACAATCAATGTAGTTTACGGATCTGTATATAACAGGATGTAGGTCACCACATCCTGTTACAACATCGGAAATATTTTGCTGTGTATAAAATTAATATAGTATAACAAGTATGTATAATGTCACAACAATGTAATTATGCACTACAATAATGATATTATTATGCATGGGCTGACTGTAATTATTTGGATCAGCATGTCATTGACTGTATTCAATAATTAGTAAATATCATGATGTTTTAATATATGAACCCATTCAAGTCGGTATCTCAACTCAGATAGTGACTCAGGGTTGCTCCTCAATGTTATTGAAGCTTGAAACTCCCATATTGCCACTAAAATGTATGCGTATGCGCGGATCTGTAGGCCACACCCCTCACTGCAGGTGGAATTTAATGAGCCAAGAGACTTAGCTCCACTCCAGTATGGATACTATAGTACCGGTATGACAGCGAACAGTTAATTCGCCTCTTCAGTCTTGCTTTGCAAGAAGCATAGATATGCAAGAAGTCGGAGACTTTGGTGGGCCCAGCTTGCGAGTACAACGATGACGTTCTCACTCCGCTCAAACCGGCGTCGATGCTGGCGCCGACGCAAGATCGAGAGATTAGGGCTAGGCTAGCTATAGGCTATAGCTAGCTAGCTGTACTGCAGCCTAGACCGAGGGCCGGCCAGCCCCAAGGCTGTACTCGTACGTACTCGAGTACTCAAACTCGCGATCGTTGGCCGGCTGGCCGGCCGGCCGCGCCGAGCGCGCGGCGCTTTGCGCGTCGTGCATCTCCGGCTCCATGGTTACCATGTTTTTTGCACACGGCCCTACCATTCTGACCAATCGGGTGCGTTATGACACAAAACGACACTTTCTGAAAATATTTTTCGTTGTATATAGTATAATAATAATTATATTGTTACTATTATTTTAAAGTTAACTGGTTCGTTCGTCCATAATTCAACCTTTCACCTTGTGTGGAGGTCATGCCGAGTCAGTTGCTAGGGTATGGCATAGAACTGCCTTGGGGCATCCGTATTGCATGCACATGTACTTTATGCTGTTGACGCTGTGCATGCCCATGGCAAATACATGCCACTGACTCCAGCAGCAGCCAAGCTAGGGCCACTGCAGCCGCCACGCCCCTTTTACATCCTCATCTTGCTTGGAGGGACCCAAATTGGGGGGATTCATCACCCCAATCCATCCAATCTGACTCGACAATGGTCACACTGAGAATCTCCTAACCAATGTCACTGGTAGCTACTTAAAAATTCTCAGTGGACAAGTAGGGAGGGAGGGTGGGAGATGCTCCTTTTTCTCGCTCACCATCCGTTGCTAAGTAGACTGTTCAGACTGCCGTTTGTATTTACCAACACTCCTTTTATATCCCTAAGTACCATAGCAACCTGCTAAATTCCACCAATCACGTTGACCGATTACCATCACACCTACCTTTGCTGGCGGCGCTGCGCTAGGCTACCACGCCCCACCCCTTCACAACCAGCTCGGCCTGCCTCCCAGTTAACTTGGTTTAACTGCGTTAAACCTCATTTAACTGGTTCGTTCGTCCATAATTCAACCTTTCACCTTGTGTGGAGGTCATGCCGAGTCAGTTGCTAGGGTATGGCATAGAACTGCCTTGGGGCATCCGTATTGCATGCACATGTACTTTATGCTGTTGACGCTGTGCATGCCCATGGCAAATACATGCCACTGACTCCAGCAGCAGCCAAGCTAGGGCCACTGCAGCCGCCACGCCCCTTTTACATCCTCATCTTGCTTGGAGGGACCCAAATTGGGGGGATTCATCACCCCAATCCATCCACTGAATGGCAAAGCCATTCCCTCCAAGCCACACCACTTCAAATACATAATTATAACCACCACAATGACCTGAATTCCCTACAGTGAATGAGCTTGTCTTACTGATCTCTTCAGACATGTGTTAGCTATAACTACATAGCTTTCCTTGTCCCTAAATTGAAGATGAATCGCCATTGCAGCACTTTGGCAAACAGATTGGATATCATGTAGCATAACTGATGAACCAACCAAAGTACACACCAGTGATAAATGCAAACTGTCAAACCGTACTAATGTGACGCGACAGCCAGATCAACAGAATATTATCATTGTTTACTTGTAATCTATGAAGTATGTGACCAAAGAATATTCCGAAGAATCACCAAAACATTTCCAGGTTAGTAGCTATCCAAGCAGTTACATTAACACCCTACAGTGAATGAGTTT